>JALLLT010000119.1:0-27971 GCA_025266875.1 Fennellomyces sp. T-0311
GTCTATTTGCATGGCGGCTAACACTAGAGTGTGATTGAATGCATTTACTGCAGTGAAATAATACACATCTATAATACATAGGTATATAGCTTCATCATTGTGGTGTGCAGGAGTTAAAACCGAGAAGGTGTTAAGGAGGTAAGCCCGGATACGAATTCAAATACCAAGAATTGCACTCAGCTGGATAAGCATTCAGAATCATGGATGGTAGTACGTATCTGTACTGCATAGTACAATAGCAGTAGAATAGTATATAAGCTTTAGTGAACGGATAGTAGAATGAGAGCTGATATTCAGAATAAATCCGTGTCTCAAAGGGTTCCTATTTGTCCATGTATTTCTACTATCGTCCACATTCAACCCGATAACACAATGATGCTTGTCACCTTGAAGCTTATCCATAGTAGCGATATGTGTCTAATGGCCTGGCACGGTCTGCAATAGCCCATGACTATTGTGGATCGTGTCAGGCTTTTTTTTTGGTCTTTGGGTTGTCCATGTTACACAGAACGCGGGCAAGATGCTGGTGGTTCCGAGGAATGATGATCAAGCAGCTGTTAACTCGGATAAACTGTCAAAATGATGGGGCGTTGGATTGTAATCGCGTGATGATCGGGATGATGTGAGGCAAATGGACCAATGCGTGCAGCGCAAGTTATCGATCTCTGTCTTAGTGCGGTGAGAAGGTCGGTGATGGCATGGATTGAGGGAAGATAGAATCGAGGTACCGCTGGTGAACCAATGAATTTCTGCTCATAGGCAAAAAGACTTCTTTTTTTGCATGGCGCGTCATTCGGGTTATGAGAAATTGACCCTAATGCACAGGTTTCAGATAGTAATTAGCAGAATCCAGGAAAACAAAAAAAAATCACGGAAAGTAAAGACTGGGTACCCAGACTGCGAATCAGTATAAATATGGCAGAAAAGATATAGAAGATGGTATATATCAAAATGCCGCGCAGAAGACATTACGCGAAACTTACGAACGAGCAGAAAGATGCAGCATATCAGCATCATCGTACAAGTCCGTGTATGTTGTCATACACCCTGTTAGCCAATTGGGTCAAAGCCAAATATAACCTGGAGATAGCCCCAGATCCATCGGCACTCTGGAAGATGATCAAGAAAAGAAAGCAACAAGAGAAAAATGGTGTAGACCACAACAGGTTATCCACGTCAAGGGGTCGTTATCTAGTAAGTGCTATAATATGCTTATATATTTTTATTAGTACTAAGTCATGGCTTAGCAACTGGAAGAAGTGCTCTATCTGTGGGTTCAGCAACGTGAGATGCAGAACATCCAAATCAATTGGGTTATGATCAAGAAGGCGGCAACTGACTTTGCCAAGAACCTCGGCATCAACGAGCAACTTACCTTTTCCAATGGATGGCAACACCATTTTAACAAACGTTGCGGTATCGTCTCCCATCGCATCTACGGTGAAATGGCCTCCACTGACAACCAATCTATGGACGAAAGGCTTCCGCAGTTAAAGGCTAAAATCAGCAAGTATGCCTTGCAGGATGTGTACAACATGGACGAAACAGCACTATTCTATGCAAGCACTCCGCACCTCACAATCTCACGAAGCTCAATCCAAGGAGTTAAACAAGACAAAAATAGAATGACAGTGGCACTTACTGTCAATGCAGACGGATCTGATTTTCGTGAACCACTCTTTATTGGCAAGACTTTGACCCCAAAGTGCTTTCAAAAAAAGGTACTGCTAAAACCTACGAAAGCTTCCTATGTTTATTAATGCATATAATGTCTGTAGACAGCATCAGCACATGGATACTCACAATACTTTCCAAACTCAAGTGCCTGGATGACGAAGGCGATCTTTAAACATTACTTGCATCGATTTGATAGAGCTATGAAATATCAAAAACGCCATATCCTTTTGATCTTGGATAACTTCTCTGGTCATATCTGTGAAGAGTACCAGCCTATCAATATTGAGCTCTTGTACCTACCACCTAACGCCACCGCCCGTATTCAACCTTTGGATAGAGGAATTATCTGTAGCTTTAAAGCGCATTTTAAGTAAGTTCCTGTTATCGATATTGACTTAGCTGTGCTAATGTAACCCTTCATAGAAATTACCAATATGAACGCGCATATAGAGTTTCTAAAATGCGTGAAGACCAAGGGCTGCTAATGAACGACGGAAGCATTTTTCGTGTTGATGTGCTGAGAGCCATGCGTTCGGCGACTGTGGCGAAGGGCAAAGTCACCAAGGAAACAATAATCAACTGCTTCCAAGGCACTGGTGTGCTGGGTGGCCGGGACCACGTAATACCATCCTTTGGTACCTTAAATGCAGACGACTTAGCTGTAGCACGTGCGCGAGACCACGTGCAACGGATATATGGAGACGACACACCCATTGCCAACTCGTTTGACCCAGACCCACCAGAAGAACAAGCAGCAACCCATCCCATCTTGGCTGACTGTGACATTATAGAATTGGTGAAGAATGGTAACGATTCGAGACACAGCATTGAAGGAGAAACGTCCACAGCAACAGTTGAGGAAGAAACGATTGAAGAAGAACCAGCTTTGCAAATGACGCTGCATGAAAAAATGGCTTTGATAGAGACGGCGATTGAAATACTTGACAGCGAACCCAATTACGTCACAACAACGGATGCTCTTAGAAATGTTCGCAATGACTTTCCCAGACGTGCTGGTGCAGTGCAAGCGCCTATTACGGCGTATTTTCTACATAAATAAAGGATTATGGCAATTATAAGCCTTATTAGACATATTTATATGGTTTTTTTGACAAACCTCACTTTTTTCCTCCGAGGGAAATGGCGATAACTGGGAAAAAAGCCAGGAGAGGAAAATTGACACTAAGTACGAGCAGATGGACCGCCAAAAAGTGAGGAAATAGCAGGGGCGAGGAAAAAATGGGGTGAAAAAAACGGGGGTTCACTGTACGCTTCCCAGGTACACTCAGGGCTCTTCCCACTACTTCATACTTGTGTGTGGAGACCGCAGTCAACAGCTATCAGTAAAAGAATAACCACCACACAACACCTTACCACATTTCAACAACCTTCCAACCTCTGGAGCCCGGCTTTAATCAGCACTATGCAGGCGGGTTCCCAGAAAACGACAGTCCTAGGACTTAAACAGCCCCAAAGACAGCGAACTCACCTTAATAACGACCAGATCAACGAGCTCAACGTCAAATTCGCCACTAATCGCAAACAAATTGCTTGCCCAAACTGTGACACAGCCAGTAGAACCACAAAGAACGGAGTCACTCATGACGCCCAACGCCAGCCAATGTTCCAATGCCAGCAATGCAAAAAACGACTCAACCATGACCATATCCTTGCCGCGCTAGAAAAACCTACAGAATCAAGAGCCTGCAAGAGAACTAAAACAGGGGGTGATAGTGAAAATGTGCCCACTCCTTCACCAGCCCCTGCAGGTCCCAATGTCGTACCCATTGATGCAGATATTGAACTAACCAATGACAGTGACTTAACATCATGGGCTGACCAGATGATAGACGAAGATAAAGGTCCTATTGAACTCCTAACATTTGAACATCATACAGAATTGCCGCCTTACATGAAGAGACTTGATGAACATTTGACCCGCCTTACTAACCGTGTAAACAAACAGGACCGCCTAGTTGCAGAACTACAGCGTGTTACTAACCAATTAGCTGAAAAAACACATGAACTCGCCCAGGCCCAAATTCGCATTGACGAACTAGAACAGGAGAATGCGCAGCTCGGTGAAAACCCGACACCTTCGCAAGGAGTACTAACTCAGACTACTAGTAGCTTAACATCGAAGTATGCCCCACCATTGAATCAACATGTCCCCATCGAGAACTCAAAACAGCACAATCCATGGTTTCAACAAGATCGACTCCATTAGATCAAAAGAAGTTGCCTGAAATTGTCCCCAGCCACAATTCAGCGCAAACAGCAAGCTGCCGCCCAAGCTTTCATTCCCCCATCTGAAACTCATGGATTCTGCATCACATACTTTCCAAATCAATCTCGTGTCCCAACCAGCCAAACACGTGCAAAACTCTGTACACTTGGTATTGATAATAGCCGTATACTTGATATACACTACCCTGACAGAAGAATAGTGGGATTCCTAACCTATAATAATTTTGTGGAAGAGCTTACTGCCGTCTTTGAAAAACATGGCATAAAACAGATTACTGATTTTAACCCCTGTGATCCCAAGCATCTTCGCGATCCTAAGCTCCAAGAACTCTCAGAAGCTGACAAAAAAGACAAGGCTATAGAACTCCAGCATAATCGAATTCTTCATGCAATTGATTTCATCCGTAACCCAGTAAAGATGGCGGTTGCCTACGATTTCCGCCAAAAGCAACTTATCTCTAAAGAGGAACTTCAATGTGTCCGCAGAGGTGAAAAACTGGCACCAAAATTGACAAAGCACCCCTCCCCTGATGATATGCAACAGGCTGCCGAAGCCTTCAAACCTAATGAAGACGAAGACGAAGACATGCTGGGTTCTAACCTAGATGACACGCAATATATAACATCACCCATACCACACAGCGCTCAAACACCCACTAATATACAATAATGAGCGATAACCCACCCGTGAATATAGCTTTATGGAATGCTACAGGAATATCAAAGCAAACGATTAACTCTCTACTAACTCACTTAACTAACACATCTTTAATATTTATTACCGAAACATGGCTTCTTTCACCCAACAGATTCCCAACCAACTGGAAACAACACCATACTTATGGTATTCCTAGAGTAAACCGACACATCGGCCAAATGGGGCTCTCAATACTTACAAATCCAGACTGCCCATATGACGTTAACCTCGTTACCAACCCGAATGAAGCCTATTCGAAGTATACAATATCATGTACTATCGCTAACACCTTGATTCACTGCCTTTATCTACCCCCAAGCCTACCAGACAATATTATCACAGAAGTATTGGATTCTTTACCTACTAACATTGCAGGCACAACGAACACGCTTTACTGCAGAGACTTCAATGCCAGACTTGGTACTTTGGTAGGCAACCACACAACTAACACCAGAGGATCTCTCCTGAACACCTGGATTCATAGCAATGGTCAATTTCTCTGGAATTCTGAACTTGCTTTTGGCGCACCCACCCAGCTATGCTACAATGGATCAAGTATCATTGACTTATTCTTTGGGGATCCTAACCTCACCAACCCATCAATGCTAATACGTGATGATCTCTCACTCAACTCCGATCATAAAATCGTCCACTTAACCTTTACCCCCGAACAAACAGCCACACGACAGAAGCATGAGACATTACGCAAAATGTGGTATCTCCAGCGTCTCCACGATGAAAGAAAGAGGGAACAATTTGTCAACACATTCACATCCACAATTGATCCAGTGTATACACGCATCAAGTATTATCTGGATCGTCCAAATGAACTAACCAATGTCCCACTTGATGATCTCACTAATGATTTGAATAACGCTATATATACCTCACTCGATACTACAGTAGGACGGAAAGGTAACACAGCAATATCCAGGCTCAAATGGTTTTGGACACCTGAGCTAGACAAGGCAATTGAACATTGTGAATACTGCTATACTAAATGGCGACATGCCACCAACGGATGCAACAAAATGGATTGGTGGATAAAGCACCAAGAAGCCAAAGCCAAGTTTCGCTGAGCAATAAGCCAACGACGTGCAGAGACATGGCGATCGTTTTGTGCTAACCTGGAAAATGGTTCTTTTTCAGCCGCAACTGCCACTATGAAAAAAATACGCCGCAATAGAACGTTCCATCCAACCTTCACTGACCCAGAAAGCCCGATAGTCGCGTTCAACCGTATGGCAGACCACTTGGAAGACATCTTCTCAGGAAGCTTCCTCGCTCAGTCATCCATGGATGATTCTCGTATTACTAATACCCCCGATGAATCTCCACTAACAATAACTAATATCGCAGCACAAGATTCACCCTTTACTGCAGATGCAGTACATGATGCTCTTAAAAATTTACCAAATGGGAAAGCCCCCAGTGCTGACCACATACATGGTGAAATGATAAAACCGATTGTTGATCAACTTACCCCTTCCATTACAGCACTCTTCCAGCTATGTTGGATCACATCACGAACGCCCGAGCTCTGGTGACGATCACACATCATCCCGTTTTACAAGAAAGGCCCTCCAGATAATCCTGCTAATTTCCGTCCAATCAGCCTGACATCTGTCTTCTGCAAAACTATGGAGAAATGCTTACAAGAACCCTTAGCATTAGATGCCCCTCCGCTCGATATAGTTCAAGGTGGCTTTCGACTGAGTCGTAGCGCAATGGATCAAGCCCGCTGCCTCCATGAATTGAGTTCCTTACATCGGAAGCTTCATGGGACCAGTCCTGTCATAGCACTGTGTGATATCAAATCAGCATATGATACTGTAGACTGCAGGGTCATTTGGCAAGCCTTAGAACAACATATTCCTGTGTTACTACTTCAGTTACTTAAAAGCCTTTTTGATGACGTGTCTATAGAGATCCTGCTTTGCAATACCATATCTCGTCGATTCTGCCCTGTCACAGGGGTTTTACAAGGACCCATTCTATCACCTACACTATATTCCTACTATATTAACTCATTACCCTCCTTTCTTTACGATGTGGAGATGCAACTGACACAACAGGCCGAAAGTGACTTTCAGGCACCACCATCAGTCCGTCTC
The DNA here is from genome assembly GCA_025266875.1 of Fennellomyces sp. T-0311. NCBI lineage: Eukaryota > Fungi > Mucoromycota > Mucoromycetes > Mucorales > Lichtheimiaceae > Fennellomyces > Fennellomyces sp. T-0311. The sequence goes on from JALLLT010000119.1 coordinate 6,736, forward strand.
AATGGTCAACAGATTAACTGCCTATTATACGCCGATGATGTGGCACTCATTGGCAACTGGCAAACAATACCAGCTCTCTTAACTGCATGTGAACAGCACGGCAATGATTTGGGATATCGGTGGAAACCCAGCAAATGTGTTGTACTAGCCGAGCAAGACCTGCCAGAAAACACAGCCAAATATACGGCGTTGAGCTACCACAAGCATGTACTGTCACATACCTAGGGATTCCGTTTAACACAGAGGGGTACATCGACCAGAACATACTGGCTCAGCAAAATTCCGCAGCCGCACTAAACAGCATGTAAATACTTCGGTCAATTGGAGTATGACCTGGTAGCCTCGGACGCCTACTATGCTCACAGTTATATCGCCAATTTATATAGCCAAAAATGGAGTATGGGCTTGCAATCACCAACTTCCATAAAAGAAGCCGTGAACTACTCGAAAGCGCCCAATCAAACTGTCTCAGAACGATATACGGCGCCAAAAAGACCTCTTCAACCACTGTGATGCTTCATATGGCCAGACTTCCGCCCATGGCTGACCGAATTACAACACTGCAAGCCAAATTCCTGGTTCGTGCTCATAACCTCTTACCAGATACCTTACTGCATGTTATGCTCCCCAAACTGACACGAAGAGGAAAGCATAGCTGGACAACGCTGAAATCATCAAATCGCATATGGACCACACTAGCTCGACCACAAGCAGAAACTACGGACAAAGAACTAAAGGCAGCAATCCAAACCTATCTACAAGACCAACACGAGCTTCGATGCAGCAGAAGGGGTAGTAAACTGCTCAACGCCTGCCATAAAAAACCTGGAATCGATCCAATCCTATGGCTACCCATGCCACCCGCTGAACGCATGAGGTGCATTCGCTATCGTCTTGGCTGGCTCCTGAGCGGTAAACCCACATCATGCTCACGTTGCCATCACCCCTCTGGTATGAACTGTCGACATCTGATCGCATATTTCTCGGTCCACAGCGCACTCAACCTGCCGCACAATATCGACGATCCCATCTCATACCTTCTCAACCGCTTGCTGAAAAAGCCGCCTAGATCACAAGCTGCTCGGAACTACTGGAAATCCAAATGGCCGCAGCTATGTGCCATCCTGGAAACCCTAAATAAGCATTGCAACCCAGATCGCCGACAAGGATATGTGCCACCCGACCAGCATGGAAGAGACCTTCTCGAATGGATGGAGCCACCGGCCCCTGTGTCATTGCAGCCCACATCGCCCGTTACTTTATAAAAAAAACCTTTTCATCCCCAACAAGTATATGGTTACGGATTAGTCCCCTTCCATCCAACTTTTACTTTGTATTCCATTCTACTCTATCATCTTTCCTTTTTTTATTGTTTTCTTACATTGTTCCCTTTCTCATGACTACTTCTTTTCCCCTAATGCTGCATAGGGTTTTCATTTCCTTATTCAACCGGATCAGACGAGAGTGGTAAGCTGTGATCAGCGCGCGTTCATTTACGTCGTCAATAAAGACTTTTTATTTCATCCTATACACTTCCCATCCAACCAGGTGCCTGTGTGGCCTTGTGTCCCAATATACAAGGCGATCCCATAGCATTGGCGTGATTGACGGCCCTATTCCAGATACCCCACTACCGGGTAGTTTATCAATAATTGTCAAAGTCAACAAGGTTATAATTCCTGGTGTAATTCTGGAGACGTACGACAAAGCTTTGGGTAATTTCGGTGATGTACCTTTCTCTATTGCTATTCCAATTGCAATGTTACACGCCGAAAAGAAAGCACTCTGCAGCCCTCCCCCTGTCATCACTACCACCAGCACCGAGCCTGAACAAGAATCAGAACCGCATGACTCTGAAAGTATACTGCCAACATCAACTGATTATATTTTTAGTGACGATGGCTGTAGTAGCGATGGCAATAGAAGTTCACTTAGCTCTGACGATGATGGCGATTACCCAAATACAACAAGCCAAGCTTCCCCTTTGGCCGATGACATGGTCCCTCCGTTGCCGCACGTTAATACCACTATTCCTTATACTGACAATGTATGTACTTATTCATATCGCTTAATGTTATTGTCCATCCCATGTATTTTATCTAACCCTCACAATAATGTTTATTTCTCAGATCGATCACACAATCTTGAAAGATATCTTCCACTTGATGGATATGATAAAAATATCCAGACGTCACACGTTAGCGAAAGAATTTGCACGTCGATTTCGCGACGCAGTTTTTGTCCCTGATAAAGAAGATCGACGAAAAGTGGAGGCATACTTGGAGAAAAACGACATTACCTGGGATGAGATGCTTTGCACAAATCCGTCTTGGGTGCTACGACGCGTCCGGCGAGTAGTTCCTCCTCCGCAAGAACTTTACCCGAAGGTCGATAAGCTATTTAATGACTATGGCGATGTTGTGTGCTGGAAAACGAAGTGCAAACTTTTCGATGACGATACATAGCACCAAAAGGATAATGCATTGGATGTGATAGCCGAAGGTCAAGTATCTGATCCACCAGGAATTTCATTGTACTTTCTAGTGGGACATGACAAAAAATCGAATCTTCCAATCTATCAGTGTGTCCGTGGCACTAACTCATTAGAAGGGGGCGTGCACCAGAATATTGTTCGAAAGATCATCTCTTTTGGTGCAAGTCCACACATGGTCGACTGTGCTCTTGCAGACTATCGTCTACGTCACAATACCGATGTAAGTTATCGTGTATAATGATATATTAAAAGCTAAATATATATATATGGTATGCCGATTGGACAGGTTGGAACCAGAAATCGATATAAGCATGAACACAAAGGCCATTACAGCCTGTGGCTAACAGAAGCAATTTTTACTATGCGCAAAAAACGGAACATGTATACTGGTGCCACAGGTGCTGTAGTAAAGCAATCAGGAATGGGATTTCCAGGTGTACAGTTGGTACCTTCACAACAGACATATGGTATTACAAAGCTTCCAAGGACCTTGATGGAGAAATTAGGCATACGATCAGGCATCAACCAAGAAATTGAGAACGATGCAAGATCACTCAATTCTTTGGATGATTCTACCTATACTATATTACCTAAAGGATCAACAGCAAGGCATAGAGGAGAGCGCTACCATTATCTCAAAGAAAGACAAGGAACACAATATGCAGTGACACCTGTATATACGCAGGATGAAATCAAAAAGTACTGGGATACGATGGGAGATGACGCTAGAGCAATTCGACTTAGCTAGGATGAATTCGCCAAGCAATGGAATATTGGCTCCAATTGCGAAGACACGGGGAAGGCAGTTGATGGTATAACAGTATTTTACAAAACTCTGAATCACTTGAAAACGTATCATAGCGTGCACCACGGCCCAAACACTGCATTAAAGTTCATGATAATTCCTGAATATTCGTGAGCCTTATGGCCATGGAAGTGAATGAAAAGTTTCACTTCATAGATATTCAGAAACCTAGGTAGTCTCAGAAAGTTTCAGGAATATTCATCGCAATAAATTCATGCAGATCCACGGATTTTCACATATAGTTCTATCTATTATCTCCGTGATATCTATACCTATATATGTGTACCATCCACGTATATTTTATTCACATTTGTCTCGATAAGCATTTGCTAAACAACCACCTAATCCATACCACCGTCCTGGTTGTTTCTAGTGGAGCGACGAGGCTGCGCCATACCTGGCATACGCGCTAACTTGTTTTTGTTTACGCTTCTTCTAAAAAGATAAGCATAGTTAGTATGGAGCATAGATGTTCGAGCGAGTAAGTACCTGGGTCTCTTGGTAGCCTATCCATCACTTGTACCTCTAAAGTAAAACTATTAGCTCGCTATCCAGGCATATACTGCTAACACTCACCCTTCTGCCTGCGCTGTCGACACCGTCCCAGAAGACCGTTCATTTCTGTATATCCTAAAGATACGGGTTAGATCAAATCATCATTTCATATATAATATCATCGGTATCCAACTTGCCCAGTAGATGCACTCTCACTGTGATCACGGTCTTGGCTTGTTTCCCTTCGGCGAATAGAAAAGATCCGTTTGTTTTCTTCTTTGACTGCATGGTCCAACAACTTACCCATGTGCTACATATGCTGACGCCCGAGAAGAAGATGATATAGTATCCGTTCGAGAAAAGGAACTAAAAGCTTACATTAGAACATGAAGCAATATACCGCACATACCACCGAATAATAATACCGGCTCCTGAGAACTGCTGGTACATCGTGCACGCCAGTACTTGAGCTTGAATGTGGATCGTGGTGATGGACACTGTAAGTCGACGCCTCCGCGTAACCAACGGCAGTAGCATTCCTATTGTCTTGGGCAGTCACAGCGTTGACACGACCTTGGCTAGATTGAGCTTGCGTACCACCGCGATTCGCGTTCGCATCTGTACCATCAGGGTTCACACCAAGTCCTCCATCCAAGTCATGAATAGGTTCACAATCGTTTCCTTTACCAACAAGTTCATGACTAGTCTCTCTACCAATACTACCAACAGTCAAATACCATCGTGAACTCTACTAGATCTAAGCCCACGACGACGACGACCACGAGATCCATTAGAACCTTGATCACTGCGAGCGCTTCTATTGAGCGAAAAGGTAAATAAAGGTGATGTGACGAAAATATAGGCACTTACACTTGACGCCAGTATCCAGCGCTGTTGTTCCATGTCATTGAGAGCAAATGGTCGGCAGCCCAGTTGCCTTCGCAGGCCTTCATGTCCACACCAGTCTGGGCAAGTACAATGGACTCAAATGCGTTCACCTCAGGTTCGCGATATTCCTTCCAAGGAATGTTGGTCCATGACGCCGTAGCATATTCGGTGTTTTGTAGTATGTGACGTAAAGTGTCTACCGATCTCTGTCTGCACTTGCGTATCGATCTCAAGGCACCTTGCACTTGGTGTTTTGGCTTCGTGTTGTCTGGATTGATCAAAGCCACGATGTCTGATTCCCTGATCTTGTACGTCTTTACGCCATTAACTTCGATCAGTTCAGGGCGTCTGATGACGGTGCCTGTCGCCATTGGTGATGTACTCGATGAATTGACAGTACTGCTGCTACTCAGCTGATTGCACTCCAGTCGTCGAATGATTTCAGACTGATTCTCCTTGATTTCGTTGACCGTGGTTTGAATGCTTGTTAAAAATGCGGAGTCATCCATGACAGTAAAGCAGTAAAAGGCAGAAAAAAGAAAATTAGCAGGATACTTTTTTAGGCAGAAAAATGATGTTAGCAGAATATTCTTTCTGCTCTTTCTGTTAAGCTTTACTATTTTACTTTGACCATGCGCGAGTGCTTCATTTGCAAAAATCCTGTATGGTGCAACCTGTCTTAAATAGACAAAATTTTTGCAATTTTTTAAATTGCATCTAGTCTGCCAAAACAAAATATTTCCAAAAACCAATCCAAGATTATGATAGAATACCCAATGTAGTTTAAGAATCTTGGATTAGATTTTTGATAGTTGTTGTTCTGAAAGAGGAGATAGAGTTCAAAGTTGGGACCTTTGTGAGGTTTTAAGCAGGGAAAGGGCCGATATTGTTACAGTTCAAACACAGCTCCGTTATCTGTGTAACACAAATTAGCAGCTATGTTACACAAAATCCTTGATCAGAACCAATAGCCTGTTAACCTATTTATATTTTGTTCTTGTCTTTTCTAAGCTTTTTGTTTCTTCATTACCTATCATGCCAAAGAAAAAAGGATGTTCTGCTGCAACAAGTAAAAGGCAGCGCCTTTCAGATGGCACATATGCTTCGAGAGGGCAGGTTAGAATCAATTGCTTAGTTTATGCTTCGACACATTAATGTTGAGACATTATCGTTGCTGTTGCTATTGTCGGGTTATAAGATTGGCCCTCTTGCTATTGCTACTGCTACTCCCAATGCTATTTTGACTGAAGAAGTTCAAGAAGAAGTTCAAGAAAACTTGCTTAATGAGCTTGGTGCGCTATCTGAAGGAGAAGAATCTGACAAAGAAGTTGACGATTGGGTTCTTTGCGGTATCAACGAAGAAGATTTGACCTTTTCATGGTCGAGTATTCTTGCTTGGAAAAGTGGTGGTGATGATCATCTAAGAGCGCCACACACAGGTGTGATTGAGATATTAATGTGTGTGAGGGCAAATAGCAGTGTTAACGAAAGCAACCTTTTTCACGCTATTATTAGGGGATTCACGCCAGGCGAAATGGAGAATGGCTGTAAAAAAGAAACAGCATGAGGCAATCGCAAAAAGCTGCGTTCCAATTACGAGCTTTTTTACGGTCGCAGACAACACTGATGGCAGACCTTTGCCTTCGAAAACTGTTGTACTGGAAAAAATTGCCACCGACGCGCATCCACCGTCAAGAAACGAAAGGGAGCTTGAACTGATTCGCAAATTTAAGCCGCAATTGTCTCAGCAAATTGAACGGATTCGCAATTCCCAGTCAGATGTTGGTGCCTTGAACGCTTACGAATCCCTTCGCCTTTTAAGCGTGTTCAAGTACTTTGAATATCGCCTGAATGGCAAAAAAAGGGTGACGCTTGTATGGCTGTTGCTATGACCCTTTGGAACAAGGCATTTGCCTACCGTGGTCGTGCCATTGGCTATTGGGCGAAGTCCTATATGGATCTTGGAGGTCGCCTTCCGCCTCACTCTCAAGGCAAGCATGCCAAACGAAAGTCCTTCTTGAGCGATGAAGATGTGAAAGCTGCTTGCATTACTTACTTTAAGTCAGTCAAGCCACACAAACGATCTGCCGCTGTGCTTAAAACTGAACTCGAAGCACGCATCATTCCACGAACACTTGGAGTGGAAGGATCTGTATCTGAGAATACAATCCTGAAGTATCTGCATGCTTGGGGGTATAGATACAAAAGATACTCCAAAGATGTAAGTGAATTATTCGAGATAGTTACGAGATATGTGTATACACTGAGAAGCTAAAATACGCTCTTGTTGTGCAAGATTTACTATGATGGTCACGAAAGACCTGATGTTGTTGCCTATCGTGTTGAATGGGCAAAAGAATGATGGAATATCGTGAGCTGATGAATCAGTATTCCGGTGAGGACATGAGTGATGTAAAGGAACCTGTCCTTCCAGAAGGTTGCCTGCGTCATGTTCTTGTCACGCATGATAAATCGACATTCTACTCGAATGACTGCAAACCGGATATATGGCTATTTGATGGCGAAACGGTGCTTCGCAAGAAAGGTCTAGGTGGATCAATTATGATCAGTGACTTCCTTTGCGAAATGCCATGGCCCAATGCGTCTTGATCCAGACTTTGCCATGGAACGCAATCTCCCAGTAGAAGCTCGTGAGTACTTCAAAGCTGGAAAGAATCAGGAAGGCTATTGGAAGAGCGAGCATATGCTGGAGCAGTTCAAAAATAAGGCATTGCCTATATTTGAAGCACTGCATCCGAATTGCATTGGTATGTCGAGTGTTAAGTTGATACAATATGGCTTATAAAGTGCGAATATGTGTAGGTGTCTTTTGCTTTGATCAAAGTTCAAACCACAATGCCTATGCACTTGATGCACTGCTTCCCAGCCGAATGATTCTTAAGGATCAGGAGGTCGAAAACTTGAAGTATCCGTTCAAAGAACATGGGTTCACTTTGCAAAGCGGCCGTGCCAAGTTGTTTGACTTTTATTATGAAGACAAACAATTTACACGGCGCCGCGATGGGACTCGTTTTAAACAACGATACTTTAAAGGAATGATCTCAGTAAGGAAGCAACAATAATAATTACATGCATCATAGGTAAGTCTCACAATTACATATATAGATCCTTAAGGAAAGAGGCAAGTGGAGCAACGGCCTTCGAGCAAGCTGTGGCGCTGCTCTGCGACAAGCAACCATTGTTGTGCCCGGCATATTTTGGCCAATGAACCTGACTTCAAAGCCCAAAAGTCGGCACTTCAGGAGTTGGTTGTCAGTTCGCGTCACAAGTTCGAACTTTATCCAAAGTTCCATTGCGAAACGAACTTCATCAAACGCTACTGGGGCAAGGCGAAGCGTGAAGCACGAATGCAATGTGATTATTCTTTCCGCTCACTAGAGCAACGCCTCCCGGACATCTTAAGTTCAGTCCCATTGCCAATGATTCGATGCTTTGCATCAAAGGCATGGGCATATATAGATATCTATGCCGGTGGAAATGTCGATGGCCATGAGGCAGATGAGCTCTTGAGGAAGGCAAAGAAGCAGTACACATCACACCGCAGAGCCAGCCGCAGTGACTAGTTTTACTATATATAGAAGCGGTACTTAAAATCAAAATTTTGTTACATTTTTCGAATTTTGTCTATTTAAGACAGGTTGCACCATACCAAATAAGGCTATCAAAGAGCATGAAAAAGCTTGTTACGAATCGCTACGCCAAGCTGTTGTATCCGTGCAGCGAGACCAATCACCCGATCAAGTCGAATCAGAGAGACTGGACGGCGATTATGCAAACAATGACAACACGTTTCCTCCTGATCCATATGAGCATGAGCAAAGTAGCACCCAGCTTGCTGACTACTATAACGATATGAACTACGAATATGATGATATGGATTACAATGTTGGTTTTCAAGAGGAGCAACAACATAGCGTTGACAATTCTGGTGTTCCTGGCAACTCTGATTCTACTGATGGATCTGACTCTATTGGCGACTCTGACTCTGCTGGCGACTCTGGTGCTGCTGATGGTTCTGAAACTGCATATCCTAGAATTGCATCAGTACAAACAGTCGATAAGGAGCCCATGCATTTTCGTATTGTAGAAGGGTACACAGGATTGTCGAAGGGGAGCGAAAAAGCAATGGAGCTTTATGACGTTATCAAATCAAAAAATGGAACCAGAGATCTGCATCGCACCACTGTATCATTTATAAACGATTATCTTGATGCCGAGAACTTAAGTATGCTACTTCTAAAAGATGAAAGGTATTACCGTTAGACCCTTTCTATTAAACCTAACACATCCTTTGTAACTAGAGCATCTACGTCTACCGACGCCTTCTACAACCGAGAGACAAACGCAGAAATGTTTTCTGGTAACTCCAAGCACACACCATCTATGCCCGAATGGGTGCATGCTTTACTTTAATAACGACGACGACCATTGCAAGTCATGTAAAGCATGGAGATATGATAATGCTGGCGATCCTCTCTCGGTCATGATGTACCTTCCTTTGCAAGATCAGCTTGCGCTGTTGCTTGCACGGCCGGAGTCTAGAGAGAAACTGACTCGACTATCTGAACGACATGCATATACCACCGATGAGCCGATGACAGATATATTCGATGGAAGCGCTTAGGAAAGGCAGAAGAAGTTGTTTACTGGACCGTACGATCTTGCACTGGGTATCTTCGTGGACGGATTTGCGCCTTTTAAGCGAAGTGCGACTTTGCTAGCGCTTGGTAACGTTGCTGTATTCAATATACCGCCTATAGAAAGGTTTGCATTTTAACTTAAGGAGATTTACACTTACTTACGCTTTTACGTATAGATACTTGGATCAAAACATGATTCAAATTGCAGTCATGCCAGTCTCTGCCAAGACAAAGAACATCTTTTCACTGCTTTCTCCCTTGATCGATGAGCGAAAGACTTTGGAGAGAACCAGAATTACGGTGACAGGAACTGATGGAGTTACCATAACAGCGAAGGCACATTTACTAGTCGCCACTGGAGACTCACCTGGCAGCACTTTACTCTGTAACCACGAGGGACATCAGGCGATTAATGGCTGTCGTATATGTACCATCCAAACTGTCCGCTTGCTTAGCCCAAATAATGGTCCCGGTTACGGTCGTTATTTTCCTGGAGAAGTTGAACCATATTCTGAACGCGACTTATCTCATTTTTCGAATGAAAACGGGGTTAGTCCTATTTGTCGTATGTCACATTATTATTCACATAGCATTAACAATGTGGATATAGGTTCCTGGAATCCGGGGTCCAACACCATTTGCAGAACTCGACTGCTTCCATGCTCCATACTTCTTTGGTTTAGACGAGCTACATTTGTTTGGAGCAAATTTGGGACCGCAGATCTGGAACATGGCTTCAAGTGACAGTGGAACACCATTTGCTCTTACGTCCAGTGCTCAAAAAAAAATTAGCACCGCTATCTCAGGATTTGCTGGTATGCTACCTGCAACATTCGAAGGAAGGCTTGTCGGTATGTCTATACTGAGTTAACCATCAGGCCTGAAGACGCACTATGTAACATTTGAATCTGGTATAGACGTTTTCAGTAGACCCAAACATGCGCGATCTGTTGACTGGATTGATATGCTTTTATACGTCGGTCCAACATTATTACTGGAGTCTTTCATTGACAGTAACAAGTACACGGAAACAGCTGTGAACGCATTCATTTCACTCATAACAGCCTGCGGCCTGGCGCTGAAATAGGAGATAGACAATGAAGACATCGAAGAGATGGAAATGTAAGTGGCTTAATAAACAATATGCTATAATTGGTCGTGCTAATATTTTAGCATGGTTTTATATAGCTGCTTAAGGAAATGGCATCTATTTGCAAGGGATAACATTCCAAATAACTTGTATACATCGACCATACATCTTTTGCAACACTTACCTAACGTGACCAGAATGCTTGGGCCGCCGAGAGCATATAGCGCAAGATCCATGGAACGCACAGTAGGGAAGATAAGCCGACGAATCAAGAGCAAGTATAACCCGGAAGCAAATGCAGCAAATGGGATGATCCGTCTAGCAGCATGTCGTGACTATCAGAAAGTCCACCCAAAAGCAATGGCAAAATCCAGCGGCTCATTCCATCAGATTGGCTACAGCACTCATGAACCACAAATATGGAATATCGTAACCCCATCTCCGAGCAAGATCAGTTCTTATTCAAAATGGAATCTGTAATTGTACTTGCGGAAATACTGGAAAAGGTCCCTGGTGATGTGCAAATTGCTATCTAGTCGTGATAGGCTACCAGAGGTTGGCGAGGATATTATCGTTGGATCCCAGTTGTTTAACTGCGGAAATGTGTTCGATTCTAAAATTTTTCAAGGAAAAACTGAGAAACGACTTGCTGATTTCGTGCAGCTATTGATTTCATACGACAAAGATGCAAACAAGAAAGCGGCTCCTGACAATCCATTCCGAGGAGCATTCTTCGGTGAGGTGCTGATGTACTTTGCTCATTCATTCCAAAGTTTGTATATACCGATCATGATTAGATCTATGCTAATTTTTTTATACGTAGACACAAAGAAGTTGTTATGCTTGGTTCGCTTATATGAGAGCACCCAACAAAACAAGGCAGGCATTTGTTATGACACCGAGTTCTACGGAAATACTGAAGGAAAACTATACGTGACTGATGTGACGGATATTGTAAACACATGCGGCTATATTGAATCAAGTCTACATAGCAACAGAAAGCACTATGTCTATCATGGCATGGTGCCGGGTACTATAGAATTAGGAGATATACGGAAGCTCGTTTAGTACATCAGTATTGAGAATTGTACAGATAAAGAGAAAAGCTACATTAATACCAGATAATAAAGTACTACTAGAGTCGTCATGCATAGCCCAGGAGTTTCACAGAGATTCATATCAGTATGTAGAATCATATCATATCAGGCAGATTCACGAAGAAAACTCACAGACTTTCATTCAGAATATATCTATGAAACTGAATGATGTATTTTTTCACGGACTTTCATGCCAATCTATTCAGTATTATGATTCTACCACGGATTTTCAGGAACTTTCACTCTTAGTCATAAGAAGCTGGGCCATGGTGGTGTGGAGCGATCGAAGGGCAGCAGAATTTACGATAAAAAATAACAGTGCCGTATGTAACAATATGCAAAATTCTTTATAATCTCCAAGCCGAGGCGTTAACGCTGAACCACTGAACAAACCTCAACCACAATTACTTGCCACAATTACAACACAACACAATATACCAAGCACATCAACAGCCCGTAGCAAACAAAATACACAAGAGACTCAAGGAGCTGCCTTACCACCCGAATCTTTCATCCACGCTAATGCTGAGTACATGGATTTTACGCGTTTTCAACCATTGTCATTTGATGCCACCGCGTTTGGCCATATATCAACTACATCATTACAGCCTGTACAACAGCATACATGACCACAGCAACTTGTTTTACCATCACCACATACCCATGCTTACTCTCAGTCTGTAGGTTTTAGGCAATACCACTCTACAACTAGAGAACTAGCGCCTAGGCCGTCACCAACACTAGTACCTCAACCACAACTGTCAAGAGCTACAATGTTTAGATCAATATCGCCCGCCTTTAGTAATTCCGGACCTTCAGAACCACTATTTAAAGCTAATGTGGTCATTCCACGAAAACGAGCTCGATCCAACAACAAACGTAGTGGTAATCAAGGGTTTTAATAATTCTGGTCATATAGTTTTGCGATAACCGTACATCCTTATCATTTTTGCACATGCCTACGGCACACGCAAACCTTTCAAATAATATATTTATTAAATAACCCCCCCCCCAGACATGTCACCCGGGCCATATTTTGTGTAAAGAAATGACGGTGGATTGAGCAAGATATGGATATACTGCACCGGGTTGGGGGAGCTGACAGTGCAGGAGGAAGCTTGCTGCATGATAAGAGCACCAAAGCAACAGAATACGATAGGATGCATACTGCCTTGTGTAATTGTTATATGTGAAATGCAACTGCTGGTTGTAAATATCATACTTAAAAGGATAGCATGCTATCCATTCATCTTTTATATACCAAAATTTTTATCGTAAAATATTCTCTCCACTCCAGTGTGTTTTGAGAGGCAATGTTTGATAATTTGTTTGGAAGGCAATGTTTGATAATTCGGCTTGAAAGGCGACTGTATATTGCATGCAGGCAAAGCGGCATTGTCACTAACTACACCCTAAATGGCTAACTATACCCTAAACCCTATTGGGATGCTACTGTGTATATTATCATGCTTAGGAGCACGTCACCTGTCTCGCTATGCTCGACTCAATGATCCCCTTCGCTGTGCTTCGGGTCATCCAATGGTGAGCTGGCTCATCATGCTCGTTTTTCATAGTAAAGACACATCAGTTCGCCTAGCTGAGATAGATAGATAGATGACAATGTTTGATAATTCGTTTGAAAGGCAACTATCTATTGCACAATGGCAAAGCTACATTGTTATTAACTACACTCTAAACCCTATTGGAATGCTTTTGTGTATGTTATTACGCTTATAAGCACGCCACCTCTTTCGCTACGCTTCGGGTCATCCAAGGGTAAGCCGGCTCATCATGCTCGTTATTTCTAGTAAAGACACATTAGTTCGTCTAGTTGAGATAGATAGATGACAGTGTTTGATAATTCGGTTTGGAAGGCAAGTGTAAATTGCATGCTGACAAAGCTGCACTGATACTAACAACACCCTCAACGACTAACTACACCCTAAACCCTATTGGAATGCTATTGTGTATATTATTATGCTCATTATTTTGTTAAGGAGCACGTCACCTATCTCGCTACGCTTCAGGTCATTCAACGGTGAGCCGGCTCATCATACTTGTTATTCATAGTAAAGACACATCAGTTTACCTGGTTGGTTTAGATAGATGACAATGTTTGATCATTGGTTTAGAAAGCAACTGTACATTGCACACTGGCAAAGCTGAATTGTTCTGAGGCAGTATCTCGCCACAGTTTTTATAAGCAGTAAAAGCTGCTTTATCGAGCGTTCTCTTCCTCGATGTCATCGAATGCAGACTGGTAGAACGGGTGCAGGTCATCCTCCTTCAGTTCATAGCAAAAATTAGTTAGCTCAAATGTAGCACTAGCTCACAATGTGAAAAGTTGCTGTTTGCAAAAAAAAAGTATTGGAATCTTATAATGACCAGATGGTGAACAGATTGAAAGAGGCGAAACCAAATGGTGGTGATGAGGCTTAATTAAAAAAAAAACTCAGGTTGTTCAAACAGTTGTTAGACGTGAAAAAAAGCCAAGATAGCACGGTCCTCAGTATTTCGATAGTGGTTGTCAGCTGTTAGAAAAGAAAAAAGGTGGTGGTAAAAAAGTTGGCAAGGTACATTAAGGTTTTTTGGAGGTGGGACTGCGATTTCCTTTTCTTGAAAATTAGCAAGAAGTCGATTCTTTTATATATAGGCTAGCGCTTCCTGCCTCACTTCACTTCATGTCATTCAACGGAAATCGCGTTGCACGGAGGAAACCCTCTTGACCCTCACATTGGGGGGCAAGCCCCCCAAACCCCCCTCTCACCTTCCACGCAAGGTTGAATCAGTTGTTTTTTAACAAAACTGACTCATGTAGTAGTTTTGCCACCAAATTATAGTAACTATAGGTAACGAAAGTATAAACTCTAAGTGCTACACTAAACCAATTTATACCTACCATACCTTACCCGAAACCCTACTATACCAATGTGTCGTAAATCTTTCTTACTTGGTAGCAGATGAATGCAAAGCACAGATAGTAAAAGCAATAAGGCCGAAATGTATAAACCAGGGGGAGGTCTATTTTCTATTGGTAAAGAGGGGTAGTGCTGTCATTGTTCATATTCACTACAGAAAATTTTAGCACTGAAAAAAGCTGCTTTTCCCTGGAAATCACCAAACACGGAAATACTCCATTTTTTGCACACTCGAACATTTTCAGTGTTTGAGGATTTACAGTGAAAAGCAGTGTTTTTCAGAGTTTCTAAAGCAGCGGTCTATAGTGTGATACTATACAGCAGTCATATTTGCTATTTAAATAAAGTAAAGCAGTTATTATTTATGGACGACGCATAGCAAAGAGTGCTTTTATTCTTTTTCAACTTGAGACTAAGGGTGCTCTCATTATGCTCCGAACAGAGAACCCCATTTCCAAAATTGGTGATGAGAAATAATTTTTCCATTCCACCTTCCAAAATTAGGGTTCGCGGATGTCTCCTACTTTGGTAACTGCTTCTCGGTGGAAATACCACCGCGAAGACTCGCTCGGATCGATATAAAAGGAAACTGTCACTTCTTCTGTGCTTTAAAACGCGATCAGAGTATTACAAAATATATGCCTCTTGTTTCTCATTGTCTCTCTATCTTCTTCTACTATTTTTTTTATTACCAACATTTCTTTACTACATATGAACAACAACAGCATTCCACTGCCAATTCTGATCCAACGTCCCAGACGTAATAAAGCTGCAGAAAGAAGACGCCGTCGAGCAGCATTTATGCAACGGCTAACTGAACTTATTGCGCCATCAGTACAGGCTATCCGCTTTATTGATGCGAGCATTATTGCAGCTTTTGCAAGCTCACCTTACCACTTTCGTGCAGCAAAAGTTAGCCAAACGCATGGTGCGCAATTCTGGACATTAACGCATCCAAACCTGAATGACGACGATGGCTATGACAGTTACAGATGGCATTATCGCATGAAGAAGTCAACTTTGGAATGGCTTATCAGTACCTTGTCGACGCACGAAGCATTTGCCTTGGACTCTCCTCGAATGACCCCAGTGTACATTCAAGTCTGCTGTGCGGTGTGGCGTTTCGCAAACACTCATGTTGGATACCGCATGTTCGAAACGCAATTTGGTTTGAGCCAAGGATCGTATCACAACTTCACGATGCGATTCCTAAATGCCATCTGTGACGTTCACCGGCAACAGATCAGATGGCCAAGCACACCAGAAGAAGCACAGCAAGCCGCCCAAGCATTTTCGGCACCAACTGTGTGATATTCAACAATAAGAAGAGGCAGGTAAGTGACGAGACTCAAGTAATAACTGATTTATTTTGTATGTTGAATCATCACTTTAAATAATAAAAGCTTATTCTCGAGGGGCTGGATCATTGACATGGTTGTAAGGCCTATGAACCGCTGTGGTAACCAGGGTTATGTGGGTTTCACTAAGGTAGGCAAGGTTATTACGATGAACGCATGTCAAGACAGGGATGTGGCTGTAGATCGGAAAATTAAAGTAACCCGTTGTCAATAAGCAAACAAGGGTAAATGATGCATAAGCCATAATCATGTTGTGGATACAACAAACTGGGCTGGCGAGCACCAACGATGCAGGCAGAAGATTACAAGGAGCCATCGAAGCCATGGATGGCAAACTCATTGTAATTCACAAGCCTGCTAGCAATGGACAGCGCTTCTGGGATCGTAAATTGCACTATTCCATCAACTTACTTGCTGTTTGTACTGCTGATGGGAGATTCTCATATATAGAAGCTGGTCAAACAGGTATTGTCAATTACGTATTATGATATCGATATATTACTCAGTCTAATGTATTTTCAAATCAATCTATAAGGTCGAACCTATGATGCATGTACGTTTGCCAATAGCTCCCTCAATATGAAGCTAATAAATGAAACTGAACAATGGTACCCAAATGGAACATATATCCTTGCCGGTTAGTATTTCAAGCATTCTGTGCTTTAATGAATATTACTGACATGAAGCTGTTTGTACTTGAAAGACTCTGCGTATCCACTACGACCTACGATAATGGTGCCCTATTCACGGACAGCAACAGATCTTGCCAAGAAGAAATTCAACTTCGTCCACTCTTCCATGCGTATGGCTATTGAACGAGCCTTCGGTTGTCTTGTTTCTCGTTGGAGATTCCTGCATCATTACCTTTATCTTAAGGATCATGAGCGATTGACATTGGCAATATATGCATGCTGTATATTGCACAATATCTGCATCGAACGGCATGATCCTCATTCCAATGAACTTTTTCCATTGAATACGGAAGAAGATGAAGGCACAGGACGCATTTCTGTAATGGGTTCAGGACACCAGCGCGGTGCTGGAGACACTGCGTCGTTGCGTCAGCAAGGTGTCACAGTACGCGATAGATTAAGAGATGAATTGTGTGAAGTCAGTCGTAGATTGTAGTAAAATAAACCAAACATTATAAAAAGTTAAGTAGAAGTTAAACAAAGTCATTTATTGATCATCATGATTATCGACTTGCTCTGCTTCAGTACCGCTTATGCTTCCATTGTTTGGGCCACCACTGTCGCCAGGGCGACCAAAAAGTTCCCTCAGTGTCTGAAGGTACTCCGAATGGCGTCGGTTTTCCGCTGCCTCAAAATCTCGTGCACGACGATCCTCGGCCTCCTCAAACCGACGGAAAGACTCGCCAATACTGGCTATCAGGCGATCCATCTGCTGGTTAGCATTTTCGAGGACCTGCTCTTGAAATGCGGTGGTTCGGCGTCTTTGTGCTGGCCGCTCATTAACTCCATCCTCGTCGTTGCGTTGTCTGTTCTGAACAAGGCCACTGATGGAGTCCATGGTGGCCGGTGGAACAATTGCTGGATCGCTCCCGACAATGCTATCCATGGCATCATAATATTCTCATCGTTCTTGACTAGGAGGGCCATTCTCGCCAGATTGGTCTTGCACCACGGTCCGGATATCGCAGTAGAAGTCTACCAAGTCACCCCACTTCTTTTGCAAGGCTTCCTTTGAGCAGCCCACAGGATCAGTTTGGGTATACACCTGTTCGATCTGGTCCCAGATGGCTCCTTTGGCTCGCGTTTCGATCGTGCTTATGAGTGTGCCATATCTAGCACTGACAGCATCTATCAATGCTTCAACATGACCATCTTCCCATCTGCGATTGGGTGCTCTCGCAGCGGAAGCAGAAGTGCTTGTCGATGGTAATGCCTCTGCAGGTGTTGCTGCTGCTCTTGCTGTTCCTGACGGGGATTCCACATCACAATGTTGAAGGTGGCATTGGTGTTGTTGTTACGCATGTTAAAGATCACAAAAAGTTCAAAGAGATAGATAAAAATAACTTTTACTCAACATTATCGTCGCTCTGCACCTTTTATATGCAATCGGGCGCGTCAATGCTTAAGGAAAAGAGAAAAAAATCGCATATTTGTTCATCTATTTGGTTGATGTACAGAAAAGGAAAATCTCTCTGTTCGGTGCACCTTTTTGGATGATCTGACCGGAGAGGACTTTGAAATAGTTCGCATCCATTTTCATCCCTCTGTTCAGAGCAAAATGAGAGCACCCTAACTTACTCCATTAACTTTTGACACGTGTCACTGCGCAGTGGTAAGATAATGCTCTGCTTTTAAAAGCTGCGCATTATCTTAACTGGAGTGGGGGTACGTGAGAAACTGCGGGGACCCACGATTTTGATATTGGTACATGGTGTCACAGCAAGAAAAAAAAGGAACATAGCCAATGGCAATGGTATTCCGATGTCATGTGTCAGCGAAAATAAATGAAGTACAAGCGTTTAAGCCTAATTTGGAACGTGTGAAACAGTGAAGCAGCAATGCCATTTGGCAATGTCAGCAGAGTAAGGATGAAATGGCAGGCGATCTTTACATTGGTTTGAGATGAACCATGTAGTTCAAAGGAGAGCACTTTATTAAACTACTGTCGCAATTTTCTACTCCGGCAGCAAAAAAAAAGAGATGCTGTAGTGTGGCTATTCCACAAGATGCCAGTGGGAATGCATGTCCCATGTAGTAGCTCATTGTGTGCATAAACTTGTCCATACTTAAAAAGCCAAGACTGTGTGTAATTTCGAGCGTCTATGCACCGTTGACAAATGCAAGTTTATTTATGCTGCCAACTACTTTGAAAGGAGACTATAATCCAAATTGGGAAAATTAATTGCATGAAAAAACGTGGCCGTTTGATAATGCAACACTTAGAGCAAATGTTGCCAAGAAAGCAATTTACATAGACAAAGAGAGAGACATGTCGCCAAGCAAATGTGTTAATAAGCGGTGTATATCCACGTTTTAGTATTATGGCACAGTGGCATAAGCAAAGAAAAAGAAGAGTATAAATAGAGACAGGAAATGCTTGCAAAAGATTGGCATCTATACTTCTCCTACACAGCACTTACCTCATTGCCAATGTCCCGTCAGGAATTATTCCAATGCTTTTGCGCCGCCTGCACTCGCCGAAATCCTTATGGCATAGCTGTAACGGAAGCAACGTACAATGCACATTACCAGCGTAACATTACTGCAAGGCTAATGGAATCCAGTGGTAAGCCCGAATGCTGTAAAGCACGATATATTATATTAACCGAGTTGATATGTAGATGATGAAGCAGCCGCAAATGCAGAGGAAAACGAGAGCCAAAGCAGCGATGAGCCGATGTCTATTGATGGTGATGGTATGTCAAAAAAATGTTATTCGAAGTTAGCTTGCTGATGAAAAAATAGGATCCGTATTGGATAACTCACCGGAACCTGCGCAGCTGTCGCCTGAATTGAGCCACGAGTTTTTGCCGCAAGAGTCATTTGATGACGCCGTTACAGAAGATGGAGATGCACCGATCGAGGAACCAATGGAGAGTTTTGATCCGTTGATCAATGACGATGAAGGTGGGTGAAAAAACGTGCGTCAAGACTAGAATATAACTGTTAACAAAAAACGCTACAGACATGAATGCCGATCCACAACCTACCGCTCCAGCTGGTCACTTTCACGATTTGATCCCACAGCCTCTGTTCTTCATCTTCATATTTCTTGTCCTTTTCCAGCTGCATCATCTCTCTGAACGCACTGCGACTACCTTGATCACTTTCGCCATGATGTTAGTCTCTTTTATGCACGTTCCAGCTTTCAACTTCCCTGCTACTATATCGACAATTCGCCAATACATCGGATTCCACGAACTGACAGAGCCGATCGTCATGTACGTTGCCTGTTCGAAGTGCCATGCGATCTATCTGCTGCCCACCGCACCAAACCTTTGTGAGACCGCTCCTTTGAATGGCAACGTATGCGCGAACCTATTATTCAAGTTATCCTCCAACCGCCGAAACAGAGGGCGCCGGACCCCACTCAAGCAGTATCCTTACTATCCGGTTCGAGCAGGCTTGCAAAAGCTATTCAAACGCAACAGTTTTGATGAAAAGATCCAGGAATGGAGACGGCGTCCATTTTACGACACCTATTCAGACATCCAAGATGGCGCTATGTGGGAGAGTATCAAGGCTGAAAATAGCCAAGACAGTTTCGTTGGTGATAGGCGATCCCTGATGCTCACACTAAGTGTTGACTGGTTCGCACCCTTTGATTCTGGTTATTCTTGTGGCGCCATATATCTCATTGTCAATAACCTCCCTCGTGCTGAGCGCTACAAGATTGAGAACGTTATTCTTGTTGGCGTCATGCCTGAACCACACGAACCGAGCACTTACCAGATGAACAATTACTTGGCACCTCTTGTCACTGACCTTCGCGCCTTGTACACCGGAGTCAACATGGAGATTGCTGGAGAACCTGGAGTTGCTCGAGTGCGTGCTGTGCTTTTCAACATTGTCTGCGATATCCCAGCAAGCCGTAAAGTCTGCGGCTTTACATCTCATGCAAGCACACGTGCTTGTAACAAGTGCTACCGTGAGTTTGTGACCGACCTCAAAACTGGCAAGATGATCTACGCTGGCGTTGACATCCCCAACGACACATTGCGAAGAAATGAGGACAATCGCCTGGCGGCTGAAGCATGGTCAGCAGGAACAACCCAGGCCGCGCGATATCGACTTGAGCGACAGAACGGGACGCACTGGTCGCAACTCCATCAACTTCCATACTACGATGCTATACGTGCGTGTGTGATTGATCCCATGCATAACCTTTTCCTTGGTACCGCGGAGCGGATGGTCGTAATATGGAAATCAGAGGGCTTCCTGTCAGAATCGGTGCTCAACGAGATGCAGGTGAAGGCGGATCGGATCATCCTGCCTCCCGGAATGCCCACACTTCAGCGCAAGATACAACGGAAGTTTGGATTCATGACGGCGGATGACTGGAGAGTGTGGATCTTGGTGTACTCCCCGTATGTACTAAAAACCGTATTGCCGCCCGACCATTATCTGCATTGGCTCCTTTTCGTCGATGCCTGCCGGTTGCTAGTGAAAACCCGGATTACCATTGCCAAAATCAGCAAAGCACACGACAAGCTGGTTGAATTCGTAGCCAATTGCGCGAGGCTATATGGCGATGATGCCGTAACTCTCAATATGCACCTTCATCTCCATCTCCAGGATATCTTGCTGCTGTATGGACCGATCTACGGATACTGGGCCTTCAGTTTTGAAAGATACAACGGCTTCATGAAAGATGCCGAAACGAACCAGAAGGATTGCTTTGAAGTTACCTTCATGAAGCGCTTCATCGAGAAGACAGGTGCCGCCGACTTTGTTCAAC
>JALLLT010000012.1:600000-991981 GCA_025266875.1 Fennellomyces sp. T-0311
AGTAGCGATTTAGTACATGGTTGCATTTTTAGTTTACCTTCATGTAGGTAACGCTCGCGATCAATTGAGGCACTCGACTACGGACCAGTGTGAGTACGAGCAATGACATTAACGAGTCAGTATCGACATCATCCTCTAGAAAAAAAGTGGAATTCAGGATGGCTGTTACAGAAGAGCAGAAATGAGTAGCTAACCAGAAAGGACAGTGATCGTCATCATCAAGCATGCAAGTTTATCGGCAGGCGTTCTAACCGAGCCGATCTGGCGCAACGCACTGACCGCCTTTTTCACACGCTGACATTCTGTGGGCTTCAGCCCCACTTGAACAAAGTCCAAGTGCTTCAGTGCATCAAGTAGACGAGATACCTCCAAATCCATAGGCTGCACGAGCTGTGAAATCTTAAAAAAGACAACATCATACGTCTCCTCCATGATGTAGCTAGTAAAGGATCAGCGCTGGACCTTCTTTTACGGCCGACCGGAACAGAGAGAGAATGTATTACCTCTCGAAACGATAGTATACCTCATCCTCACCCATGTCCACGTGTCTTTCCTCCAAGGCCTAGTCACGATGCCAACTTAACATACATGGCCATGATTCAAAAAGAACACACAAACTTACAACGAACTGTTTTTCCAACATATTTTTCATTCGATTATAGATGGACGCAATATTGTCATCCGTCAATGTAGCATCGCAAAATTGCCGTATTGACAGACCAAGTTGCTCCTTGTCAAATAAGCGCAGTAAGGAGTCTTCTCCTTTCCTGCTGCTACTACTAGCACTGCCACATGGTAAGGCAGGATCCGGTGCAAGATACAATAAAATATGTGCAGCATAATCTTGCTGATCGTAGAGAATGGCATCATTGAGAATATGGGGGGTAGTAGTCATTAGCCTCCCATCCGCTGTTCTCATGTGGGTGGAGATTGCGTTAGAGCGTTCCCATGAAAAACTGCCGCTGCGTTTGGCCCGCGGCGATGCTATGCGAGAAAGGGATGTGGAGAGCGATGGGCGCGGGTGACGATCATCATTGGAAACGAGAGGAATGACGTGGTTGGCTTTACGGAGTGTTGATGAGTCCAACGGCAGCGATTATGTATGTACGAGCGTACCTAGAAACTCGTAGGTCCAAGGGGGCGGTGGTAGGGTGTGGATGGGTGGCAGGAACACGATGGCCGGCTTGTTGGGCTGTGCCAGAAGTCGGGGTTCCTTCAGCACATCTTCAAGGAGAGGGTGCGCCATAGAGAGAAGGATGAGCAGAAGAGCGATAGGATTTGAATTCAGTTGTGTGGCACAACAAGAAATCCCAATAAAACAGACACAAAAAATCATAAAAAATAGGAGTGGCCTGGGAGAGAGGAACGAGTACTTTAACCTCGTTTGTAGCCTCTTTTCCCTTCCCTCTTCTCTGCGCGCCCAACGCTTCATGCTCCTCCACCAATTCACCAATCGCTGATTTCACTCAACATTCATTCGTCGCTCCTCCCCCACTGACACAACTATACCATGGGCGCCCTATGCTGCAAGGAAGACGCCGTGGACTTTAACGACGAAGGTATATTAGCTGCTTCTGATCCTGAGCCTTTCCCTAACACTTCTCGGCAGTCGATTTATCCCATTTCACGCTGCTGCGCTCGGTCGGCAAAGGTGCGTTCGGCAAGGTGCGAGTCGTGCAGCATAAGGCCAACAAGCGACTGTTTGCGCTCAAGTACATCAACAAAGCCAAATGCATCCGCATGCGCGCGATCGAAAACATCATTTCCGAACGACGACTGCTCGAATTGATCAACTATACCTTTATCGTCAACCTACGCTATGCCTTCCAAGACGATGAGAATATGTTCATGGTGATTGACCTGATGCTCGGAGGGGATCTTCGCTTCCATCTCGATAGGATGGGATGCTTCCCTGAAGAGTACGTTCGCTTCTATGCTGCCGAAATTGCGCTCGCGCTACGCTACCTTCACCGTAAACACATTGTGCACAGGTAACAAGTTAACCTTTTGCCTTCCTGCATGGTCACGCAACCCATTCATCGCTCGTCATACAAACAGAGATCTGAAACCCGATAATATATTGCTGAACGAGCACGGCCACGCACATTTGACAGATTTCAACATTGCCGTTCGCTTCTCCAACGAAAAGCCGCTCACGTCCATCGCAGGATCCATGGCGTACATGGCGCCCGAGATCCTTGTGAAGCGCGGCTATTCGTCGTCCGTGGACTGGTGGTCGCTGGGTGTTGTCTGTTACGAGTTGCTGGTTGGCAAGGTAACCCGAAATAAAAAACTCAGGAGGTGCAAAGGCACAATCCAGTTGACAATGGAAGGGGCATTGCTTTATTTAGCGACCGTTTCGAGCCAAGTCCAATGAAGCGCTGCAGCAAGCCATCATGCACGACCCAATTGAATTCCCAGAGGACGCCTCATTATCATCTGACGCCAAGGATTTTGTGCTAGGCCTGATGACACGTGATATATCGCAGCGTTTGGGCTATTCATCCACTGGGTTCCGCCGATTGCAGTCGCATCCATGGCTCAATGGTTTTGATTGGGAAAAGCTGGAAGCAAAGGCGGTAACTCCACCGTTTACACCAGATGTAAGTCTATTTTTTCCAAAACAAGGGGTGGTGGGACAAGCAATAGCCAACCTTTTTTCACTGAACAGGACAAACGAGCCAACTTTGATCCCACCCACGAGCTTGAGGAGATATTGCTAGAAGATAACCCCCTGAAGGTCAAAAAGCGAGCGCCAAAGCGCAGTGGATCCAACAGCAACATCAAAAGCCAGCAATCAAACGACCTTTTGCCTGAACAAAGCCCCGAGCAACAGATGATGGAAGAGCGCTTCTTAACCTTTGATTACACCAAAACAGTTGAGTCAGCAGACCGGAAGCAGGGCAAGAATGCATATGAGGAGAAGTGCGAAGCGCCTGCAACGGATAATAAGGTATGTGCATCGTTTATCTTGTGTATTCTAGTAACGTTGTACGACGCTAACAAAAAATGACAATCCTTCAAGAACACTGTTTCCAAATCTGGGTCTGGCCCGAATGCTGCGTCTTCAATCGATGATGGTAACAGTGATCGTGTGCTGCTGTCGAATGCCACAAAGGCTGCCAAGTCCACCAGTACCTCGTCGCCACCGTCCACATGCCCTACCCCTCTTTCCTAACAACCCGCCACCCGCATCGCAGTACTAAGTAATCTCTTAAGTAATATTGTTAATTTCTCTTTGTCGTGTACTTATTGCATTTGAGCCACTCATTCGTCCAATATACTTTTCTCACTTGATATGTACGCATTGTGATTGCTGATCAGCCCAAATTAAATGTCATTCATGATCCGACAGTGTTACAACTGCCGTTCCGCATATTAAGTAAGCGCGCGAAACGGTTGCCATATTTTTGCTGGTAACAACTAAATGGATACATTCTAACCTGTCTGGCGTATGTGGCTCTTGTTACAATCCTGATCGACATGCAGCATGCGAGTGGGAGTGGCGAAAATGAAATCCCGTATAAAACAAGATTATTGTCGGAATATGGAAATAAGAAAAACTCGTTTAAACGATCTGCCAACGACACCGGTTAAATAAACATCAAGAAGCCCCTCGGGGCCCTTCCACCCGAGCCGACCGATGGCAACTGAGAGTCAAAAGCTGGGGGACTGATGTGAAATCAGACTGAGACGCAAAAGTGAATCAATGCGAAGAGCCAGAAGCCGGCAACTAAACGGATGTTTCAGTTTAAGCAATAACTTTAATGTCAGCAAAAGTGAACATTTTAAGGTAATAATAGCCAACATTTATTAATTTAATGGCGCATTCGAAAGCCAAGTATGAATATTGTGTAATAGCACCTTTCGATAATCTGAATAAACCGCCTTCCATTTCCTCATTTGATAGTTCCCGCTGGGCCATTTTTAGGCCCTTAACGAAACCTTGACATTTCGCGATAATGAGTGTAAACAGCAGTCAGCTTTTGCTTGCATTGTACTCGTTAGGTTGGCGTCGGTCGAACGAAAATGCGATAAATTATTTTATATCAAAAGTTCACACACCTGGCTTCTGTTAGCATATTACAGCGACCGGTGTCTCTATCAAGGTTGACCAATTCGTGCTCATTGTCGAAGTGTCGCTCATGCTGTTGGCGAACAGGTAAGACCACTGCTTTTATGAATAATTTCGTACACTCCTTTTGAACACATTTTATCTTTATCGAAGCCTTGTGTCTGGAGTATGTGATCGTTACGATTTCCCTCTTCGGGGTAAGCTACGCGCGGCAGTTCTGCTGTGACAAGTTGTCGATGTCTTCGGGGTCATGAACGTTTGTCCACGCTTTTCCCTCCTCACACTTATAGCATATATTGCGCCCATTAATACAAGTTTTCAAGCTTGTTCAAACAATTCCTAATCGCCATATGCCCGTGATGTGGGATCATTGCACAAGCCTGTATCCTGATCGTCTTCTTTCTTAAGGGTACTTTTTCGCTAACTGTAGGGCCGGTGGCTGCGAAATAGCCTGGGTATGCAACAAGAAGGATTTCACCCCTCTCTTTTGTCCACGGATGGTGAATCTGTATCGATTGTGGGGGTGCAACATCAGGACTTTTCCTTAGTTGGTTTAGAGAGGTATTAGTAGTGTCCTTCGATAATCAATAAACTGCAGTTCTTCATCACTTTTTAGCATTCTTTTCTTTTGAGGCGCTGTACTTGTAAATATATAAAAGCAGTATCTGATACTCACTTTGTAGGTATGTTTTACAGCAGTTTGGCAACAATTATAAGATTTATTCTTAAGAATACCTACCCTCAATATAACAAACCTGTTTAAGGATATGTACTAACTTTATTTCGAAAATATCAAGTAAATCCGTCGAGACAAACTTCTTTTATGAATTTACTGTTCTATTCAATTCTATACAGAAAACGACATAACCGCCCACGGGCCGGACTGCCCGAATTGCAAGCCTTGGCCAAAATGACGAAAAGATGCAGTTGGAAGTATACTGGATGCTTAGTAAAGTGATTGGATTGGGTTTGTAATTAAGTGTACCGCAAGGTCATTAAAAATATTGGCTTGTATAGTCTACCGCTATATATCGAGCGCTGCTCCTGAACCGATGCACGATACATGGTTACACTGATATATCAAAATTAGAAATAAACGAGAGACCACCTACATATCGTTTAATTCTATAAGCATCGTTTATTATCCGGTGCTTAATATATTACTGCAAAAAATTTTTGGGTGAACTTTGGGTGAATGACTTTTTGAGGTGGTTAAACATAAGCTTTTTAACCACTTGTACTACCATTTTTTAATAACTCAAGCGGTTAAAAAGCGTATGTTTAACCACCTCGAAAAAACTATTCACCAAAATTCACCCAAAAATTTTTTGCAGTGTACGAAAGAGGATCATATGTAAAATATTCGTTGCGATGACATCAGTTTTCTAATTCATTCAAAGCTACATAAAGCTAGTTTATTTCGTCGAAATATGGAAGCAAAAATACACGTCCAAGCAATCTGCTACCCGAGCCGCCCGACGGTGCTTGAGAGTTAAAAACTGGAGGAGACTAGGAAGTGAAATCAGGCGGAGACACAAAAATTGAGTGGGTACGAATATCAAGAAGCGGGTAACTGAACCTATTATGTTTCATTTAAACAGTTTCTTCTATGTCAGCAAAAAAGGAGTCAACAGTGTAGGATAATAATAATTAACATTTATTAATTTAATGGCGCATTTGAAAGCCAAGGATGAATATCGGGTAATAATATGTACAGGTATTATAATAAGATAGGTGAGATAATTTTCGTAAGGGCACTTTTTTTGTACAGAAAGGGAATGTTGAGCATGGAAGAGAACGTTTCCTTTAGGTAACGTATCTGAAAAGTGGATGTTTTTCACCCAACTCGGTCTTGCCTTCAGTTCTGGCCTGAATCTCTTCTGGTGATAGGTTTTCACGGTACTTGTTAATGCGATGGAAGACAAACTTTAACACCAAATGGCCGATAGCAACAAATGCCATGAGTGCCAAACAGATTGCGTGACCTTTGACATAATGAGGAGCATCGTCCGCACGGTACACCTGGCCTGAAATGACACCACTCAAGTTACCAACGGATGTGATTGTTGCGATACCGACATTGCGCCGCGTATGTCCACCATAGTTGTTACTGAACCACGAGATGATAATAGCAACGAAACCGAATGCACCAGTTGTAGCAATAACAGCGCCTGCGTAAAGATGGTCTGATCTCTGGTCCTTCAGCGCAATCAAGAGGATATAACCAATCGCTGACAGTGCAGCTGAAACAGCAATGTGATAACCGCGTTCCATACGACGACCAGCGTCATACGAGTTGGCAATACACCAGATGAAAGCTATATATCAACCCTATCAGTATTTTCTTTCTAACAACAGACTTATAGACAACATACCACAAACATAAGTAGGAACGGTCATTACTTGAGCCATGATATTGTGGTAGCCCATGCCGTTGACGATACTGGGCATGAACATACTGAGCGAATACGGCGGGGTCGCGGCACAGATATACAAAAGTGAGAAGGTGATTGTCTTCCAGTCGAAGATCACCGACACAACTTGTCTCCATGAAAAGTGAGTATCAGAAGCAACACCTGCATCTTGTTGATTTTGGTGGACAATGAAGGCGCGTTCTTTCTCAGTTAAAACTAGAAAAATATTTAGGTTAGTAACCCGACACATGTGAAAAAATAAAATTTTCGCTCACACTTTGCTTTGTCTGGAAAGTCAGGCAACAACCAGTAGTTAAAGACACCACAAATCAACGTAGGAATGGCTTCAATGATAAAGATCCACTGCCACCCGCTGAGCCCTTGAAGGCCATCCATGCGCATGATACCGAAAGCCTGTGGGTTACAACATTCGTTAGAATTCTGTATATTATGAGATTTTTACTGGATACTAACCAATAAGCCACCCACAGCACCAGCAAGCGTGTTGCTAGCGTAAAACAGGGCCACACGAAGAGCAACTTGCTTACGAGTATACCAGATACTCAAATAGTAGATAACACCCTATATAAAATATAAATAGGTGAGCTGATTGGTTCGAGGCACAAACGTTTGAACTTACAGGATACAAGCCGCATTCAGCAACACCGAGGAAGAAGCGTGCAGCCAACAAATGGGAGCCAGTCTTGCAGGCAGACAGAGCAGCCGAAATCGTACCCCAGCAGATTGCAATAATACCAATCCAAAGTCTTGGACCTAACCACTTGAGCATCAAGTTTGCTGGAACTTGGAAGAGAATCTAAATTTACAAAAAAAAAACGTCAGTTTGCCTTATTTTAAGTACCATCGTACTGGAACTTACGTAGCCAATGAAGAAAATAGACAGCGCCCAGTTATAATCGGATTCCGTGATATCAATATCATCCATCAAACCAGCAATCTTGGCGTTTCCTATGAACAAAAAAGTTAGTACAATTGTTCTTTTAGATCATTCTATAAGTGTATAAACATACCGATATTTACACGATCCAAATACGAGAGCAAATAAAGTAAACTGACATATGGAATAATACGTAAATCGATCTTCAAAAGTAGTCGCTTCAACTCCTTTTCAGTGAGTTCAGGAGGAATGTCAGACACTTGGTAGCTCTCGCCGGATTCCGTAATGCTGCCAACATCGTCTTTGATAACGGACGCGCCTTTGATGTCGTTGGTCTTTTCTGGATCGCCTTTTTTGAAGAACATAAATGGGCGAGTAAAAAATAAATTTATGTAGAAAGATGGTAGCAACTGGTGCACGCCGTTTGGCTTATTTATACGGTTCCAAATCTGAAAAGTCCATCGATCTGATGCCGCGATTGCCCCACACATAAGCAGTTCTACTGGCTGCGGTGTTACGGCATTCGCGTCTCCGTGTGGTACCAATAAGGATAACAGTTAAACTTAAGCACTAAAAGCAGCATGAATTTTCCTTGGTATACAGAATTATTTGTACAGCGGATCCGTAAAAAAGAAGTGCTTAGTATGGACAATAAAAGATTTTTTTCGAATCGATATCTTCTACTGCCTTAGTTTGATTATTGCTACAAGCTGTTACCCTTTTTTTGTTGAGTGCGTGCACTACCTTTTGGGCCTTTCTGATCTTCGTATTCTGTCGGAGATATTGATTGCGTAGTCTCATCTTTGAATGATGCCATTCGCTTGTGATATCTGAGTATGGTTTTCAGAATTGTACGAATTGTTATCGCTAAATCTCCAAATTAAGCACAAAGATCATACGGACAAAAAAGTGGTTGTATATACAAATTTGGAATGTAAAGGATTAGAAGCTCTGTATGCCTTAGAAAATCCCTATAGATTGTACTTGATATGGTATTTCGTATATATAAGCTATTAAACCTATCTTATTGATTTATTACCATTTTCTTGATGTGCGCGGTATAAAGGCATTCATCGCTCAGACCACTTGATTTCTCAGACATTTTCTCCGTCCGTCTGGGTTCCTATCCAACTGCAGTCGGGTAAAGGTGCCGTTACCAGGGTTGTGGGACATGTAGCGCCTACTCAAAACCGTACCAACCAATAAATAAGACGTGCTTTCATTTTGGAACCAATGGCAGCGTATGTCTCGATTGACGCAAGCCGAGATCTGAGAATGACCAATGCTGATCTCTGTCAGGCATATTTTTGCTATTGTATTGTTGCACAGCGGATCTTTTATTTATTTTTTCCCAGGGTGATAGTCGTTGGTCGCCCTGAAAAGTTATGCAAAAAGTGAACAAAAAAGCACTGTGACTGAAAGTTTTAAAAAATGAAGAGCAACACATTATAGAGTGATAAATGCAACTGCACCACTAACTTAACCGTGTCCGAGACATTTTACTTATTCGGATCTTCCTCTGTAGCACTGCACTCTATAACACTCTTTCACGAAATACCCGTAGTGGAATTTTTGAGCTATATATTACTAGAATAGTGCATACTCAATAAGGCAAAGCCATACTTATCTTTGCTTTACACCATCCCATGTAGTAAATACGTGATTCGCCGCATAGTATCTATCATCATTGTAGGATTTATACTTGATCTTCTTTCAATATTTATAGCTTCTAAATCGAATGTTTTGGCTTGCGGTCGATAGAAAACTTTTGGATATACTGGTTTATCGCTGAATCTACCTACATACCTTCTACAAGCTAAAACTTCATATTACAGACCAAGATCGACGTCGTACGTTCGTGTCCATTGCTAATATATACGACGGAAATAAAATCGTAAGCAGTAATGGAACTGCGTATTAATGGAGTGTAACGTCTTTACATAGGAATTTCCAGGAATTCCTCGATGAGTACGTCAACGTTCGTCTAATATTCCTACTCGTTGACCCAAAAATCGGATGACTTTGAAAGGTATAGCCGTTATGCCTCACTCAATACTTTTACTAAGCGTTGTAGCTCGTTTTTACCTACTATCAGTTGTAGAAAATGTTACAAAATTAGTGTAAGTATATGTGATTTAATATACTAGCGCCCAGCACATTATATACGTAATGTGGTGGAGTTTATATTGTTACTATGGAGATGAATGTTAAGTCTGAATATTTGAAACCACATTATAACTCAATTTGGAATATGCAGGCGCTGCCTTATACAGTAGCATATCACTGAGGGAGACCGTGTGTTATTTCTCACATTGTTTAACTTTGGCTTAATCATATCCGAACACACAGGTTACATGTGATCCAGCTATCAGGGAGAATTCAAAAAGCCTGTGGCGACACGTTGATGATTAAGTATAGTAGCAGCCATAACTTCTTTATCATGTAATGCTTAGAAGTACGTACAATAGTAATTAAATTCGGAGGAGGTGCCTATATAACATGATTTATTTCAAAAGTGTATGAAATCGTGTCCTATCCGAGGTATATGACTTTATGTTTTATAAAATAAAGTATGGGGGTAAGAGAAGAGGAGGATGGCGGGAATATAAAAAAGTTTTCTCAGGTGGCAATGGTCGCATCATAATGTACAGGACAACCTTTGCCTCGTTCTAGCCAATCTGATAGGCAATGACGGTGGTAGGAGCAGAGGCATATCATGCGCGCGATTTTTTCACCTGACAGTATGCATGACGATGATAAGTATCACATTGATAAGTCGGATCAAAGTTATGTTCCTACCAGCTTTAAATTCTTCAAAACAAATAGGGCATTCATAATCAATTTGTGGAGATGTTTCTGAGAGCTCGTAAACTAAGGGAGTAGCACTGGTTAGCAAAACCAAGGGCTGTTCAAATTAAACAACGGTTACCTAAATAACGAGGAGGACGAACAGGAGGACTTCCTGTGTTTAGACATAATTGCAGATGTTTCTCTTGATCTCCCTTTCGCATGCCCAAAAGATCAGTGCCACACACGGGACATTCAGTCATTAGACTCTGTGAACTTGCAGAGCGCTTCATATGGCTCATGGCAACCGGAGCTGTAGCGCGCCGTCTTGGTGATGATGCAGATGATAGAACTTCTTTGATGGGTAGCCTGTTGCACGCGTCACATACCCGTTGTGGATGCATAGCGATAAGCGGGTAATGAGATGGGTCGATGGCAGGGTCTTGTATAATTTCTTCGGGAGGTAGTCGTATTCTATGGCTACTGCAACGATCACACACGACTAGGCCGCAGCGACGGCAATGATGGCGACGCACCAGAAAATTGAAACGTCTGTTGCACCGGCGGCACTCAGCGGCGTGTCGATCCGCTTCCCATACTCGTCGCGATCTGGGTGCGCTATGGACTGTATGGTCTGATGCGTCGTCTCGACTATTGTTCGCATATTGCTGGTAATCGTTTGTTTCGACAGTTTGGTGTTGCATTGTTCCATTGATGGCAGGTACAGTAAGCTGGTTTGCGTTGAGAAGATCTTGCTGAGCAATCGCCGCAGCGGGAACTTCAGGCAGAACACCGGGAGATTCAGCACTTGCTTGCTCCACGTGCCTTGTATCCACTTCATCATGCCCTGTATGCTCTTCCACCCTCGTTTCTTCTTCAGAACCTGAGCGCTCTTCAGATCTTGCGTGTTCTTCCTGACTTGGATAATCTTCCAGCGCTGGACGTTGTTCCGGTGTTTGATGTTCCTCCAGACGTGGACGATCCTCTGGCTCTGGATGTTGTCCCAATGTCGAATGCTCTTCATGGGCTACTTGCTCTCCACGTCCTCCATACCCTTCCCGCACTTCAGGTTGGTCTCGGGTTAGACACTCTCCCTGTTCTGCCATATCATCTTGAGATACACCCTCTACTTGATGGGATGAAGACAATGTGTCGACACTTTGCTCCCTTTGGTACTGTTCTTCCTCAACATATTGACCCTCACACTGATTCTTTGTCACATCACCCGTCTCATCTTCATCTTGCAAGTGAGGCTCCTGGATCTCCACGTGAATTTGCGGTGTAATTATCTCCTGCTCGTTTTGTTGAGATGGGTCAACTTGTTGCAGTGATGACTGGTCTCCCACGTGAGTGCGTTCTTTGCGTTCCTCCTGATTTCCTTCCTGCGATGCCTTGTCACCTCGATCAAAGTGTGCCTCTGGAGACGGGTCAGAATGCTCGTTTTGACCATTGCTTATGGAAGCAAGTAGTATCGACCGCTGAACTTGGGGTGTGCCCTCAAACTCCCGATCCGTAGGGATTTTATCGGGCTCTTGATGTTCGTCCTGCGATACATTGTCCTTATCTCTTCCGCCATCGTCTAGTTGTTCTATTGACCGCGATACCCGCTGTTCCCCTTCTTCGACCTGTTGTGTATTTATGCTTGCTCCGTGTTGGTCTGATAAGCTGCTGCTGTCACCTGGCTGTGCTGCTGGCACGCCAACAGGACCGTCAGTTTCGTCAGTGTTAACACTGTTGTTATCGTGCGCGTCTAATAGAGCACTGGGTGTCCTTGAAATTTGTTCTGAGGGTTCTTCGTCTTCCGTTGCTGTCGTTGTCGTCGATGTCGAGGGAAATTCGCACGTTCCCTCGTTTTCTTGTAC
This sequence comes from Fennellomyces sp. T-0311, assembly GCA_025266875.1. Classification (NCBI taxonomy): domain Eukaryota; kingdom Fungi; phylum Mucoromycota; class Mucoromycetes; order Mucorales; family Lichtheimiaceae; genus Fennellomyces; species Fennellomyces sp. T-0311. The sequence goes on from JALLLT010000012.1 coordinate 612,037, forward strand.
AGCGCTGGTTTCGATCTTTCCCTCATGGGTTGTTGCAGACGCAGATTCTCCAAGTACTGGATGAGTTTCCATAATCCTTGTCGTCCCGAATAGCTACTTCCTTCTAATGCGAGAGATGAAATGGAAAGTGTAAGGCATTCCTTCAGAACAAGACCGCTATGGCCAGTCCCATTCAATTTTACCTCATGCAAGTCGCTTTTCTTCGAATTTGATTGGGGCTGGGCACGAGTCTGGAAACAATGCGGCGCCGGGCTGGATGCTGGGCACTCAAAGTACATCTGCCTTACAGAACATATGATGGAGCTATTACTCATATTGTCACAATAATGAACAAAAAGACCGTTCTGGCCTTCCTTAGGCAAATGATGTCGATTTCATCATTGTGCCTTTCACGAGATACTTTGCATTGTTTGGCGGATTCATTCGATGATATATTACTAAAATAACCCATTTTATCGTCGGATACGAGCTAAAGTTCTAAAATCAACGTGAGTCTAGTTAGATAACCAGTAAATCTGTCAAAATGATACGCTGTTCGATTGGTAGTGACCGTTGGATACGCAGATTTTCCATGAATAACACTTCCCCCTCCTGAGACTACTTGACATTATGTAGCGACTCCTTCTATATTAGGTTGTGGTGGCTAATCAGATAAATGACACATAGGTTGACCGGGCAGATGCTTACGTTAAACTATTCTTTCATCAAGCTATTGTCCACTCCATTAATAGTTAAGCCGTAGGGTCTACAGTGGTATCTGTTATGCTCTCTGTGCACCTTCTTTCTATATTGATTCAGACACTGCTTTCACTACAATAGTACTTTGATGATTTAATGAGAAGATTTCATACGTAGATATTTACTTGTAAGTATATATAATGATGCTCCACACTAATATCCTTTTCCAAGCAGCAGTAATTAAACAACTGTAAGCGAAGCCCAGTACGTATCGGACAGTTATATGGTAGCTTTAGATTGAAGTTTCTTTGATTCAGCAAACAAGTACGTATAAGGATGATACAAATTAGATCGAAATGACAGATGGTTAAAAAATCTTTGTGATATCCTTTTGCTTGTATCTCTGTGCCCTCCCTTGCTCCAATAGTCACCAACTTTGATACAATGCGCACGAAGAGGCGTTAGTCTGTTCACTATTGCTAATATCCAAGCGTTACATATACTTAAAAATAATCTTCAAAATACTTTCATTTAACTACTTGTATACACTCCATCAGTAGTATTGCAAACTATGAAGCGAACTGATTCCACCCAAGGATCTGGCGACAGAGGTAAGCGACAAGAAACGGGACGACGAGTTTATCTATTAGTGCTCCAAGTACAAATCAGTTCGGTGTCTAAACCCGTTTCGCCTTGTTGACCCTATCTTGTACTTGGCAGCTTCATCTAAGGATCGATACCGACTGGTTAAATAGCGTATGGATTGGCTCCCCTCGTACCTACTGAAGGGTTGTGAATGCGGTGCTGTTGCAGTCCCCAGAGAGCACTACGTCACCTGCCTTTTGCTCCACGCAGAGTACCAAAACTGCTTTTAGCGTTTGGATCAGTCCCTGACCAGTAAAACGATGCACAGGTCATCGACCATATCTTGAACAGCCTTCCGCGTTCTCATAATGGACTGACTTAGGGCAAATGGAAGAAAGCGTGGCGAACACTTTTACAGGTCCTCCGCAAGATCGATAAGCTAAGCGACAAGGACGAGCAGTGCGATGATGACGAACCGGCACTGGAAGAAGCTTTCCAAGTCAGACCATCCGCACCTACAAGTAACCACACTTAGTATGGTAACCCTATCTTAAACACGTCTACCTTTCTGGCATTTGTCTACACTGCTTTTTCTCTTCTCTCTACTCTATCCATATTCGCAACTTTTCAATACAGGCCTGTCTTTTCCCAACAAGGGTTCATTCAGATATGATATCAGATATCTGTTATTATATCTATACATAGATTTATACCGTAAGAAAACGGCCATACACCTGTAGGAGCAGGTCAATAAGTCTTCCAAGTAAAGTTCATACTTTTTAACTAATTAATCATATCCACATAAAAAATTGAGTTCTGTATAGAAGATGTATTCGCCTAGATTCGAATATTGTACTCTGGTTTTAAAGGCTACATAAAAATCTAGTTAGAACTTAAAAGGATATAGATCAATATGCACAACCACAATCACTGGCGATGTTCGTGACGCAAGTAGCTCCCACGTTCACGGCATAATAAAAAGGATATAGTATGACTGCTTATTTTTTTAACTTTCTCCTCTGCATCGCGTATATGCATAATGGTATTAAATAGGGGGAGTGTCAAACGGCGATCTTTTATACCAGGAGGTCAATGGCTAGCCTACCAAGAAATGGCTCTGAAATTAGTCATTTAACTTTTCTATTATAGCCCATCGTAATAGCACTAAATCTATGTCGAATCTGTTGCATATCGGAAGAGCTTAAATCTATTTTCTTCCACGGTATACCGAAACAATATCACCAAAACGCACTTGTCAGCTGACATACACAAGATGGGCCCGTGTAACACAGTAATAAACAAAGCATGGATAAACGCTTAGATGGACGCTACATTCCAGTGATTGAAACTCTGCTATGTAGTTCCATACATAAAAATTGTTGAAGAGTGAACATCCTACTATTTGCTAGTAACTTAGAGTATCATATGATACGACAGATCTTTTCTGGTCACATGTCCTACGATCTGCATCCGATTAGCGGAAAGCTTTGACCACAAAGGCTAAAGCATCTGATGGGCACAAGATAACCGGAGTCCGGCCCTGTTCTCTGATGCTCAGTACCCTTAGCGCAATCAAGCCAAAGTATTAACAAATATAAGCGTTGAATATCCTTGCAACTGTAAATGCATACGAACTAGTTATTTGAGCTTTAATCATGAAATATTAACCTGTTTGCTATCCCTTGTAAATCTGCATAGTTAGGAAACGTGTACGCCCAAATTTGTAAACATATGCGAGTTGGCGTTTGAAATTGGCTAATATAAATGCTATACTTTTCGTGATCTGTTTCCCGCCCCCTTTTCCACAACTTACAAAAAAAAGTTTTTCACATGACTGATAACGTTAATACAGAAGGAAAGCAGCAGCTACGACATACTTCAACCGGTTCTGTACATGAATCGTCGGCATATGTCGACGAGAAAAGCGACTCCAGTGCAAACGCTGTTGTCGTTCACGAGAACGCTGACAAATCTCTGGATACGCACTGGAGCGCTTGGGTTGCGGTGTCTTGTGTAATTGCTGTAAATGTCGCCTGTATAATAATGTGGACAACCGCCTCAAACGCCCCAGTTTCCTTCATGGAATGGTTACAATGCGACTATAACAAACTGAATTGGCTCTCAAACGTAGCAGCAATCAGTAATGCAACTTTTTCCATAGTTGCAGCTTGGGCATATGAGCGATTTGGTCCCAAAGCATGCGTAAGTATCAACGTGCTTAACTTTTTCTCGTCATCTAACTTTAGTACACCATGGTTAGGTTGCTGCATGTGGATGTTTGAATCTCCTGGGCTGCTGGATTCGATGTATTGGTATACTGCTTTCTCCAGAAAAACGATATCCGATGATGATGCTGGGACAGGCTATTGCTAGTACTGGAGGCCCATTTGTTTACAAGTAAAGTTCGTTGCTTTAATGTTATTTCGTGAAATAATTCAGCTGATGATTTTACTGACGGAAAATAAAATAGTGTGGCGCCTAAGGTACGTTTAATGCTTAATTTTTGGTACAAAAGTTTTACCTGTCGCCACATTCCCCCTAGTTTGTCTCGATATGGTTTGCGCCAAAGCATCGCACAACTGGTAGTATGCTTGCAAGTAAGTATCTAGGATAGCATACACCACTTAATACCATTATGTTAATGTTTCCTACTATATCTACAGCATTATCACTCGGAATGGTCATATCTCCTCTCTTCATGCCAGTTGTTGCTTTTGAGCCAGAACAAGTGCCAAAAACGGTATGTGTAACATAAGCCATAAATAGCTTTACTGCATGTAAAATGCTTATATCAAATGTTATCTATAGCTTCTAATTGTGGCAATCGTTGCAACCGTCTGTGCAATTCCTGTTATGTTTATCCCACAGAAGCCGCCGCATGCACCATCTTTGAGTGCAATGGCGGAGAGAATAACAGTATGGCAAGGATTTAAGATGGTGAGCAAGAATTTCCAGTTTTGGAGCATTTGTATTGTTTCCACGATGACCGTTGGGATGTATTCCACTGTGTCTATTGTCATGGTTCTCGCCGCACTTCCGTATGGATACAATGAGCGTGAAGCCGGAATTGGCATTGCACTTCTCATTGCTTCTGGTTTTGTTGGTGGTGGAGTTTTCAGTTACTGGGCTGGGAAAACAAGTCAGCATCTCATGCTCATAAAGCTGTTTGTACCTATGGCTTGTGTTTCGTACATTATGGCGATCTTTCAAAGTATGTAAGCCATTATATGACTATCAACAGGCTGTGTCGACTACTCATTACTTGTGCAGTTGTGGAAAATGCATATGGGCCATTCTTGTGTGTAAACATTCTCATAGGAATTTTTGGTACAGGAATATTTCCTATACAACTTGAGTACGCATGCGACAGTAAGTGTTTTCCGACCACGATACAATACTATGATAAAAATACTGATTTCATCAATTGAACTGTTCCAAATAGTGTTTTATCCAGTTCCTGAATCAGTCATTTCCAATATTATATGGTCTCTGGGTACTGCGCTCATGAGCATCTTGACAGTCATTGCTACAGAGTTGATTGCAGGTCCAGATGCCAACCCACCTAATAACTTGGATATGTCTTTGGTAGCCATGGCTGCTATTTTTGTCGCTGGATCGATTCCCTGTATTTGGCTTAAGGGTGACATGAAACGGGTAGCCGCCGATGAAGAAGCCACTTTGTCATAGTGAATCTTTGTATTTTCTTCTGTCATTCTAATTTATTTAGTCATGAATTCACAATGTATTTATCATATAGTATAAACTTCTTGATTGTGCATACGTTTACCATTTGAAGATACTTCCCAGTTGCTGCAAGATCCTTAATTTCCATTTAGTGCTGCTTGGTTTACACTGAAGAAAAATCAAGACTGGAGATTCTACCAAGTAGGTACTGAAATTCTATTATCATCATCGCTTCTCAGCTTTCACCGAGAAAACTTTTGGTTATCTCCCTTTTGATATTTATCTCCAGTTCCACGTTGGCAAATTATATATATAACATCTTAGCTGTTTTTTAGAGCTGAGTCAGTTTATTCTTGATCACATCACACGCAGTTTCATATATATCGTTTACATTAAGTATGAATTATGTATCTATCACAGTCTGATATGATGACCCTTTTAAGCAGCGGCCATTATTACTAAGCATTGTTATTTGTGACGATGTACAAGATCACCTGGCAAGACACGATCGAGATACGCCCACTTATTCAGCAAAGCTGTCGCAGCACATTCAGAAAATGTATAAATTGATCCAGACCCACTTTCACAGTGAGGCATAACACGAGTTATCCCACATATCTTTCAAACCATGCCTTCTACATCAGCACTTTTCAAGCTCTTCAATGCCATCAAAAGCGATGGCACACGGAAGAAACACCGTATTGCTCTTGCTACAAAAGTTACAGGAACCGTGCTTCGACCACTCTTCAACAGGGATATTACTAGATAGTAACGTGCAACCAAAGGTGATCTGCTCATTATCGAAAGAATCTTAATTTCTTCCGGCCAGTGGTTACCGTGATGACCCCTGCTATATATAGCGACGCGGATGAACCAAGGCCAGAAATAGGTTACGAACGCGACCCACGCTAAAGGATGCTACATATTGCTTTAACATGTAGGAAGAGCCACCGGATCAATTTTCCTTTTAGTCTGTCTCTTCATCACCAATTGACAAATACTTGCAATGTTGTCATATATGCATTCAGCAAAAACTGGTCTCCAGCAGTAATCATCCTAGTATCCTGTAAGTAATTACACACTAGCAGCTGCCTGAAATATTTTTGCTGACGATTGTAAGCTGTACGAACTGCATAATTGGTCCAAGTGCCATTCTGTTTTGTATATACTTCATAGATAAACTTCCTATTGGCGTCAGCAGCAGATGGTGCATAACGTTGCGTAACATGAGATGGGAGCAACAGGTGTTAAGAGTCATCGGGATGCACTTTGTGGGCGAAGATCCACCGCTGTTTCAGAGCCAAAAAGCGCCAAATCCTCGCCTCAAAGATGGAAGGTTCTCCAACAGGAAACCTTTGCCGTCGGTGACATTGTTGGCATAAAATATCTCGGGCAGTTGATGGCCATACAGGCGGTACGAATTGAGTATCTCCTCGAAGGCCGGCTTCAGATGCGAGAACTTTTTCGTAGGAACTAAAAACTATAACCTGATCTCTTCGTACTCATTACATACCGTGTAGATCGCGTAACATGTCGGTCCACTACCAATCTTCGTCGTGTGCTTGACAATTTTGAAAGTGTGCTCGCCTTTCAAAATTACGCCGTCGATCACCATAATTTCTTCGTCAATAACAGGCTGAAGCTCGTCCATCGAAGCGGTATAAACCAAACCGAGGTAAATGGCGGAAGGAACGTAGCCGGCGTATCCTTTGGGATTGTCAAACTTCGAGAATGGTATATGGTTCCCTCTGAGAATGCCACTGATCCGATCGAGTATATATGTCTGTGGATTTTTGAGACGGTGAGGGATGATGTTCATGTATGTGAGCTCCAAGTTGCTATGGCGTAGGGTATGTTGCTCGTAAAGAAGATCATACAATTGTTCAGGTCCGAGAGCATTTTGGAAGAATGTGCGTATCAAGTTAAAAAGCTGCTTCGGCACACCAGCCCTGTGAGTCAGGTATGCGGGGAATATGGACTGGATATGGCGCGGTAGACGGCTGATGGTGCGCTCATCGTGTGCCATGACTGTTTTCTACATTTGCATCGATACTGGTGAGACAAGAAGTAAAAGCAGCGAAAATGTCATTAAAAAATATACCATACAAATAGGCAGCTTGATATTACCTGTTGATGTCAACAATGCGTCTCGCAACAGATTTGGCACCAGAACCGACTCCATCAAGAGTACCAGCACATTGGCGAAATTTGGTATAGTCAGAGTTCTTGTGACAAGAGAACTTATCGGGTATAAGGCGATAGTATATACAGTATATATATATATATATACCACTATGGGAAGGAACCGACGTGTTAGACCTTGTTAATTCGTGTTATGGCTTGTCAAACTTTTTGCAAGCTTGTTGATTCTGATTGTCTCTCTTTGAGCAACTTTGGTGTTATCAATGTATTATTATAAAATATGGTAGCGTGTTCATTGAAGGTATACTAAATAATTTGCTGTGCTTCCACATTGCATGTTGTCCAGATCCATATCTTTATACAGATAATAAACCTTATCCGCATAGATCGACAATCCGGGCATCCCAGCAAACCTGAGCTTCACTAACGTATCGTCTTGTGCCATCCTGAGCCGTTCCACAAGGCGCCCCGTCGTTGCTCTGTTACACGTTCTCAATAATGTTCATCAAGCACAGCATCCTTTGCTCGCCTCAGGACAGAAAAATATAGGTGCATGAATACCACTATATGCACATGAACCTTCAAATTCGTGGACAAAAAGTTCGATCTCACAAAAAAAATCTTCTCAGGACGTTCACACATTTTGTCTTCGTCTTCTTGCATTGAGGTCGACAGGTAGCATTACTGTAACAAGATATGACGGCTTCGTGGAGCGATTGCTTTGAAACGCAAGTGCGTAATAAGTGTTGTCACCAAAAAGCAACTTTGGTGCGACAGTTTTGCAAAGTAGACGTGTTTGAAACTTTTGTAGGTAGTATATGAGATTTAAGTCTTGGTAGGCCTTGATCGGGACATCTCGTAAGACCGGAGGTTCCCAGGACTTCAGGACGCCTTCTTCGTTTCCACATTTGGTGTAACATCTGCTCTCATAGCTGTAGACTTGTCACCGAACTGGCGTTCATAGTATTTAGAATAAAATGCGCAAACGAGTATTCAGCATAGAATATGTCGCCTCATTAATCCAGAGAAACCCAGGGTAGACTTGACCGTCCAGCAATGCGAGACTGGAGCCTGATATCTGGTACGACTTTACGAAAATGAATCAGACGAACACAAAACGGTTGCATCGCTTCACCCATCACTTGCATCGCTTCACCATAGACTTGCATCACTTCACCAAAGATTTGCGTCCCCTCACCAAAGATTTGCATCCCCTCACCAAAGGGGTCGTATAATTTGACGGTAAACTTTTGACGGTAAAATCTGACGGTAATGCCGGAATTTCGCCGGACATCTACCGGACAAGTCCCCGGATTTTTACTACCACAATTGCTATTTGTGGCCATGACGGTAACTTTTTGACGGTAAAAAAGTTGACGATAGAATATATGACGGTAAAAAATTGCCATACATGGCTCTGACGGTAAATGACGAAAGAAGTTCGATGGTAACTGTTTATTATGACAATATAAACACAATTGATTTACCATAATGTTTACTTGATACTATTGCTGTAATGGTTGGGAACTACTGCTTTACCAGCTGTAGTCAATATATGAGTAGTTGCACTCCGAATTCTGTTGTACTGGTTGCTTACTTCGTTAGGAATAGTCATTTTAAGTGACATATATCGTTGGTATGATATTGCTACTGTGTGAATGAAGTAATGAAGTCGCTGTCATATAGAAGCTATGTACCAGATTTTTAAAGTCGATGTTGAAGCTATGAATGTGGCGCATCTACGATAAGGTAACACAACCAGGTTTCCGGCTGAAGTGAATCAACGGCACAAAGAATGAAAAGAGACTTATGAAAGTATCTTTGAAGTTTCGGATATGCTTTATTCAATGCAACGCTCTATGCTTTTATATCTTTTGTGTATTGAATCAGCGATGGCAGTTTAGATAGTGTTTCGTCTTCAGAATTGCCTGAATGGATAGAGGACGTATAGGATCCTTTCTTTTGTTCTGACCATGCGGATCTGAGGATGTCTTTGACATCCGCCCAGCAGTGTAATGACCGCATTGCTGTATTGGAGTCAATTCCATGTCTTGTTGAGTTTATCCCATTCGTTCATACGGTGTAATTCTTAATCCGTGTAGACAAGTTACTATGTAAGTACACTTCGCGATGACGTTGAACCGATATGTGTTATCCGATAGGAAATATCTTCTATTATTATCATCTGTGGTTGTTTCACCACACCGGCGAGACGACTTCTAGTGGAGTTACACTGGATTTCCTTTTTAAATACTTCTTCCGTAACTTGCTTCGCAACACAATGTAACTTGCTATACAACATGAAAGATATAGTGCCAACTCTTGCTACGCCTGCTTAACTCTTGGGAATGCGCAGCTTCAGAAATAGTTTTAACATCGACTTTAAAAATCTGGTACATAGCGTATATGACAGTGATTTCATTTCTCCGTTCTCACAGTAGCAATATCATACCAACGATATATGTCACTTAAAGTGACTATTCCTAACGAAGTAAGCAACCAGTACAACAGAATTCGGAGTGCAACTACTCATATATTGACTACAGCTGGTAAAGCAGTAGTTCCCAACCATTACAGCAATAGTATCAAGTAAACATTATGGTAAATCAATTGTGTTTATATTGTCATAATAAACAGTTACCATCGAACTTCTTTCGTCATTTACCGTCAGAGCCATGTATGGCAATTTTTTACCGTCATATATTCTATCGTCAACTTTTTTACCGTCAAAAAGTTACCGTCATGGCCACAAATAGCAATTGTGGTAGTAAAAATCCGGGGACTTGTCCGGTAGATGTCCGGCGAAATTCCGGCATTACCGTCAGATTTTACCGTCAAAGTTTACCATGAAATTATACGACCCCCTCACCAAAGACGTGCATCACCTCACCCAACGCTTGCATCGCTTACCAAAGACCTGCATCGCTTCACCCAACGTTTGCATCACCTCACCCAACGCTTGCATCGCTTACCAAAGACCTGCATCGCTTCACCCAACGCTTGCATCACCTCACCAAAGACTTGCATCACCTCACCAAAGACCTGCATCACCTCACTAAAGACTTGCATCACCTCACCCAACGCTTGCATCGCTTACCAAAGGCCTGCATCGCTTCACCCAACGCTTGCATCACCTCACCAAAGACTTGCATCACCTCACCCAACGCTTGCATCGCTTACCAAAGGCCTGCATCGCTTCACCCAACGCTTGCATCACCTCACCAAAGACTTGCATCACCTCACCCAACGCTTGCATCACCTCACCAAAAACCTGCATCACCTCACTAAAGACTTGCATCACCTCACCCAACGCTTGCATCGCTTACCAAAGGCCTGCATCGCTTCACCCAACGCTTGCATCACCTCACTAAAGACTTGCATCGCTTACCAAAGGCCTGCATCGCTTCACCCAACGCTTGCATCACCTCACCAAAGACTTGCATCACCTCACCCAACGCTTGCATCGCTTACCAAAGGCCTGCATCGCTTCACCCAACGCTTGCATCACCTCACCAAAGACTTGCATCACCTCACCCAACGCTTGCATCGCTTACCAAAGGCCTGCATCGCTTCACCCAACGCTTGCATCACCTCACCAAAGACTTGCATCACCTCACCAAAGACTTGCATCACCTCACCAAAGACTTGCATCACCTCACCAAAAACCTGCATCACCTCACTAAAGACTTGCATCACCTCACTAAAGACTTGCATCACCTCACCCAACGCTTGCATCGCTTACCAAAGGCCTGCATCGCTTCACCCAACGCTTGCATCACCTCACCAAAGACTTGCATCACCTCACCAAAGACTTACATAACTTCGGGAAACTAAGCCGATGATCAAAAAGCACGATACACGAATGGAAAACGAACGAGCCGCTAAAGCGTCACTGATTACTCGTGGTATAGTCAATTAACGCGTCTATAATCGGTTGGATCCATGCTATCGAGTGTCCACAGGGTGCTTTCGTGGGCTTTAGATTTTCTGATATGTGTATCGAGCAATCCAACAGTTGCCGGAACGGAAGTTGGTGTTGTGGGTATACTATCTATCTCCTTATTCTCTTTCAAGACATAGTGCAAGCCTTGTTTTTTTACGCCTTAAAAGTGAGGGATACGGATCAATAAGGAAATATGGCAAAGAAAAGAACAGAAGTAAGGATACCGTGGAGATGAGGTTGGATGGATTTTCTGCTGGCGATGAAGAAGTGTTGCTGTAATGGATCCCCCTCTTGTGTGTTGGTTAGAAGGTTGGAAATGTGTCTCTTTAAAGGTATTGCTTTATAGACTCCAACTCGCATGTATCTTGACTGAAAAATTGATTGACAGTGTAGAACAGTATATGTGCTGAATGCTACCCGTATCGAATGGGTTTTGTGAATCATGGTATCAACCCCTCATTCGCCACCATTGTTGCCGCCCATCAAGCAACTATTACCTTTGGAACCTAATTGCGATGCAGATCTTGGTTGATGCGCCAAAGTTCTCACATCTGGAAAAAATCTTCAGAAAGTCCTCAGAGAATCCCTGAGACCTAGTATCTTCGTTTTACACTCGTATTGAAGATTCTCTGAAGATAATCTGAATACACATTTTGCATACTTTGTGACATTTCTGAATACGTTTAGAATAAAAGAGACTTTTGCGTATTCGATATGGTCCGAGTAAGTTCATTTATTAGTGTATATATTGCAGGTTGATGCTTCTTGTTTATTTACATTGTACATAAAAGGACACTAATATAGTAACCTCAGAATTTTCTTTTGAATTTTCGTACGTTTTTAGCAAGGTTCTCTTTCCAAATGCTGTCCAAACCCTCAAGGATGAATGTCGGGAGGGAGTACATACTTTGCTGCTCGATCCGTGGTGGATCCTTTGAGCTGCTGGCGTAAAATGAGGCCAAGTTGTTTATTATATGGTTGACTTACGTAGTGAAGGTACATCCATTCAATGTCGCCATCACGATGCGCGGTATGAAAGAGAATGAGGGTATAGATAGATATAGTAGTACCTTATATATATGCATACCGATAAAGCCCTCAAGCGGAACATAAAGCAAGCTATATATCACATGACTCTACTTGATACTGACTACTTGCTTAAAAGTGCTATACTCAAAAAGAAAGCAGGAAATGACTTGGAGGTGAAGGAGATATTCGGGAAACGTTGTCATCTGCTGTCGTATATTAAAGAAAGCAAGGAATGCGTAACTTGCATAACGATCCCAAGCTTATCCAAAGCCATTCTTTTTGATACTGTGCAGTGGCGAAGTCAGATTATAAGATCAGTAGCCCTGTTCTTTCTGTCACCTGCCGGCCGAGTGTACTGTTCTTAGGATCATTTCAAGAAAAAAAGGACGAGTTTAATGGTGAACGAGGCGGTACCCATATGTGATCACGAGACATTGGAAGAGGATGCTTTGGATAACGAGCTACGCAAGTTGTCTCAGCTGCGGGATGATTAAAGAAAGCAGTACACGAAAGGATATAGAACATCAGTTGAAGGTAAGGTGGCAACGAAGGCTTATATGTTCAAACATCACTGAACACCATCTAATTAATGCAGAATCTATTAGCATCCATGCTTCCCGAGACAATTATGTCACGACCTTCACAGTACCCAAGTTCAAAGTTTTCGACAAGCGCCATTGAATAAACCAAAGAGAGCAGTGTCAAGTATGAAGTACCTTAAATGGTTGCGGTCAAAAAAGACAATTCTGTACTTGTATACCAGATCTCTGGGTGTACCGATCCCTTATAACTTTCTTCCAGCATATGTACTTAGAAATGGTGATATGGTGAATCATTGACCTTGGTTCAAAACTTGGGTACCCGTCCAGGTTGAATTTGACTAAACCCCCGCTTTGGTGTGCGGAATTACCTCTTTACCGTTTACACATAAACCCTTCTGAAATACGCCATGCTTACGAAGGGCCAAGCTTCTTGCCTGGTTCTCGACTGGGAACCTACCAAAGAAAATCGTGAGAAGGCAAAAAACTATTTCCATGAGTCGCCCTTGGACGTAGCGTATCGGCATGACTCCAATCCGTTGCAACCAATTGCTTTCGCAGGAGAAGTGATTAAAAAGAATCCATATGTATACAAGACATACCCTGACACTCCGGAAACGAGCCCTGGATTAACCCCTGCAGCTATTGATGATGGTAAGATGTTTAACTTTGAAAGTGAGCAATGTATTGACTTACTTTTGCGAATGTAGATATAGAGAGTATCACCAGCGATGATACAACTGCGACACAAGGTAATAAATGGTACTGTTCGTTATATACCAGTTACTAAAATGTTATTCTCGTGCGATATAGTCAATTACAGTAAAAAGGCAGTACTACAGGTTATGAAGATTCTGCTAGCGAGAAAAGATCCCCAGAACACCGCGTTATTCGACCACAGTTTCTTCACCAATCAAGATATTTTCCAGCTTCTTCAAAAGTATTTCCCAGACCTTGACAGCTACTATACATTCCAACAAATTGGACAATGGATCACAGCAGAAGAAAGTGACTTCTTGGGAAAGCTGACAACTAGTCGCGTTAACGGAAAACCACAGAGAGGGCGATGGCTTTGGGTACTGAAAGAGGGTGCCGCGGGTAATAAGTGAATTGCGTTTTCACTGCAAACATATTCACTTGCTTGTTTTTTCAAGATCACATAATGGAAGAAAACGGTACTTTCCGGTCGCACTGCAAGCAGCAAGTAGATCGGTGGGTGAATATTGGATATGTTCGGAAATCAAACACAAAGGAGTCGGTGGAGAGCAGGTGCAGGCTACTGGATACCATGGCAACAAGGCTTATAAACCGATGCTTCTGTACAAAAATCTTTGCATCAGCTGTTTGCCCAACCTCACAGGCATTATTTCTACGGGACTGCCCTGTAAAAAAAGAAATCATGGATAGGTTATCGATGTGCAATGGCACAACGCAAGGTTAGTATCCGCACACAATTCATTCCCCCTCCACTTCCCCATTTAATCGTTGTATAGATCTTTTTTCTTATCTATCTAATTGCAACAAAAACGTCCGATTATGCATAATCGACTTCGCTGGGCTATCGACGGATCCTGCTGATATTACGTCTTTTTTAAAGTATGTTAACTAAGGAAACCAGATTCGCAGCTCACTAGCATCCGCTTTAGATGGGCCAGAAATGTCAAAGAGATCGCTATCGACCATGGCACGTCAATCGAAGTGATTGATCGGCACATGCTTTTACGGCAAGGCGGTGTGTCAAGATTCAAGTGTCGCTCGGCCCCAGTGAAGCGGTCTGTTACCTAAAGGTCGTCTAGAATCAAAATAAGGAATGTAAGGTTTGACCGTAATATGGATGACAAGCATTTAATACTATATATACGGGCGGTCCAGAAGTGTAAAAGTAAAATATACCCTTTTTACTGTAACATCAACAAGGATAAGCATTAAAAGAATTTAACGAAGAGCTGTTTGTGGAAGATCAAGGAAGCCATCTGCTTGTTGACACGTTGAAATTCGTGGCGTACGTTCTTTTATACCGTTTCCAGTTACATAGTGCATAACTACTGTAATGGGTATGTGTATAAAGCTCGATTTGAAACTTCAGTATTTCAGGTAATACATCCATACTAGTGAAAAGGATAGTGACGGAAGGAGCAGTTTTTCTATTACGATATTTTATATTGACATTATGAGGATACTAGAGGGTTTTAGGACCTTACAAAATTGAATTTTAACGTGTTAGCCACCATTTACGGTGTGATATATGGATTTGAAAGTGGCATGCTCTGCAAGAAAAGAGCTGAGCTGTCAGGTAGTTTGTCAAGATAACAAGGGCATTCTCATAGGACCGGTTAAATACGGGTGCACCCTCTAGATACAGTCCACTAAATGTAATTTCACCGAATCACAAAATGTCGAATTTCATGGCACCTGTCAGCTGCGATCCCTCTGTCGATTTTCTCTCTTCTGACGCAAAAACCGAAAGTGGAGCAGATTCCGAGACTGATACCATGCCGAGCTGCAAGTCGCTATATGTTGCATACTTTATGAAAAAGTTCCAGTTGGATAGCTACTATAATTCTGAAAAAAAGAAGTAAATGCCGTGGATGACCTTCACTAGATTATGAAAAGACTAAGCGATTTAACCCTCACAGATAGGAGTGCTATACATTGGACATTGGTTGGTCAATGAAAAAGGTCAACCGGCCGAAACAGCTGGCAAACAACTTGCATCGTTGCAAAAAAAAAAAAATGTAATGGCCCATTATACTGTGCGCGCGAGGCATGCAGACGTAAGGACACACACTTACGCCCTGGACATGACGAAAAAACTACGATGGCGATTCGTGAGAAAGGGAGTTTCGAATGTGGCGGTGTGTTAGAGCATATTCCCTGTGACGTCGAGGCTTTTTACTTCTTCAGGAATGACAAGTGCGATGTGAAGCAAAATGGCAGACACACTCATAAGAAGTATCTGGCCAAGCACCTTTCTGAAAGGGAAAAGAGAAGCTTATGACGAGAATACGAAACGATCCAACAATGACGCCAACAGCTGCCATACAGGGCACGGTGAAAAAAGACAACTCGAAAACAGCGCCAATTGATACGATCAACCCAATCCTTGGCAATCATGATATCGCGGAATACCATATGAACAAAGTGCGCGACCAGCAAGACATCCCAAGGAAGGCTACATTTCTCGGCGAGTTTGGAACAATGACAAAGGAGTATCCCGAATATTTTCTTCATGCAAATGTTTGCCTGGCTCATTCTTTGTTGCGCATCGATCCTCACTTATCAAGGAGTTTGTCAACTTTCAAGCATTCCCGACAGTGACTGATGTCACTTCCAAGGCAATCGAAAAAGGCTGCACCTCTGCACCACAGTTCTGTACATTCGACAGCTCAAAAAGCATGTTGTGATTTTCCAGGCTGTTATGGACGGCCTCTCTGAAGCAGATTTCTCCCAGTACTTCTTTGCTTTCATGAACGAGTACAAAGTGAAGTTCGACGGACAGAATTCGTTTCTGGGGATGATGTTGGATTTCTCGATGACGCAGAAGAATGGGTTTCTAAAGGCATATACAGCATACACCGGGAAAACTGATGGATCACGATTCGTCAAAGGGCGCTACATCCATTGGATACAATCTGTACAACGCGCCAGCAGTAACCACTGGACCGTGCCACCTGAAAAATTCAAAATCATCGGAACAACTGGGGAATATATGCATCCTTTGTTTACTAAGGGCCAAGTTTCATGTCTGGTTCTCGACTGGAAACCTACCAAAGAAATCGTGAGAAGGCGGAAAAACTCTTTCCACGGGTCGCCCTTAAGTATAACATATCGGCATGGCTCAAGTCCGTTGCAACCAAATGCTTTCGCAGGAGAAGTTATCAAAAAGAATCCATATATATATACAAGACATACGCTGACACACCGGAAACGAATCCTGGATTAACCCCTGCAGCTACTGGTAATTGTAAGGTATATAACTTTGAATGTAAGCAATGTATTGACTTATTTTTGCGAATGTAGATATGGAGAATATCACCATCTAAGACACAACTACATCTTCCGTTACGACACAAGGTAGAAAATGATATTGTTCGTTATATACCAGTTACTAACATGTTATTCTTGTGCGATCTAGTCAATTACAACAAAAAGGCAGTACTACAGGTTATGAAAATTCTGCTGGCGAGGAAAGATACCAGCGGGTGCCGCAGGTAATAAGTGAATTGCGTTTTCATTACAAACATATTCACTTGCCTTATTTTTTCAGGATCACATAATGGAAGAAAACGGTGCTTTCGGAGCAGCAAGCAGATCGGTGGGTGAATATTGGATATGTTGGGGAATCAAACAGAAAGGAGTCGGTGGAGAGCAAGCGCAGGCTGCTGGATATCATGGCAACAAGGCTTATGAACCGATGCTTCTGTACAAAAATCTTTGCATCAGTTGGTTGCCCAAGCTCGTAGACATTATTGCTGGCGGACTGTCCTGTAAAAAAAAAAAAACATGGATAAGCTATCGATGTGAAATGGCGCAATGCAAGATAGTGAAGCGTAACCGCTGTTGTTGACTCTTGTTTTTGTCTATTTTACTGTTTGTACCCCCTGACGCTCCTTTTGCACAAGTAAATTCTCTTTATATTTCTCTTCCCCTCGTTTTACATTTTCTTTGCCTCTTCTACCTTCGTTTTGTCTCTACATAATGCTCGTTGCGTGCGTACTTATTGGTATATTCAGTTCATTGACCTTTCTCACTTGTATCGAACATAACTAACTTTGTTCGCACTTAACAGATTAGTTTTATTACTTGACTCCCCACCTTTTTCTCTCGTTGAGACCTTTTTATCTTAACCGCCATCTTTACTGCATTTGGTTGGTATTTTTACTTTCGCCATATAACTTATAAATACTCACATTGTCCGCTAGACGATTCTTTTTGGGAATAAAGATAGTTTACGCTACAGCAGGTATCCGCACACATTTCATTTCCTCCTCCTACTCCCCATTTAATCATTGTATAGATCGTTCTTTATCTATCTATTTGCATCAAAAATGTACGATTATGCATAATCGACTTCGCTGGGCTATCGACTGATCCTGCTGATATTACATCTTTTTTAAAGTATGTTAACTAACGAAACCAGAGTCGTAGCTTACTAGCATTCGCTTTTGATGGCCAGAAATGTCAAAAAAATTGCTATCGACCATGGCACATCAATCGAAGTAATTGATCGGCACGCACTTTTATGGCAAGACGGTGTTTCAAGATTTAAGTGTCGCTCGGTCCCAGTAAAGCGGTCTGTTATGACACGACGTGTGGTGGATTTACGGGCCTCATCCACTGTCACGTGAGTAGGAAAACCATTTCTGGTGTCAGCCAGATTTCCGGCAACCATCGTTCGCGCGTTTTTCCCCTTTGTCTCTCTTTTCCTACAGTCCCTTTTCTTTCTGCTGTTCCTCTTCACCTTTTTCTGGCACTTTATATTTACGTTACCGTATTTCTCTATGCACATTTCATCACTCATTAACCATGCTCACCTTTTGATCCGTTTACTGCTTCTTCCACCGCATTTCCTTTTTGGTACTTATTTATGCCCATGTCCTTATTTCTAACGCATTAACCTTCCTTCGGTCATTCTTTTATCTTTTTTTATTATGTCATTTTTCTTATATCTGTACTTATTGCACTATGTTCCACCTAACTGTAATCTTCCAATACCCCCGTAATTCTCCTCCGTCATTCTCTTACGTTTGCATTCGTTTGTCATTCATTTAGTCATAGCGTAGATCGTTGTGTTGCCTATTTGAGAATAGGTATAAAAAGGCTAGTGGCCCATAGTAATCGAGGTCGTTTTTCGTCTCCTATTTAATTTTTGTTGAATACGGTCGTTTAGCGTGGATAGACTTCGGTGATAGTCTTGCTGATTCGACCTATTGTTTTCTCATTTGATTATTGACACTGCACACGACCCGAAACTTCTCGAACCTATTATCGTCGATATTCGTTCGGTACTTACCAATAGCCCTACCCTTAGCGTTCTTCTTCTACCCGCTTTTTTTTTTCACTTATCTTCTGTTTCGGGCTTTGCTCCCATCCATTTTTGTCTCTTCTTCAAGCACCACACGTGTTAGTTACCTAAAGACCGTCTAAAACCAAATAAGGAACGCAGTTTAACCATAGTATGGGTGACGAATATTTAATACCATTTATACGAACGGGTTAGAAATGTAAAAATAAAATACACCATTTCTACTGTAATACCAACAAGGATAAACATTGGCAGAAGAACTATTTGTGGAAGTTCAAGGAAGTCATCTGCTTGTTGGCACGTTGAAATTTGTGGTGTATGTTCTTTTATACCATTTCCAGTTACATAGTGCATAACTACTATAATGGGTATGTGTATCTGTATGTGTATTAAGCTCGATTAAAAACTAAAGTATTTCAGGTAATACATTCATATTAGTGAAAAGGATAATGACTGAGGGAGCAGTTTTGCTATTATGATATTCTATTTTGACACTGTGGGGTTCCTGTAGGCGATTGTAAAAGCGTGAATGTAATCCATTAGAGCAATCACACCTACTTATTTGGAGGCAACGGTAAATATAGTCATAAAGTAAGATAAGCATACTGTATGTTCTTGGCAAGCATTTCTCGGATGAGAGTATTCTAAAAGGAGGCGATTCTTAATGTACCACACCGATACATGCCTTTGATATACAGTAATTATTTCGGATGAATCAATGTGGATGGTCAGGTTGCCATTGGCAATCGTCTCCAGAGAGGCTATCGATAGGCTTGTGTCCACATGTGGTGGATTGCTTGTTTTGCCTTAACTATTGCTTCGAAAGTAAATCATGTCAAATAAATCAGCGTAAACAAAGGTCTGTGTGTACACAACATATGGAAATTGTATTAACTTGGCAGTGTGGCGAGTGCTTATGAAAGTATCTATATAAAACGTACCCTGCCACTGCATGATGACGCGGAAATAGCCCCGTTTTTTTGACCCACCGGAACTGCACATGAGGTAAGTTTTTATATAAGGCTCTAACTTCTCAAAGTGCAACCAGACATATTTTTACCAAATGATCACAGAAAACATGGATGTTTTGATCTCGGGCGCGGGACCAGTCGACTTGTATTTCGCTTACCGAGTGGGTCAACCGGTGCTTCTTAAACGCATATTCCAGATAAGGTATTTTCAGTATTCGTAGAGATCTCGCAAGCAAATCAAAAAGTGTGCCTCGAGTAGTCATGAATTTCCGCGGATTACATCATCCCAACCTTTCACTTCTTATCAAGAGATCTTGCTAACCTGCTTGACAATCTATATGAGAAGTAAAGGTTACCTGTTTTCATTTTGGTCTCGAAATTATCCTTTTGTTTCTTATGTAACGAAATAGAAGGTCGACAACTTGGGAGCACATCCTACGCAACTAAGTGTTGAGAATTATACTGTCATCGTCATATCATTCTACGCACCTTCTACTTACTTTTCTTTTATCCAGTGTTTTCAAGTGAAATGTAGTCTTGCCATATAAATAGTGCTTTATTATACAGGATCCATTATGTCTAAACGGCAGTCATGTATACTAGCTTGTCATATCCTGACATACCAGTCATCCGTTGTCTACATACCTTTCCATCTCAGCCTTTGTTACATCCGTTCCTTTATTTCGACATCAACAACCGCACAGTTATCTATTGGCCTGTTCACTGGCTTGTGCGTCAGTGAGACCTTGATTTGGGTTCAGACTTCAAGAAGGACCATTCACGTTGACTCAGTCTCTACATGATTATCCGCTCCTTCATAATAAGGCAGTACGGTCATTAGGGATTATGGCAATAACACGGATTCGGCTCTGATAGCAAAGCATTCACCTTCTCCCACCCGACTCATCATCACTATAAATAGAGAGTAGTTTTCCTCAATAAAACATTATCTTATTTTTGGTCTCGTCATTGAAGCTTTCCAATTGAGCGATACCACATAGCTGACTCAAATTCTAGATCCAATCAATTCCACAGTGTGTGTACAACGTGCTTCTTGTGAGTCAAAATGGTGACGGTTAAAAAGGAACTATTATTACTCATCGACGCCATTACCAGCTGAGCATAAGATCGGAAGAAAAGATATGATCAATTATTCAGTAAAGCTGTCACGGCTTAAAAACCAGACACATGGCAAAACTATAAATTAGCTATATTCCAAGCACTTCAACCATCTTTGCTATTCACTCATCACATAAAACAAGTCGCTGCATATATCGCAACGCATGTATTTTAAATCACTATTCTTCAATCCCATCAAGTCTGGCAGTGCTCGAATGGATCGCGGCAATGCTGTTGCTCCCGCGACTGGCGATCAGGGCGACCAGGCGGATCACGTCCCTACCAAACACCTACAGATACTCGAAACGCAACGCGCTCGCAAAGACAGTGTGCCAGAAAACAAGAATGAGTGCGACAAGTACTTCAATCATAAATCGGCTGCTCACATCGATTACCTTATGTTCAAAAGATAATGTCTTACTTGTCGTTTGATATAGGTATTTTCTATGGAGTCGTCATTGCTCATGGTTCTAATACTCTTGCTTATGCTGTACTTCTTATTTTTTTGTACGTTTCAGTAGCATTATTTAAGCCTTAGCCATTCATAGTCAAATAAAATATCGTGATTATGTTTTTGGTTCTTGAAGTGTTGCACCACCATTTGAACAGATATGTTCAAATTACTCGCTTAAGAAACTGTGACTCACATAAAATGTCCGATCTCAATTAATTGAGCATCAATTGCCATAGATCAAGATGCGCGAGATCAATGCTGGTAATCAAAGCCTCCAATGTAATATTCTCTGGCAGAAAATGTAAAGTCATATGACTAAATTCATTCATATTGTGTGGATGTCGGCGATGGCTCCATCGGCGACAGAACCGTTATACTTTGTGACGATAAGTGATCAGTACGTTCACATCCGCTTCCTTTACTTTGAACTTCGTACGCAAAGCGGTTATGTTCCTATGCGACACTGCGAGCTCATTACAAATCACATTGCTATTGAGTGCGTACGTACAGTACAGTGTCTGCTCCCATTTTTATTGTACACAGAAAACCATCTAAGTGTTATTTTTATCCGAAGAATAATGATTCCAGACATTAGCCTTTAACTAACATACGCCTATACGTAACCGTTGCGTGGTGATCTTATTGAGACCTAAAGTAGTACTATCTTGCCAATATTTATATACTAGTGCGCATACTTTCTTCTCTTTGGAAGCTAGAGTGGCGTTACAGTCGGTCACTTTACTTGCGATAAAAGATAACTTCATGTTGCATCTGAACAGTACGTATTATGTGTTTCTCCATGTACGATAGGAGACATCAAGTATATGTGCATCTTTGCTACGTGGTTCACGTACTTTGTAAGAAAATACTCGGTTTTCATTTGTCTTATGCACATCATATTTATGTATTCCTAAATACAATTTCACTTACACTTCGTACCACAACCCTCTTTGTTTGTGTACATGTGGATATACCGGAGCATATTGCAATTATTTTCTTTTTAGGCAAAGTTTTACTGGTGTTTGAGTGAACAACGAGTACGGGATGAAATAAAAGTCTTTATTGGCGACGTAGATGAACGCGCGCTGAAGTAACGGGTGATGTGGGTTGCAGTGGCACAGGAACCGGGGGCTCCATCCATCCGAGAAGGTCTCGTCCATACTGATCGGATGGGACATATACTTGTCGGCGATCTGGGTTGCAATGCTTGTTTAAGGTTTCCAAAATGGCACATAGCTGTGGCCATTTGGATTTCCAGTAGTTCCGAGCAGCTTGCGATCTAGGCGGCTTTTCGGCAAGCGGTTGAGAAGGTACGAGATGGATCGTCGATATCGTGTGACAGGTTGAGTGTGCTGTGGATCGAGAAACATGCGGTCAGGTATCGACGGTTCATAAACGTATGTTGTTTTATTTAGGCCAAAGGCTCAGTAGCAATATACCCGTAGAGTATATAGTTTGCCGCCTCTACTTTTAACATATGCGAACACTATTTGAGGTAAATTCTTTTGCTTTATTTCCCCTCCTAGGATTATACTTTAGTCCATATTGATTGGTATACGTTGACTTATTTGCGTTTATTGAATAATATTTTAGATCAAGTACGACTCAGGTATGTTAGAATTTTATATGTCAGGGACAAGGGCTGTTTGCTTCACTTGGCTTATTCAGCAGACTCCGATTATTCAGCATGGCGCAATTTTTCAGCATGACGCAATAATCCAGCATGACACGATTATTCAGCGTAGCTGTCACGAGCAATATACAATAAAAAAAGTATATAAAGATCATGATCTGACGCGCGAAGCACCCTTGTCTCTCATTCCATACAAAGCGTAGTATATTGTATCATTACAACCATGTCTTCCACATCAGCACTCTTCAAACCCATCAAGATCGGCAGCACTCAGCTAGAACACCGCATCGTTCTTGCTCCGTTGACACGTCGCCGAAGTGACAAGAACCATGTTCCAACCACCCTTCAACAGGAATACTATGCCCAACGTGCAACCAAAGGTGGTATGCTCATTACCGAAGGAGTTCTCATCTCTCCTATGGCCGGTGGTTACCGAGGCGCTCCTGGTATCTATAGCGACCAGATGATCCAAGGCTGGAAAAAGATCACCGATGCAGTCCACGCTAAAGGCGGCTTCATATACATGCAGCTTTGGCATGTCGGCAGAGCAACTGGATCAGTCCTCCTTCCGAACAATGCCCAACCTGTCTCTGCCTCCCCGATCGCTATCAAAGGTCCAAACACTCATACCGATGGCTCAGACTTTGAGGTTCCTCATGCGCTGACAGTCGAAGAAATCGCAGAAACTGTCCAAGACTATGTTCAGGCAGCCAAGAACGCGATTACTGCTGGCTTTGATGGTGTCGAGATTCACGGCGCAAATGGTTACTTACTCGATCAATTCATCAACTCGATCAGCAACCAGCGAACAGACCAGTATGGTGGCTCCATTGCGAATCGTGCACGGTTTATACTTGAAACTGTTGCGGCCGTTAGCCAATCCATTGGAGCTGAACGCGTTGGCATTCGTATGTCGCCATGGAGTGAGTTCCAGGTAAACCTGTCGCACAAAGAAAAATTCTTGGCTCGTGTATGTATTCTGATGACTTGCTTGATTTGTGTAGGACGTTGAGGATGAGACACCATATGAAACCTGGGGTTATATCATCGACAAGCTCCAAGAACATCATCCAGATCTGGCGTATGTTCACATGGTAGAACCGCGCGATGACTTTGCACGCAAGACCCGAAACGATACTGTCAACAGTTTGGATCCCTTCCGTGCCAAATGGAAGGGTACTTTCATATCCGCTGGAGGTTACACCACAAATCCTGCTCTCGCAGCCCAGGTTGCCGACAAGACTGGAAATATGATTGCAATTGGTCGCGCCTTTATTGCTAATCCAGATCTTGTCTATCGTCTCAAACATGGTCTGCCACTGAACAAATATAACCGGGCCACGTTTTACAGTGAAGGACCCGTTGGATATACCGATTACCCATTTGCCGAAGAAGTAGAGGCTTAAGTACAACATAATATGTACTACATTGATTCATTGCTCTAGATAGAGTTACTAGTGCGAAAAGTATAGACATTTTCCTACCTTTTGCTTACTTTATTATAGAATTATACATACATATGCTCTTATGGAGATCCTCTACTGTATTATTATCAAAGATTTACTCATATAAACCAGCATTCCACATCGCATAAGCAATGATAGTAGGGTCATACCCAATCGCCTTACTATAATTACATCTCTCAGTATGGAGGGTTAAGTGCTTTATTACGTATCCAATATAACTTCGAAATCGGTTGGCCTTCATGTGCCACGAAAGAAAAAGACTTGGCCGGTTTGACCAAATGTGTAAACCAAAACCTTCGTGACTCGGAACGGCCTCTTTTTTTTTCCAGTTTGTGCCGGGGTTGCTTCCATGCCCAAGAAAACCCCTTGTGCAGGTACACCCGTAAAAGGGAGATGCCTACAATCATGCTGTTCTGCGCATGGTGCTTAAAAACCAGTATGTAAATTCTCGAGAAAAAAAAATGCACCTGGGAAGGTAATAACACAAAGGAATGTAATCGCTGCCTCTGGGTAGGAATTGAGTGCCTCTCGCTAGACGATACAGACATATTGACTTACATGCTACTACGGATATCACTGTATAAAATTTTTGGGTGAATTTTGGGTGAATGAGTTTTTGAGCTGGTCAAACATAAGCTTTTTAACCACTCGTACTACCATTTTTAGTAACTCAAGTGGTTAAAAAGCTTATGTTTAACCACTTCGAAAAATTTTTCACCGAAATTCACCCAAATTTTTTTGCAGTGCGATGGCGATAGCGAGCTACAAACCTGGCATGTCATGATTGATCAACTAGACTCGGATATGACCGGTCTGGAAGAAACCTTACCGCCCTGGAATGGAAATTATGCGTCGTTGATGGCGCCATAGAGCTAGAAACATCTATCCCGACTAGAGAAGAATTCTGCATACTGTACGCAGCCAAGCATCGATTCCGTGTCTATCTCCATTCTCTGGGTTTTTACGAAGCAATCTGTGCGATTCGAAAGACATAAATCACTATCTCACTCGGCCTATCGCCTGTAATACAACGTCATGAGATTATCAGCCCTAGGAAACATCGAATTGATATGATTGACCCTTACCACAGGAACAGATTAGCAGAGCTGTCAAATAACGACCATCGTGCTGTCATTGACCATCTTGTTATGCTATATTTGGATTATCCTTATTTAAAAGCTGAGATAGTTTGGATCACACACCCATCAATTCATATATAGATATCGAATCAAGTATGTATAGATTCAATATCTACTATAAGCTGTAGCATTATATAGTGAGATATGTATGAATAGCAGTGGCTATTTAAGAGGTAACCAAAATTGCTAAGCAAAGTCACTTGTATGTATCTGAGTACAAGACCATATGACCAGACACGATTAGCGTAGTAATGTTCTACGTAACGTATTCAGAAAATGTATACTATGATCCACGTCGACACGTAAATCCAATCACTTTTCACATTATACATCAACGCACGTATTTCACGACAATCCTTTCATATCTCGCGGTTTTAGACAGAGCACTTGATAAATGTTATTGCACTTGTGACACACCGTCAAGGCAATCAGAGACATATAGTAAAAAGGTTCTATACTCAAGCGAAGAACGACCTGTAATAGAACAAGTAAATAAAGTCAACAATATCTTTATCCAAGAATCCGCTGTCTGTAGCAATTACATTCCAATGAACGATAAAGCTCGATACGCTACTTAATCTTGCGATTACCAGAGTCAACGTTTAATTATCTAGGTATAATCAAAAATTTAGAAACTTTACATATCTTTTATGCATTTAATGTATATCTATACATATACTAAAAAACACTAAACATAACATCTTGCTTTTAAAAATGTAGGCCACGTGTTCGGTGGAACTAATACTCTATGATTCTGGTAGCGCAAAGATGATACGGTTTTCAAGCGGTACGCGTGATTCCTTGTGGATCAATACAGCTTAATTAGCTTGTTTAAATATAGCAGCCTGATCAATCAACGATACCAGAACTTTTGGATATAATAGTTAGCACCGAAAACTGTGCGGAGTAATCCATATTAATAAGTAAGTGAGTATGTCCTTATATACACATACGAGAGACTAGTATGTACTTGGCATTTCAAAAATGTCGAGTGTTCTCCTCGTGTTCGCTTTTACCGGCATGTTGTAAAAGTGATGATGTTATGTTTACATCAGAAGTCGTTGAATTGGCACCTGTTGGCTTTGAATACTTGTTTAGTACAATATCCATGCGTAGGTTTACTACATATTATCCATACAAACGGCACTTAATTAGTTACTTTGTATTCTTAAACTATAGGTAAATACGTTGAACATAGCATAATCTGCAATTCGCGTAATATTATACATAGAGGTATTCTTGTGTTATTACATATATTTAGAGCTGAGTCAGTTTGATTCCGAATTACATCATTCATCAATTTATATGTAGGGCATACATTATATTATGAAGTATGATCAACCGCAGCATGCTATGATTTAATATATGTGAGTCATAATGGCGACCCTTTTGAACGGTGGCCTTTATTACTAAGCAACGTTATTGGCGACTGCGTGCAAGATCATCTGACGAGGCGTGATCGGGGTACACCCGCTTATTCAGCAAAGCTGTCGCAGCACATTCAGCAAATGTACGTATAAATTGATCCAGATCTACTATCACAGTGAGGCATAACACAAGTCATCCCACATATGGTTCAAACCATGCCTTCTACATCAGCACTTTTCAAGCTCTTTAAGTCAGACAATGCTCGGACAGACCGCCGAAACGCTATTGCGCCTGTGACAAACGATCAGGATTATGTCGCGAAGGAGTCCAAAGAGGATGCATCACGGAACAAGTATAATGGAACCAAACCTTCCACTCAAGAACTTGCTGCCCGCATTGATTACCTTTTACTAAGAAAGTAAAGCCCAAGCACGCATCACTCTGTGGTCACTTTTGGAGCTACCAATTAGTCAATCCCGAAATATAGACTAGATGCCTTACATTTTATTCCCTGTTCTTTTGTAAGTCCAATTGTATACCTATCCATAAGGCTTTTTGTATACTGGATAGGCCGTTATATAAACTGTTTAAATATTTCTTGGACAAAGATCACTGTGATGTCTCTATTTATGGATTAGAAAATATTCTACGCCAGTGTTTGCCATCAGAGCATGTGTATCAAATCTCGTTAAACGGTTAGTACTAGCCAGTATGATTAAAGGTGTGTTAAAATGGAGATCCATGGTTAAAGTTGTTATGCGCCCATTTTTTCTTGCAATCAGGATAGCTGTGACCCTTCTTCAGCGCTTAAAATACATACGTATAAGATGATCTGGTATCCCACACGAACATTCACATGTCTTTTTTGACACAAAGCATAGTATATCATATCAATACATTCATCCCTTCCATATAAACTCTCTCCAACTCCAACAACACCGGGGACACTCACTGGAACACCGAATTGTTTTTGCTCGGTTGCCGCGCCGTCGGTGCGACGGGAACTGGGACCCTACCATCCTGCAACAGGGATGGTGCAGATAGCAAAAGTGTGAAGCCAAAGGTGGCCTGTTGATTACATAGGAGCCTTCATTTCTCGTGGTCGACTGCTACCATGGTGTCCCCGCCCCACTGCTGCGTATAACGACTGGATGGTCCAAGACTGGAAAAAGATCACTGACGCAATCCATGCTACACAAGGCTACGCATAGCTTTGATACATAGAAAGAGTTACTGGATCAGCTTTCCTTCGAGTCTGCCAAGGTGGCCGATGGCTCGACTATGAGGTGTCTCGTGCTCTTACCTTCAAATTTCGGAAATTATCCAAGACTATGCTCAGGTAGCCAAGAACCATCATTGCCGTTGGCTTTGATGGTGCTGAGATTCATATGGTAAGTTGCCCGATTAGCTCATTAACTAGTTCAGCACCAAGTGTGTGTGTGGAGGGGGGGTTACTTCTGTCCCAAAAATGAATGCGTATGGTTTCCCATTGAAAAGTAGATGGTGTCAATAAGATTAAAGCTGAACACGCTGTCATTTGTTTGTTGCTATGGAGTGAGTTACAGGGAAACCCGTCGCACAAAGAGATTTTCGCGTATTCTGATCTGTTTGATTTGCATAAGATACGGCTTATGAGGCTTGCGACTGTATTATCGAGAAGCTCCGGGAATGCCGCCTAGGTATGACATACATCCGCCCGGATGAGTTACGCGATAGCTTTATGTGCAATGAGCATGACTTATTGTCAATACATAGGATCTTTTCAGTTATGTCAAGTGACGTGATAAATGACGAGGCATTTATTTCTAGTGAGGCCATGCAAATGATACTCATGTCTGACCAGATTGAAAGCATGAATGTCATCAAGGGTATCTTTATCACAGCGGAAAAAACGAACCAGGAAATTATGGATGTGACCGTATATTCACGGGCCAGACGTTAAATCAAGGAATGGTCCGTAAAATATAAGGACAGTTGAACCGTTGTTTCCAAGGATGCGTCATTAAATTACTGATTTACGGGCAGGCCGTAAAATAAGTGCAAAAGTTACGGATCAGTTCAATGGATATTGTCTTTGGATTTTTTTAACTAGACGACACATATTATTTTTGATAGAGGCTTTTATTTTACGCTACAACAGAATGTAACCGGGGTATCATACAATATCTTTTACGTTTCCGTGCTGTAGCTGGCTAAGGACTGATGGCGTTGACTTCATCCTGGGCCATATAAAATAGTTTCTTTTGTAGGCACCATCCACCTTCGTCAGCAATCCAAAAAATCCCACAATTGCCGCCGCATCAATAACAAGAAGTTTTTCTTTCGCTGATGGGGTGATAAAGATTGAGCCTGTTTGTTTATCAAACTTTGGATCGTAGATTCCGACCAATGCCAACAGTCTCGTGTCATCATTCTGAACGTGAGCAAAGTAGAAATATGCTTTCGCGAAGAAATTTTGTGGTCCTTTTACAACATCGGATTTCTTACCCTTGTTGGCATTTCTGGCTCATAGCTCAGTATCAGACATTAACCTGTCCATTTCACTTACACATCAATGTCAAGTGTAAGTCGCACGTAATACGCTGCTCGATACCTCGTTTGGTGAGAAAGAACACTTCCAAGGGTACATCCTTTATGAAATAGTCGACCGGCGTACCGAAATTTCGTTTCCAACTTTGATGAGGTCTGGTTCCTTTTCATGTACGTGGACAATGCTTTTTGTATAACATCACTTTCCAAAGTAGCAATTGGTTTTTTGCTGTCAAGGTTACCATCCTTCAGCATACCCCAAATTTCCGGTGCTGATGGGTCGCCTTTGCTCACACAAAAAACACCTTTCTTCTTCTCCATGTCATCTTGATATTCTTGAGAGCTCTCAATTAACGGATCAATATAACGAGCCATTGCCAAATTCACCATCACATTGGCAGCGTTTGGTCCTGGTAGTGAGGTACATTTGATCATTTTCGAATAGACACCTATCATCCGTTCTAGGCAGCGAGTGCTGTAAAATCGTAAAGGGCCCATTTTGCGAATGATTCCAGCCATGTGCGTGATATAATGCTGAACGGGAGTAAATACTGAAACAGAGAGATCGCCGTCATCAATCAATTTTCGAAGGTATCCGTGCCACAGATCGACATCACTAACAGCCGACATTTTAGTGCTATGTTTGTTAAAGTAAGTACATTGACAATTACCTTTCAATCTGATCAACATCAGCTTCTGTAAGTTGATATTGTAATGCTGTTTGACAGGCACGGACTAGGCACATGGTTGCTCTCTTGGCATGGTCGCTTGCTAAACGTGGTACCACTAGTACAGGGACTGCATACAATATGAAGTCAACCCAGTCTACAGCCTTGACCATGGTTTTACTTTTCAAACTTTTCCAAGTACTGTTGAATACTGCAGGTATCGATGTACGTGATTGTTCCATTTCCACCATGACATTGTCGACTCCAATCGAGAACGGGCTTTCACAATCTGCCATATCGTATTCTCCTTGTAGTAACTGGAAAAATTGTTGGCCCACACCATGTCCAAGCGTGTGCATCTCATCAAACACAAAATACTCCGGACCTTTAAAGCATTTCTTGGATGCGAGTAAACTTGGTCCTTTCAACCCGGCCTAAAAACTCGAAAGCATTAGCACGAGTATCCTTCATCATGCATCTTCTTACATGAGCTACTTCTTGTTGGAAATCTTCCTTGACACGCCAACGCTTGCTTACACCATCCTTGTCTTTGAAGTACATTCCGTGCCCACCTTCATGATGCTCTCCGGAAATGGGACAAATACGACAACCATACTGTGCAGTGTGACCAGCGTGGTTTACTAATGACTTTACAGCGGGCATATCACCGCCAGCAACCAGTAGATTAACCTTTGCACTTATTGTCTGACTGTTGTTGATTCGGACCTCCATTCCATAGGTCTCGAGATAGTCCAATTCATCCAATGTAGGCCGTAAAAAGCTTTCAAGATCTTTAGGTGGATTAGGTCCTGGGATCAAGCACACTTGTAACATGTTTTTGTTCTTGTATCTATACATATATGACGCTTAACTCTTCAAAGATTACAAGCATCACCTTCAACATTATGTGGAGCTTACCGTATATTCGGATCAAAGTTTAATACAACAATATGTACAATTGTCATCGTATGCTGTGGTGTATCGAAGGGTTGGAAACCGTCAATGTATAACGCTAAGGCAATGTCGAAATCTCCAGTAAACAGTCCATCGCCATCCGACCTGGCTAGCTGTTGATACACTGCACCATCAAAAACGTCTCTATACATTCCGTGTCGATGCTTGAAAGTATGTCGATAACGTAGCTGTTCTCTTGTTGCTTCGTCGTTAAGCATGTACGCCAGTTGCTCGCCGATCGGCAGTATTTCCACTTTCGCCCTAGCTTCGCGATCCACGTCACATACTTCAGATGCATCTGTCGGACTACCGGCAGTTTTGACATATCGCTCTTCTTTACAATGATTACATCGTGTGCTTTGATCCGTCCGACCGAACATCTTGCATCCTTTGATACAAACATGAAATGATTCAGTTTCCACGGGATAAAATCCTTTGGCTCCTTTTTGGGACTTGTATGGGGTCAGCAGATGTTCATGCTCTAAAATATACGCATTATTTATCCGATAATCCCGTTGGAAAGGGTCTCAATATGACATACCACTGTCCACAGAAGAAATCATTCCATTACAGAATTTGAGTACGTCGTTATGTGCTGCACGCGAAAGCCGATGATGATCCACAATCCTTTGTAAATGGATGCTTTTTAACATGATGTAGTCGTCGACGGCATTGTTGCAAAAGACGTATGACTTCGGTTTATTAGCTGGACGAACGCTATTCTTGCCTTCTATCATCATATTTAATAAGATCATGTAGATTTTTTCCTTATTATAGCAAGTAATATTACCAAAGGGATTTTGTTGCTGTTCATCATCTTTAGCCGTGGACGATTCATTGTCGTTATCCGAAAAATGATCTTGGTGATCTTATTACTGTTTGTAACTGAATATATGACCAAATATGATCTTACCAGTTTTTCTACATTCATCCTCATCATCACAGTCACTATAACCGCCATAATAATCACTGTCATTGTTTGACCATTCTCCTGCTTTGACGGTGGATGATACAGTGCTATTCGAAGCATCAAAGTCATCAGTTTTGTTGGTGCCAACTACAGTGGGCTTAAATTTTTGGGGAAGCCTATACATAGTATATTATATCTGTGGATTAGATCTGAGACCAGCAGTTTGCAATTACTGTAAATTGTAAATGTGATTTACCATTTGGACTTGTTGGATGTTTGCTCGGAGTTTCGCCTTTTTGGACAAATGGCAAAATGCTTAGAGAGCGTTTGCTTCGTACGTAATTTGCACCAGCCACATATAGCAATTGGCTTGTCAATTAATGTTTTTCGCGAGCTTATATGCCTAGTTTTGACGGTATTCAGTGGACTCAGTTTCGCATGCTTTAAATCTGCGTCATTGCTGATGAGACTTGCTCTTGAAAGTTTGCGTTTGGGGGGCATTGAACACTGATGAGGCTCCACTAGGACTTGCATAATTCATGCATGGCATTGATGCAAAGTGACTAGCAAAAAAAATTTTCAGTCCTGGCAACAGATCCTCCTTGACCAAATCATGATCGTAACCCGTAATCAGAGCCGGAAGATGCATCAAGCAACATCTGTTGCCGAATCTGGTAGTGTCTCCAAGTCCGGTTTGGTCTCTTCCAACTGTACCGCTGCCCTCAAGCCCACTGCTGCATTGAAGTCTATAACTAACAAGTCTACTGCGGCATTGAAGTCTACTACTAATCTTAAGACTACAGCTGCAATGAAATCCACACTTAACACCAATTCTTCTGCTACGTTGAAGTCTGTTTCTGCATTGAAGTCCGCACCTAAAAAGTCTACTGCTGCATTGAAGTCCACACCTAACAAGTCTTCTGCTGCGTCGAGTTCTACTGTCTTCAAATCTACCGCTGGCCTCATGCCTACTGCAGCTGTTGATAACCAAGATGATTTTGTTGCTAGCGAGCGGTCGATTTCTTTGAAATCCATATACGTATTGCTGACTAATGCGTTCATGGCAATACAACGCATTGAAGACTCTCAAGAAACTACGGAGCGCGATCTTGATGAGTGGACTGGCATTTTAGCTGATCTTGTGAAGCGTGTGGATGACATGGCCAGAGCAATGGAGAACGCAAAGGCAGCTAATGACCAGGGGGATCGTGAGGGGCAAGAAGAATTTCAAAACGAGGTTATTATTCTTATTAATGATCTCGACACTAGTAATGTTAACCTTAATGTTTATTGGAGCCTGCACAGAGGACAAGACTAAGACCGACACGTGTCGTAAATAACAAGAAAAAGGCCATTAAGCTCACTACGAAGTACATGAAGAGCTATCTCTCTTGTTGTTTCTTTGATAATGATGATGATCTCGCTGAATCCGCCCTCGCTAACGTTCAGCAAGAAGCAACTTTACTCATTTTCAATGCTCTCCACAATTGCTCCGTCTCGTTGGAAACAACCTGGAAGAAGTTACCTGAAGATTTCAGAAAACTGTGCGCGACCGAACTGGAGCAAAACTGTGTACAATTCGGCGTTCGTCTTGATGAATGTCGTGATCAGTGGGCTGCCAATTGGATATTCCAAACCAAATGGGGAAATATGCACAGGTATCGCAAGCGAAAGCGGGTAAATTCTTTGATACAGGTATCTTGCTTGCTACTAATTTGTTTTCAATACAGACTGGGTACTATACAGGAACCATGTTAGTATTTCTTCGTGTGAAGTATGAATTCGTATTTGATCGTTTTTCTTTTGATAGTGGAGTGAGACGTAATTCGACTCCCAGTGAGAATATTGAGGTGCCAAGGTAAGTGGGAAACTTGTGACAAACATGGCCACGCTTACTTATTATCATTTAGTAAACACGCTGATAATCAGGACGACCGTGATTATCAATACGAACAGGACGACGACTATAACTACCAATATGAAGAGGACTACTATCAAGATAGCCACAATAGTGAGCTACTGGAAGATGAGGAACCCGCCTTGAAGCGCCATCGAATGCAAAAAAATTAGCCTCAAGGTCGGTATAAAATGGTTTCGGATTGTTAAAACGCTTATTTCTTTATAAATCCCTCTCTTTCTCTTGATCGCCCATGTTTATTATGATTATTTACCACTTTCTGCTCAATAAAGCATCTTCAAATTCGAAAAGCTATGCCTACAATTTATATAAATGTGAACATATCGAAGAAGCAGCACTGTAATCGACCATTTACGGCATCCGTTAAATATCCGTAAAATAACGGAGCCTATCCGTAAATTTGATCCGTTAATTGATCCCGTAAACCGACGCTTTACGGGACCGATTAACGGATTGATTTTACGTTTTTCTTTACGGATGAGCCTTAATTTCACGGTTGATTTTTTCCGCTGTGTATAGCCGATCGAAATCTTCTTCTTATCAAGCAAGCACTCGCTGGCATGTTTTACTTGAGGTGGATCAAGCGGTGCAAAAACCAAGGCAATCAAAAGTATCCTTAATCTCTGTATCGGATCCTCTTCGCTTCAAGGCGTCGTGCACTTATCCAACCATCTTATTGTCGTAGTCAATATACCTTTTTATTTCAGTCTCTTCGTACATAGATAACCGAACAATTCTCATCAGCATATAGTATTCTACAGACGCTCTCACTGAAAATCACGCCATAAGTACAGTAGCCGCTTTATATAACGATATTTTATATAACGATAATTCGATATAACGATACAATTCTCGATGCACCAAAACGATAATCACTGCCAAATCCCATTTTATATAACGATATTTTGATATAACGATAAAGTTTGGGCTGCACCATCATATCGTTATATAAAGCGGCCACTGTACATCTTTACGCACTGATTCATTCATGTCTTATATTTTGCCAAGTAATGGATGCCAAGTTTAAGGTTTTGTTGTCACTTGGCATTGTTGGCGGTCATAGGAACAAATATGGACCTTTACTGTGTTACGTAAAAGGGAAAAAATTACCCGGTTTGACCAAATGTGTACAAAAGCCTTGCCGACTCGGGACCATTTCAACTATCTTTCTCTCTTCTCCTTTATTTCTTTTTTTATGATGACTGTTGTTTCCATACCCAAGAAAGATCCTTGTATAGGTATACACGGCAAAGATACAAATCAAAAGCCGGTTTTCTTAAACGTCAATGTTTGATTAGTATGTAAATTTTCGCGGAAAAAATGCATATGGGAGGATGATAAAGCCAGTGAATGTGATCGCTGCCGCAGAATAGGGCTTGAATGCCTCTTGTCTGACGATTCGTACGAAAGCATGGAGCTTTATACGACAGAAGATGGCGATAACGAGTTACAAGCGTGGCAGGCAACAGTCGACCAGCTAGACTCCGATATGAAGCAACACCAGCAGATTGTGGCGCAGACGTGGTGGCAATCTTCCCTGGAGTGGACCCTGACTCTTACCCATGGTGTCTTACAACTTGAAACGCCTATCCGAAGCATGGAGGAACTTTACATGTTCACACAAGCATCCATACGATATCTGTCACCATTCTCTGGATTATTTATGAAACAAGCTGTACGGTTCCAAAGCACATCGCTTAGTTTTACGTTCGGCATATCCTCGGTGGTCCAACGCAAAGAGCTAATGAATCCACGGAAAAGACGACTTTCCATGCTTGATTACAACTACAATAATAGCGACGTATCGCTTCTTGATCACCGTGCTATTGTCGATCGTCTTGTGATGCTCTATTTAGACCATTATAATCCGTATCTCGGTTTGGTACATCGCGCAACTTTTCTTGAACACTATCACAACATGAGCAATCCAATGGATAGTGCCCTCGTACTCGCCGTGTGCATTGATACGCTTCACAGGGTTCGTCATCGGATCAGCTACACACCCTACGAAATCAGTATGATCTCTGAAATGCTCTATTCGCGATGCAGAGATATGCTTTTCGACATGTACGAGGATGCCGCAAAAAAAGTCGAAATTGTAGTCATTACAAGCTTAATAACCAAGTATACTGCAGAAATTCTACTGAATCAACTGGAGTGCAATCGTTTAGTTACGGTGGCATTGCTGATTTGCACAGAATTGGCAGGTTGTCGTACAGAGCTGACACCAGTGCAATGGGTTCTTCTCCAACGCAATTATGTTAATCTGCAATTATTCAATCGTCAGCATAAGATGCTTTACGAAGATAAGGTGGACTATTCGCTACTAGCAGAGATGGGCGATATAGAAGTACTGGATGACGAACCGGAAGTCACACGAACCACCATGCATCTGGTCAATGAAGTTTTTCATTTTATCGGATCTCCATATATTACGTCTCTTTTGGTACGTACCATTTTTTAATTGGTCGTAGTGCTGTAGATTAATACTAATTTACTGTCTTTGGTTGGGGGGGGGGTCTTAGAATACAGTGAACAAAACCTTTTATGGCGAATCCTGTGAAATATTAATCGAGGATATTGTGCGATATGAGCCCATGGTCAAGACTTGGTGGGACAGCTTACCACCACACTTTCGAATATGCGACGACCCTTTTACCCCAAATGGATACAAACTTGTAGCAGGAAAGGTGCCTGCAACGTACCTGGCTCCATTTATTGCACTACATCTCATGACCGGATTAATCACTTCCTCAATTTTGCAACCGCACGTAATGGCCACATCCGAAAACGCTGCTACGGCAGAAGCAATACAAGTTATTAGGAGAAGGCTGGTATCGCTTGCGCTAAACTCTTGCAGGGTTGCTGTATATGCATTGAACGAAAATTGGATCCCAGGCGTAAGTAAATTGCCGTCCTGTAAGTAACTGAGATAGCAAGAGTGCATAATGCTGGTTTTTTTTTTACTGACGGTTATCCATTGCGTCTAGTTGGTCTAAATGTCATTATCTTTGGTACATACTTTATGGAAAAGCTTTCTGGCTGTGACGATATCGAATTTCCACTGGAACTTTTAAACATGATGAAAAGACGACTTGAAAGCAAGTCCAAGACACTAATCCCACTGTGTCATCAAGTTCCATTATCTTCCTCACTTTTAAGATCTTACAGAGAAAATACTCAGAGAACCCATCTCGAAATCTACGAATCATATCCATTACCCGGCTTTGCATTACTTTCGGATATACTCTTCTCTTCCATCAATGGGCTCGCGGAACAACATCTGAAGGTTTTATCCTAAGCTTATTTTACAATATTGTCAGCATTTGCAACTGATTTATATGTATATAACTAAACACAACATTTTTTCCCATCATGCAAGGTTTATATAAATATTTTATGGTCCTCACGCTTCTTGAAGCACCAGATTATGTATATATTAAGGAGGCGGACTACGCCCAAGATGTACACTGGGTGTGTTTAAAAGTTGATAAAGACCTCGCTGATGGCTTTCTATCCTGCTGTCACACCATAGTGTCTATGAATTAATGTATTTATACGGAAACGCTTCACAAAGCAATAGTCGACCGACCAATGTCGACTGTTTGTAATTGAAAATTAACGGACTAGTTGTTATGGAGCATGATAAGCCCCAAGCAACGGATATTGACAGAAGAAGTATGACTCAAGGTAGTTATTTGATTATCATGTACATTGAGCGATGAAGCGGCGTAAATGAGAACATGCGGGAAGAAGAGGAGCAACAGCTTCTGGATCACTGTTTTTAAAGCTTTAGTTTTCGTTAACGGTACCTTTTTTTCTTTTAATAATGTGGATGTTGAAATCTACGCACTCGCTGCATACTGCATCCATCTGTGTCACACTTTGCTGGTGCCGAGTATGAACAAGGGTGAACTATTTGGGGTCGTCTGATTACTACATAAAAATCAATCAAAGCAAGAACTCTTGAGCTTGATCATAGGTAAATAAGTAGGATACTCGGTCAAAGTATGAAATGAATGTGCACATACTAGATAATGGCACGACTACATCACACCATCATTGCTGTTATTAAGCCGCACTTGACAAGGTTTACCGTCAACATCAATCTCATGAAATATTGGTGATGATTTTTTGCAAACATGAGATTCTTTATCCCGAATAAACAATACGCATGCTAGTCTAAAAATACACTTTGAGATGGATTGGTCATCAGATGCATCGTTACTTTTGCCATCGATTTACCAAAGTTGATCCGATACCGACGTGGACGGTTAAAGAAGCTCCACGTATTACTTGGTAGTCCGATCCCTCCGTTCCTGAAGTTTATTCAGCAAATAGCCATGCACAAGACGAGGCATTCGATTGCCTCTGAGAATCCATGCGCGTACGGTTTCAAGTTCGTTTCCATGGGTAGGCAAACAAACGAAAACGTTGGCCATGTTTTGGGAAGGACACTTGAAACATACACAGCCGATCATGGAAAAAAACCCATGCTATTACAATGGTACAGGACGCGTATGTTCGGAGGGTTTTGAATTATACGTAATTATATTTCCCTATCATTCATATGGTAAGCGGAAACGAACGATGGGTGAGTAGCGGATGCTTGTCAGGTGTCAGTAAATGACACAAGCGCGTTTTGGAGCTAGACTAATAATGGATTAGCGCACTTTTTTTTTCTATCCCTTGTTCCGTTCTCTTGCTACGCTATTCCTAGCACAAGCATGTAGATATTTTGAGCTTCCGATGGCCATACGTTCATTGGTACGTAGCAAGATCATGGGTCCGTTAAATTGGCAATTAATGCGTTAAGCTTTTTGGGGTTTTCATTTTTCGATACATGGAGAGATACCGCAACTTACCCTGAAATTGCTGGTATTTGATTCTAACTGAGAAAGGCTAATAAATTATGGGGGCGGTGCGAGGAAATTGGGGGAGGGAGTATTCTTGGACCAGTTTGAAGCAAACACATATACAGACGGCGGTTAAAGCGCGTTCCACGGAGCCGAACGTTTACGTAAGCTACTCCTTGTTGTCACGGTTCTGTAAAAGAAAAGGGATGGGCTTGGATCACAAGTACACCTTTCGGAATGGTGTCATCCGGGCTTGACTTGTCATGCGGGGTTATTTGTTTTTTATTGCCATGTGTGTATACGTGTGTGTCTCTGCGCAACCAGAGATCCCAGGCACCACACCTACCAACAAGTTTTGCGGCTGTTCAAAGTCGTACCGAATAAAGCGGGTTTATATAAAGGGCGTTGGGTTTTTTAGACCCCTTTTTCTTTTTTCGAACAGCTCAATCCCTATTTGTTAAAATGATCCCGCAAGTCCACGGTGGCGATGATGAAGAATCCCTAGAACAAAAGCATGCCCGGTGCTGTAAAACTATTACCCCCTTTGACCAGATTGACATTGGCCACCGCGTTCCCGATTTAGCACCCGATCTTGACGACGTCAAAAGTATCCTCATTACCGGAGGTGCCGGCTTCATGTAATATAAGCTTTCTGTCCATGTAAAAAAGAAAAGGACATTGTCAAATAACCTTTTTTTTTTAGTGGAAGCTTTCTTGTCCGTAAACTTGTCGTTCTTTATCCCGAATACCATATTTATGTCGTTGACAAACTCGATTACTGCGGATCGTTGCATAACATTAAAGCAGTTTCAGAATTCCCAAATTATACCTTCATCAAGGTTTGGAAAAAGAAACGAATGAACGGAAAAAAAAGGACTCACTTGAAAGAAACTTAGGGAGATATCACTTCTTCGGATTTCATGGCGTTTGTGCTCAAGGAGAAAAAGATTGATGTGATTTTCCATTTGGCAGCACAGACGCACGTGGATAATTCATTCGGGGACTCTTTTGAGTTTACAAAGTGAGTTTGGGACTGAGATACAGTTTGTCGATTAGACTCAACGGGTTACCGTAGAAACAATGTCATGGGTACACACGTCATGCTTGAAGCTGCCAAGGTACACAAAGTCAAGCGCTTCATTCACGTCAGCACCGATGAAGTGTATGGCGAAGTCGTGAGCCAAGTAAGCTTTCCTTTTTTAATGCAAAAAGTTAGGAATAACCATGCAGAAGCCAGATCGCAGAGAGGACTCGATACTCGCACCTACCAATCCGTATTCGGCCACCAAAGCCGCCGCCGAGTGCTTGGTCAAAGCGTATCATCACTCGTTCAACTTGCCCATCATGATTACCCGGTCAAACAACGTGTATGGTCCCTATCAATACCCGGAAAAGATCACGTCGAAATTCATCTGCAGCCTGTTAAGGCATGGCAAATGGCAAGTGGGGGTGCGATACCCCGTCTTTGGGGTTCCCAGTCGACAGGCAATTAACGGCTTTGGCTCTACATAGTTTTATCCACGGCGACGGACAAAACTCACGCAAATACCTGTATGCCGGCGATGTCGCTGATGCGCTGGACGTCATTTTCCATCGGGGTGACGTGGGTGAAACATATAACATTGGCAGCAACTTTGAAATTTCAAATTTGGAATTCGCCACTCGACTGATACGGATATTCGGATACAAAATGGAGGACCACATTGAGTTCGTCCAGGACAGAGCATTCAATGATAGACGGTACGGTGTAGATTGTTCCAAACTAGAAAGCTTAGGATGGAAGCCCAAGATGGGATTTGAAGAAGGGCTGCGTAAGACCAGTAAGTTTTTCTTGGGAAAAGATTGGGTGCTAGCCAACACTAATGTGATTGAATCAGTCGAGTGGTACAAACAAAGCACGGTGGAATGGTGGGGAGACATCTCCAATGCATTGGTTCCACACCCTCTAAAAGCACTTCCGCCCCCTGTGTAAATGAACATGTTCTCTCTCCACCCCGCCTTGACCGCAGCGAATAAAAATGCTTAATCTATGATAAGAAATACATCCGTCGATCCTCTTCTGGTTTACAAAAAAAAACAGCTAAAGTGCTGTGTGAACTTTTTACCTTTTCTTTTTTTTCTCTTCTTCCAACTCGGATGTTGCCATGGTTCACCGCTCGGAGCAGCTGGATACGATGATTCGCCACGTCGATTCTCTATCGTCAACAAAGTACAAGAAGGCACCTGTTCGGTTCCGCGTCGAGCCTTCTCCACAGTATTGCAACGGCGGCGGCCATCTCGTGGCTGCGCCAGGCACATTGTTCGAAGGGACCGTGGTGGTTCAGCTAAACGAGCCTCTTGCGGCTGTGCAGCTCAGGCTCGTCTTCAAGTTATCAGGTACCGTGCACAATGCATTTTATTTTGTGTAGCATTCTAAATAGCATTTCCAGAATATCTCAATTATGACGCGATGGCATGGGGCCAGCGCACGGTGGAAGACAGAGTGTTTACTGTTCGTACGATACTGTGGGGCAATCCAACAACACAAACCGTCCGTAGTTGGCCCATTATGGAGCCGGGAATCCATTTGTTTCCGTTCACATGCGCTATGCCAAATGTCA
This sequence comes from Fennellomyces sp. T-0311, assembly GCA_025266875.1. Taxonomy (NCBI): domain Eukaryota; kingdom Fungi; phylum Mucoromycota; class Mucoromycetes; order Mucorales; family Lichtheimiaceae; genus Fennellomyces; species Fennellomyces sp. T-0311. The sequence goes on from JALLLT010000012.1 coordinate 653,247, forward strand.
ACTATCCTCCGTCGTCGCTGAACAATCCCTTGGTGAATTATGCGTTTCATCTCGTCGCCACGCTGGAACGACCAGGTCTTCGTCCTTTCCAAACGGAAGCATGTCCGGTACTATTCCAGCCCCGAATAATGACAGCTGTTGTGTCATCCGCGTTTCAAGAAGAGCGGCAACTCGGTCCGGTCTCAGTCACGGTGGCCCTGCCAACAATGACATTTCATATTGGAGACATAGTGCGGGTGCATATCAGATCCACAGACGTCATACACGTTTCGGTTGCTTTGGAGCAGCACTTCAAGGTGACCACCAGCACATTCCACCATAGCAAGACAATGGTGGTGAAACATGTTGAAAGACGCATGGACCAGGGTGATATTCTTATTCCGCTGGACGAAGGCATTGCACCGGTGTTCAATTATGGTCGAAAAGTGGATATGCGATACCAGATCAAGATAATCACAAAGTCGCGACAGGGTACGCTGCAAACCAAAAAGAAAACATTCCATGTGCCTGTTTACATTGGAACAACACCCGAAGCTTCGGAGGACCTTGTTTTACCTTATACCGACGAAATCGTGGTGCGCGATACCACGTTGCGCACAAAGCCCAAGTTCCTGCGACACCAGGCGGAACCGTTACCATTGTTACCGGCTTACGATGCCAATTCCCCTCCGAAATATTGCTCATGACTTGTACATAGAGTGTTTTGCATTGTATATCTTTATTTATGAACAAATCTCCGCCGAATCAACGCTACTACATATCCAATCAATCCCATCCATGTAAGCGCTAGAAATATCTGCTTTCAGTAACAGAAAATCAAAAAGTATATTTTATACCTACTTACCATAAGCAAATGGAACAGATGATCAGATATAGCATAGTAGCGTTGCATACAGCGGAAAATTGTTCTTCAATAAGTATCATACTCTTCATAGCTTCTTTAAAGTCACCTACCAAGTATATAAAGGTGGTTGATGCTTCTACCCAAGGGCCACACCTACCACAATCGCCAAAGATGTTGCCACCTGTACCGTGGCAAGGCACAGCACTTTTTAGGGTGGCACGTTGCCCTACCACCAGGACAGCAACGGCGAAGGAAAGACACTTGATAAAAGGAAACTGAAAAGTACAGCTGTCGTCAGCAATGCAACATCGTGTATTATTACCTAACCGCGACTTACTATGTGACCCAAGAAATCTTGAAAATTGTTGTGGACGTTTTCGTCACTAGAAATGTTACATAAAAGATTGATATACTCTAGGATTGACATAAAATACATACAGCTCATTGTTACGAAAAAGTCCAAGGAACAAAGGTGCGTTGACCAAGCTGCATGTTTATACCTGACTATAGGTAAAATTAATCCCATGATTCATTGTTAAAACTCGTTCATCGATAAAAGATGTTCAAGCGAAACGGAAGCACCCGATGATATATCACAACAAAAACGGACACCATGCCATAAATAAATGCTGACGTGCCTACGTACATTCATTCAGAACACAGCTCCACCCATCGCATTGCGTCAACAGCTGCATGATAAGCAAGTTATTGATAATTGGAAGTAGGATACTGACGACATGGCATGGCATTTAAGTCTTCTCAGCTGTTTAAGCACGTGTTGATTTAGCGGATATTTGTTCGTTATAAAGATACTGTGTGTATTGCTCGCCTTATCACGTATGATAACATGCGCCTCATAATACTGTATCTGCCAGTCCCACCTTAACTACTACCGCTTCTTCTATTACCTACATAATAAATTACTGAATTGGGGTTCTCAGTAGCAAAATATTTATCAACAGGAATTTTAGCTGAAAAGCACTCTACTCACAGAGTATAAGAAGATAAATCATGACTAGCGGGGAGACGTGCTGTACTGATTTAGATACAGATGTCAAATACCAACAAGACAGGGTCTCCTCCCTTTGCAAGATACCTCCTGTGTATAGATATATGTTGTTGTGCACGGCTTTTTATATATTTACGGAGCGGGTGAATTGGGGGATGTGTTTATATGTTTATGATTTCTAACGACGACGGGACTTTGGCGTGGGGGTTCCGGCTTTCGACCCACCTTTCTTCTAAACAAACCAGCATTTAGTCAATGACTTGTCTTTTTTATTCGCGTGTGAAAACAAAAAAAGGGTGAGCTGCTTACCTTCTTTTCATCCTGGCTACGTTCTTCAAACTCGGCGTTCTCCTTTTGGATCAGACCAATCAAGGTGTTGCACCGCCTAGCGATCTCTTGCGACGTTCTCGATTTCAGGAACCAGTCGAAACGGAACATGGCCGAGTCTTTGATTTCCCGTCGAATATGATCATAGACGTTCTCGGTGCCGTAACCGTACTTTTCCAGCATCACCAGCAAGAACCGATCCTCGTCTTCTGTGTAGTTTTTGCCCTTGGTGGGCTGCGTATAGTGGATCTTGAGCTGATGTAACGGTACACGGTGACGCGACACCTTTTCGGTCAACTGTTCCTGGATATCGGCCATCTTTTCAAGCTCGCTCTCGCCCTTTTCGATCTTGGCGATCTGTCGCTCGTAATCGGCGATTTCCTTATACCTTGACCAGAACACCTTGGAATACTTTTTGATATCGTCCAGCGTCTTGCCTTCCAGTTCCCGTTCGATGGCTTGCAGGTTGTTGCGTCCGTACCGAGCACACGCGTTGACAAAAGACATAAAGTCCTTCTTTGACCAGTTGGAGAATCCCTTTTTGTAAAGCGTCTTGCGCTCTTCCTCTTCTTCTTCCGTCAGTGGCTCGGCTTCGTCAATCTTGCGCTGCTCTTCTGCTCGTTCCTTTTCTTGTTCTTTGATCTCCTCGGCGTCGCCCTCTTCAGACACCGGTGGTACTTTGTAGCCCAGTGTCTTTCGGAGATGTAAGGTGTCTTTGTCATTGAGTTCCTGCAGTCGCGGTGGGAAGAACTGGAAATCTTCCACGGCGTATCGCTTGGCGCGCGGTGCCTTTGTGGATGGTCCCTTGCTGCTGATACGCAAGACTTCTTTGTAGTAATCGTCCACGGCGTAGTTGCCCTTGCGTTCTCGCTTGGCCGGACCGAGCCATGACAAACCAACACCTCCGGCCTTGCGCTACAATGCACGCCTTGGCGTTAGATCTACCTGGCAAAGGCGTGAGCTGCGAGTACCCTTACCTTGTTGCTCCAATCCTCGCCGTTCCACTGATATGCGCTCTCAGACGTAAAGTTGCGCAGTTCGTCAATGTTGAGATTCTCATACTTTTTGTTGAGCTCCTGCGTCTTTTCCTCGCCACGACGCAAGATTTCCTCGATATCGTCTTCCTCATCGGTGCCTGTTGCTCCGGAATCGCTCTCGTTAAAGATCTTTTCGGCGCCGTGCTGGATCATGGTCAACAGCTCATCCTTGGAGGCAGCTGTTTCCCAAACACAATAAGCATCATCTTTTGGGGGCAAACTTTGGAGCAAACAAACCTTTTTGGCTTTGCTGCATGCGACCTTGTTGGATGACGAGCTGGTCGAGACGCAGCTTTTGTGCGGCGCGTTCCAAGACCTTTTCTTCAATGGCGTTCTCGGTGACGAACCGGAACACGCGGACTTGCTTTGTTTGACCGATACGATGGGCACGATCCATCGCCTGCAGATCGACCTGAGGGTTCCAATCGCTGTCGAACAGGATGACAATGTCGGCGGTGGTCAAGTTGATGCCCAAACCACCGGCACGCGTGGTGAGAAGGAAAATGAACTTGTCGCTTCCGGGCTTGTTGTATTCGTCAATGGCATCGATGCGGTCTTCTTGGTTCGTTTGACCATCGATGCGACAGTACTCTAACCACATAACGACTTGTCAGCCTGTTCCTCTTCTTGCTTAAAACAACAACAACAACGGTCAAACGTACCGTATCCGCGCCACCAGCAGTAATCCTCGAGGATATCGAGAACACGGCTCATCTGACTGAAAAGCAAGACGCGCGAGCCTTGCGCTTTGAGACGGCTCAAAAGACGGTCAAGTACGATCATCTTGCCCGAGTTGTCGACGATGTGTTGTTCGGTCGTGTAAGGCGGGCCAGGCTCGGCGCCATCGAAAAGATACGGATGGTTGCAGCACTTTCGAAGCTGCATGACAATGTTCAGCAGTCGCGTCTTGCCTTCGCGTTTGGACAGTCCGCTGCCACCGTTGATGGCATCAATGTCCTTTTCCAGAATCTTTTGGTACCACTTGCGCTGCATGGGACTCATCTTGACGTACACGTTGCTTTCCTTCTTTGGGAGAAGCGACTTTTCGACATCGGACTTGAGACGACGCAGCAAGAAGGGTCGCAACACCTTGTGTAGTTGCTCAACCACCTTCTTTTGATCGCCGCCCTGGCCCGCAAACCATTCATCGAACGCCTCGGATGAGTTGAATACATCTGGCAGCAAGAAGTTCAGCAGCGCCTGCATCACGCACGCAATGGGTTAGTATCTCTGTCGTACAGCCGAGCAGTAAGTAGCATGGGTTACCCAGAGTTCGTGGAGGTTATTCTGGAGCGGCGTGCCGGTGATCAGCATCCGGTTCTTTGATTCGAAAATGCGGACAATCTGGGACAAGGCCGAGTTTTCGTTTTTGATGCGATGTGCCTCGTCAATGATGATGTACTCCCACTTGATCTTTTTGAATTGCGCCTTTTCGAGCAGACAGATCTCGTACGACGTGATGCACACCTCAAAGTCCATGGGCTTGACTCGCTCGCGGATCAACTCGGCCTAAACACCGGCGGTTAGTGGGGACAAGCGACGTTGGCGATGGGATAGTTACTCTTCGCTCCTTGTCGCCATGGAAAACGAAAGCGTTGACATCCGGCGTCCACTTATTAAATTCATTCTTCCAGTTGTGTAACGTCGATTTGGGCACAACAACCAAATGGGGGCCCTCGATACCTCGGATATGCTTCAGGTACCCCAGGAAGGAAATCGTCTGCAGCGTCTTGCCGAGACCCTGTTGCGAATCGGTAAGCATACGCGCAACCTACGCGCCCGCACCACTTGCCATCTCATCAGCCAGAATGCCGTTGATGCCGTTCTCGTACAAGGACACCATCCAGTTGAGACCTTGGACCTGATAGTCGCGCAGAGTGCCACCCGTCACGTCTAAAGAAAGGCTTTAGCGCATGGATCATCCAAAGCTCTTTTTGGCATTTACATGCAGGTGATCCAGTAAACACGGTCAACTGTTCGTCCGATTCCCCTGATTCATCCTTGAGAATCTCTTCATCTTCCTCCTTTTCAGTCTTTCGTCGTCGTCTTGATCTACGTTCACTGAACGCCTTAGCATTCAACCCGTGCCTTTTTGACAATGTGCATAGGCAGGAAAAAAACACACAAAAAAACGCTTACCCATCCTCGCTCTTGCTGCCCATCTTTTGTTCGCTCAACACCTTTTGCAATGCTTCATCTTTCTCGGTCTTCAGGTCCAAAAAGTGAGCAAACAGTTCCGTCTGACCCAGGAGATATCGGTATCGTTTGACGCGGCTGTTGTACTGTACATTTTTTTTTGCTGTCAGCTTTTTGGTACTGCTTTGAGAAACTTCAAGTTCATTACCAAGGATTTCGCATCTTGTTCTACTGTCGCTTTGGATCCGCTCTTGCTAGTCATCTAAACCTCATCGCGTCAGTTTCTCAACCGCCTCTTTTCTAATTGACGATCCAACCTCCACATCGTTTTGACTGCTCGTATCCGTAGGAGTTGCCTGTCAACGTTTGAATGAGCACAGCTTTTTCTTTTTCTGACCACACTTTTTTTATTTTCTCTGTTACTTTACCGTTCCTTCATGCTGGCTGTCAATGTCCATAGGCTCAGCCTTTTTCAAGTATAGATCGGGAAATGGATGTTAATGGTGAGCTGCCGGGTGTGTCGTTGCGACTTACGGATGATTTAGACATTGTTGAGAGTGTGGAAAGAAGGGAGTTAAACAAGAGAGGCAAAAAATGTTTTTAGGCCGCAAGCTCTCGCGATTTTGAAGTCGGCGGCCTTTCGCGATTTTTTACGCGTGCATATTTTTTTTTTTCAATGGATTATCATGAAGGGTACCCTTCTTTGAGATGCGGCTCCACTCCATCCGTATCCACGTGTCAAGGCGCAGTTTAGCTACTTTGTGCGTGTGCGTAGCTAGTTGACACTCTTGGAACCCGTGCCGCTCTTGCGCAATATGCAACTGATTGCCTAGCAACAGAAGCTTGTATTCCTAGTTTCTACGCAGCGCGCGTCAGGTAGAGAAGCAAGATAATGCATGTTTGCTGTCGAAGGATAAACAGGCGCTCTACATGGCAAAGCGTGCCTTGACTATCTCAAATAGACGTCACCTTCTTGACGATTAAAAGTAATTTCATTCAAGCGTAGTCACTCTATTCCATTTTCCTCCTAACCAAGGCATCTTTTTTTCCATGGCGATGGATTTCTCACCGGCTGAAAAGGAATTGCTTCGCGAGAAGCTCTTGACTGCCCTTGAACCATAGTAAGTTTTCTTCTTCTTTAAAAAAAGTCAATGATTTGTTGCGCAAGATCAAATATTAAATATTAAAAACGCGTTCATGGACGATTAGTACTATGGCTGATCCAAGCACCTTGGTCGAGTTCATTTTCATGTTTTTAAACAAAAACTCGGAACGCGATGAATTGCGGAATACGTATAAAGAGGAACTTTCCGTGTTTTGCGAAGACAGTGAGTTTATCGAGCAGCGCACGCAGGACAGCCCACTAATTATGGGGTGGAAAAAAAAGATACCGACAAAGCAGTAGATGTTTTGTTTGGCGTGTTTGACCAGATCATGGGTGCACGCAAACAAGAAGTGGTCGCAGGACGAAAGCGTGAAAAGGACGAGAGCGATGATGAGGATGACGACGATCGTAACTTTAAGCGACGGAACACCGAGGATGTGGTGGCAGATATTCCTCCAATGAATGCTCCATCTCCCCCCAAACGTGCAGATGATGATCGACCCGCTCGACTGGGTCGCGAAGAGGACGGTCCACGGTTCTCCCACTTGCCCGAGCATTTGCGCAAACGTCTTGGTGGCCGTACAGATGGACCACGAGAACCGCAACAGAAACCTCGACAACCGTGTCGCTTTTTTGAAGGTAACCCTGGCATCCATCATCTCAGCTCTCTCTTTTTAACCGGATCGTTCCCAGAACGTGGGTATTGCTTATACGGCGACAATTGCAAGTTCGATCACGGGCAAGACCATATTGCAGTCAGCGACTATTCCAATTTCCAAGCAATGTTCCCAGGCAGTTCGTTACCGATGGCGAATCCAATGATGATGGGAATGACAGGTGATCGATTGGATGGTTATCCGTGGGCTCATTGACTCACTGTACATAGCCCCTTACAACATGACTGCCCAACCGTATGGATTCCAAAACAACATGGGCAACCAGCAACCCAATCTCACACAGCAACCCCAATGGCAACAATCGCAACAGCCACCTCGACATCATCAGCAAGCGCAACGACCCAATACATCACAAAACGACGTTCCATACACCACCCGGTACACCAAAGATTCCACACGCATTGTAATTGAAAAGATCCCCCTTGAATCATGCAATATCGACGCGGTCACAGAAACATTCAAAAAGTTTGGCACCATTGTGGATATTGAATTGCAACCAGAAAATCAGCGTGCTTTCTTGGAATTCAAGACCCACGACGAAGCTCACAAAGCGCATCAATCGCCCGAAGTCCTGTTTAACAACCGATTTGTCAAGGTTTATTGGCGCAAAGAAGAACGTCAACCGTACAAACCTCCTACGCCCGATCCCGAACTTGTCAAGAAACGCATGGAAGAACTGCAAAAGATTCGTGAAGAAACTCAGCGACGGAAAAAGGAACAGCTGGAAAAGCAGATCGAATACAATAAGCAGAAACAGGAAATTGCTCGCCGCAACCTCGAATTGGCAATGCTCAAAGCCAAAGTCGCCAAGATGGAGGAAGCAGTAAGTGAAAGCCTTCGCTTTTTACTTGATTTGTCTGACTTTTTTGTTTAGAAAAAGAAGAGCACTGCCGCCGCGGAGGAGAGCAGTGGTAGTAAATAGCCAAAGGGAACATTAGATACTCTGGTTTGTCATTTAATGCATACAAGATCAAAAAAAAGTAAAAGTCACATTTATATATCCCTTCAAGGCATTTTTAGCTGTACCTGTCACTCAATGCGGGGCTAATATGTACTAGACCGCTATTAGGAGGATCAATAGGATATTCCAAGCAAAAGTTATATGTGAGCTTGATCACGCACTTGTCATTTTCGTATGTAACAAAGAATGATAATCTCGCATAGCAGCCGATGTGAGCTACTTTACAGAAAACAGGTGCGTTGTTTATTTATTGTTTCTGTTCTTCAGACAAATGGAATTGTATGTGCACCAGTTCTTTCTCGCCATCCCAATCGACCTCCTTCGTGAGCGTGCCATACTGGAGTAGCTTTTTTCTCAAATTATCAACACCTAGTTCGAGTTCTGCTCTGTATATAGACTGAAACACTTCTTGTACTTTTGGATCGTCGACAAGGGATGCCACAACTGGACGTACACTTCGCTTTGGGCGATTCACTGCGAGATTGGTCACCCATTTTAAATTCAGTGCACGATTGTCTTGGTTGTCCTTGTTAAGGTGCTTGACAGTATCCAGTTTACTGTTATAGCCATCGACGAAGGCATTGGCCACGAGACGAGCCACACTCCGGTTGTTTCCAGCCCCCATCCGCTCTTGGCCGTCCTTGCACATGGATACAGTGAGATGTCCAAATTTTGCAGGGACCAGTGGAAGCATTTCACAGGTATCTTTTCGGCGAACATGGCCCATGTTGGATACTTCATATTGGCTGAAGGATGATCCGTCCCATGGGAGAACACCAATGACCTTCCATTCTGTATTGTCCGTAATCGGCGGTGGTGTGATGGCCTTGTTGTTTTGTTTTCCGACGGGTGCATGCTTTTTCTTGTTGGTAGAAGTGGTTGCTGTTGCGCGGTTGCCACAGTAACTGCTGCTGTGATAGGCATCATATTTCGTTTCCTGAGCCCCATTGAAGGAGTGCTTTACGATGTTGCGAATGTGCAAAACGATGCCATTGTTTTTACCACTTGGTTGTTTAACATCGTTATCAGGGTAGAGTCTTCTTTGCACATATTGTCTATCGTCGAATTTACTAAATTGGCCATGCGTTCGTTCAATGAGCGAGTATATTTCTCCGGTGTCCGAGACGAGGTAATGCTCGAACGTAAGGGTGGCGTGCACGTTGCGGACTACTGTGTACTTTTTGTCTGGATGCAACTTTTGCAACCTGGCGATTTCATGTTCTTGTAAGGTTAGCAAGTCGCATATAACAAGGTTGCTCCAAGCACAATTATCCAACTGTGCGTCTTTGTGAATGATGTAGTGTTTGGTGCAGTCAAAGTGGTCTGAGAAGGTGTACGCCATTATTTCCTCCAGTTTTAAAATAACGTGTCCCCATGTGCCGTAAGTAAGTTTGTACCTGGGTCTAAGCGGCCTTTCGGGATGTAATGGCACCATTGGCTTGATCTTTCCACGATAACTTTTGTAAACGCCACTCATGTCCTTTCTGACAAAGTAATGGGGAGGTGTGGGATCCGGCAGCTTTGGATGGCGGATAGGAACCCATTCTGGTGGTATCTCGATTGTCTTTTTCGAGCGCTTTTCGCGTTGGATGGTAGTCGTGTCTGTGGAGAATAGCCTTAGAATGGATTGCGTGCCTATGTATATCCGTGTAGTTTATACCTTGAGCTACTGTATCGCTTTTTCTCCTGGATTTCTTTATTTGCTTTGATTTCTTCCACTCCTTGATTTCTGTTTGATCGTCTTCTGCTCGGGTGTCCTCCTCTTTCTTGACGTTTCCTCGTGAGCCTTCTTGCCGAGACACTACTTGATCACCATCCTTTATTTTTGACTTCGCTTGTTTTCTTTCCTGCTTTAATCTTTCTGCTTCTTGTCTCTCCAACGTTTCTCGTTTTGCTTCCTCTTCATTGACTAATTCATTTTCCTTGGATTCTATTCAACGATTGGACATGAATGACTTTTCGCGTCTCAATTGTTTGTAATGCTTACTTTTTGTTTTCTGGGCCGTTTTTTCTACCTTGTCGATTTTTTTCTTTTGTGAAATAAGGCTTTTCGTCTCGGAATCAGTCATTGTGGCAGAGTAGGAGGTTCCGGATAAGCAAAAAAAAAAGAAATAGCCACGTGAGAAGCTCGAACAATAACAAATATGCGCATACTAGTAAAGTTTATTGTATGCTTCTTAAGGACACCTCCCACTTGGAGTCGTTCAGTAGGTGACGCGTGTTCAAGATTAACATCAATCTATGCTTTGTTGACGTACAATTATCAAGGTTTCTATGCACGCATCTTGCATTACATACAGCTATATGTCATTGGGAATCACTGGCCAGGCAGCTTAGTAGCAACAGTTGTGTAGTGGTCTCAAAAAGGAGCAAGAGTTACGCAACTGTTGCTACTAAGCTGCATAACGATTTTGGTGCGTCATTAGTGATTCCCAAAATATATTGCTACAAACGATGGATAGTTGTCAACGATACTAACGGTTGCTATAAAGGAACAGCTTGTTGGTATTTACCAAAAAAAATGACGGTTGTCAATGGTTGTTATTGTAGTAAAGTTAGCCCCAACTGTTCGTAGCAATAAGATCTTTAAACTTTCCCTGGCTCGCAGCAAACAGGAGTTGGCAATATATGAAGCTATGGAACTTTTGAGGAGTTTCTTTTGTAGATGTGGAGCAGCAATCTTTATGAAAAAGTCTACAAGTCCGCAATGTACAACTTGCAGTAGCTTTTCTCCACTATTGTATTTGTTTATAAAGAGAGACAATTGCTGATACGTATAGAGATAGACATACAGTATTATTCATCGTATATTTAAAGTAGGTAATATAAAAGTCTCATAATGTACATCACTACGCGTCCTGCAGCTTCGCAGGTAGCGTCAGCAAATAACTGATCGGAGTTAGTAGAGGAACTGTATACAAAGCATTTTCATATGGATTATGTAGGGCATAACAGATACTCTGGATGCCATTATGGCTGTAAAAAGCTGCCACTACAATGTCGTCGATTAGTTCACCAGATCAGCTTTGTTGTCAGGTTTTGTAAATCATCCTCGACTTTTGACTGACCCTGAATACTTGTCTTGTGCGGTGATATGTGGTCGTGCTTGTACTATTTAACGGCAGGACCAACTGTGGTACCCAAAGGAATCATAGCGTATTACTTGGTGTAATTTGTTTTCACGATCAAGAGATGTTCGAACATGCTTTATGTATCTTGCTTAATACCTTAAGATTGCCCATACTGTATGTATGTCCGTACTTTTTTTTTTTTTTTATTTTTAGTTTTCAGGGAAAAGCAACTGTATTAGCACCAGTTTTCTCTCGCCATTCCAATCAACCACTGTCGCGTACTTTCCATGGACGCTTAGTAGCTTTTTCAATTTCTCAACATGTAGTTCGTCCTGTGCCTGTGATATAGACGAGAACACCATTTGTACTTCTGGATCGTCGACAAGTGATACCATAACTCCACATGCTCCTTCCACGGCAGAACTAAGCATAAATCTGGGTACCCATTTCAAATTCACGGCACGATTGTCTAGTCGGTTCCCGTTAAGGTGCTTGACAGCATCGTATATACCAGTATAGCCGTCGACGAACGCATTGGCCACTAGACGAGCCACCATTCGTTTGCTTCTAAAACTCTTCCGTCCTTGAGCATCAATGTATATGGATACATTTACATGTCCAAAAGCTCGACGGCCAAATGGGACCATTTCAGAAGTGTCCTTTCTGCGAACATGGCCCATGTTAGATACTTCATATTGACTAAAGGATGATCCGTCCCATGGGAGAACACCAATATCCTTCCATTCCGTAGTGTCCGTGATCGGCGGTGGTAATGTGATGGGCGTATTGTCTTGTTTTCTGACAAACGCATGTTCTTTCTTGTTGGTAGAAATGGTATATCCAATAGTTGTTGCTGCGAGGTTGCCACAGTAATTGCTGCTGTGATAAGTACCATGCTTTTTCTTCCGAGCCCAGTTGAAGGAGTGTTTTACGATGTTGCGAATGTGCAAAACGATGCCATTATGTCTACCACTTGCTTGCTTAATATCGTTATCGGGGTAGAGTCTTCTTTGCAAATGTCGTCTATCCTCGAATTTACTAAACTGGCCATGCGTTCGTTCAATGAGCGAGTATATGTCTCCATTGTCCGAGACGAGGTAATGCTCGAACGTAAAGGTGGCGTGCACGTTGCGGATTACTGTGTACTTTTTGCCTGGATGCAACTTTTCCAACCTGGCGATTTCATGCTCTTGTAAGGTTGGCAAGTCGCATATGACAAGGTTGCTCCAAGCACAATTACACAATTGTGCGTCTTTGTGAATGATGTAGTGTTTGGTGCAGTCAAAGTGGTCTGAGAAGGTGTACGCCATTATTTCATCCAACTTTAAAACAACGTGTCCCCATGTGCCGTAAGTAAGTTTGTACCTGGGTCTAAGCCGCCTTTGGGGGTGTAATGGCACCTTTGGCTTGAACTTTCCACGATGATTTGTGTAAACGCCACTGACATCTTTTTTGACGAAGTAATGAAGAGGTGTGGGATCCGGCAGCTTTGGATGGCGGATAGGAACCCATTCTGGTGGTATCTCGATTATCTTTTTCGAGCACTTTTCGCTTTGGATGGTAGTCATGTCTGCGGAGAATAGCCTTAGAATGGATTGCGTGCCTATGGATATCCGTGTAGATTTTACCTTGAGCTACTGTATCGCTTTTTCTCATAGACCGCTGACCCTTGCCATCTGCTTGGTGGTCTTCTCCGTCGTTCCTTTCATCCCCTTGGACATTTCTCTGCTGGGACTTGTTGGCTGGCTGATCTTTCACTTGATCGTCTTCTACCCGGGCACCTTCCTCTTTCTTGATTTCTTCTCGTGAGCCTTCTTCTTGTTGATACTCCACTTGGTTACCAGTCTCGGTTGTTGACGTTTTCGGTTCTTTTCTCGCCAACTTCTCTCTTCTTGCTTCTTTTTCATTTGCTAATTCATTTTCCTTGGATTCTATTCAACGATGGGACATGAATGACTTTACGCGGCCCGATTGTTTGCAATGCTTACTTTTTGTTTCCTTGACCTTTTTTTCTACCTTGTCGACTTTTTTCTTTTGTGAAATAAGGTTTTTCGTCTTGGAGTCAGTCATTGCGGCAAAGTAGGAGCTTCCGTGAATTCAGAAAATTTTATAGCGGCTGGGAAGCTCGAAAATAACAAATATGCCTACAGTAGTAAAATACAACGTATACTCTTTGACAGCTCCTCGCACAAGGAGTCGTTCAGTAGGTGAGACATGTTCAAGGCCAGCATGAATTTAAGCGTTATCGATATGAAATTATTATAGTTTCTATGCATGCACCTTACTTTACGTACAGTTATATAGCATTGATATGTAGAAGATGTCTGCTATGATTCAGATCATGTGAGCAAATGTAATAGCACAAAGCAATTGCTGTCTAACTTGAAAAAAATCGCACCGCCATTCAATTGCTTCCTGTAACTATTGAACACTTTGAACGGCTATGGAGAAAACTTAAATACAATGGAACAATTGCTCGGGTATCACTTTCTGATAAATACCTTTCCGAGCCACATGTAACGACACAGTATCGATGCGCGCCGAAAAGTCTATTGCCACGCACGACGGAAGTTGATACCTAGTGGTCATGACTACAAACTGCTGCTATGTTTGAGTGGTTGTTTATTTTTACAGCTTATATAGCACATGCTATCTCTCAAGGATCCCTACAATTGATTGTAAATAGGAAGGTTGAAACGTCGAGTGCCTCCAATTGCTTCCGAACCTGTGAAGGAGCTACACAGACTCTGCATAAGCAAAATACAATCATACTCCGCAGCTTCGGGCTCGAACTTTTTTCTTGCTTTATTTTTTCGATCTCGAATTCTGTCCTGACATTATAAACAACAATGGTACGTTTGATCGAAAAGCTGCCCATTCATTTCTCTAACCATAATGCGTACGGCTGACCCAGGGTAAAGCAAGAAAAACTAGACAATTCTCGGTCGCAAAGAAAATGATCAATCCCAATGATCAGCGATTGTACGTAAAAGTGATCTTGCGAGACAAAGATCATTAGGATTAACTCGAGATCTGTGAATAGGAAAGCAAATAAGGAAAAACTGAAGAAAAAGGAAGAGGACAAAGAAAAGGCTCAAACGCACAAAGTGTAAGTTTGTATGCGTGTTTTTTTTATTAGCGTTCTGCTTACAGCCTTATGTAGAACCCAAGTGGCGTCGTCCATGTTCTTTCAATTCAACTCTGCACTCGGGCCTCCTTACCACGTTCTGGTCGATACCAACTTTATCAACTTCTCCATCCAAAACAAACTGGAACTTGTAAAGTCCATGATGGACTGTCTCTATGCAAAATGTATGTCTCTGAAACATAGAAGGGGGAGGGTTGTCATGGTGGTAACTCACAGATGAATTGAAACAGCTATTCCGTGTATCACCGATTGTGTTTTGGCCGAATTGGAAAAGTTGGGTCCGAAATATCGCATTGCTCTCAAGTAAGTTTTCTGTGTTTTGGATCGACGATCGCAATCCTGAATGTTTGCACGTTATAGAATCGCACGTGACCCTCGTTTTGAACGATTACCGTGCTCGCACAAAGGCACTTACGCTGATGACTGCTTGGTGCAACGCATTATGCAGCACAAATGCTATATCGTAGCCACATGTGATCGTGATCTGAAGCGACGTATTCGTAAAGTCCCCGGTATCCCTATCATGTATATTTCTGGTCGTCGCTATGTCATTGAACGCTTACCGGAACTTGGTACAAATACCTTTTAGACATTTTCTTTCTTTGAAAAAAAAACCTCTTGTATATATCATTCAACTTTAAATGAATTAGAAGCAAGTACGCGTTGCTTACCTTAATTGGAAATAATCTTTGCGCAATTTTTTCACTTTTCAACGGGCCGAGCCGTTGCCTATAAATACACATTCTATTTCTTTTGAAATTAGTACGGAAAGTATGGAACATAAAGTCGCTTTGGTTATGGGCGCCACTGGTAAGTTTTTTTTTTTTTATCTTTACGGAATATATCGTCCATCAATTGATTTCTATTCGCGAAACATAAGGCGCCGTCGGCAAGCAATTGCTTTTGGATCTTTTGAAGAATGGCAATTATGAAAAAGTCATTACAGTGGGTCGTCGTTTTGTGCAACTCGACGATAGTATTCCTCAAGAAAAGCTGGTATGTATCCATGGCAACGTGTTAAATCTATTGTTACTTTCGTCTTTTTTTCTTACTTGGGCGGTATCATTAAAGGTACAAAAAATCGTCGACTTTGAAAACTTGGAAGCATCTCGGGAAGAGTTCAAAAGGGTCAAGTAAGTATTATACGGAGAAGGAAGTATTTTGGTAGGACAGAAGGTTGATTGTTGATCTAGTGATGTGTACTGTTGCTTGGCAACAGCGCGTGCCGATGTCGAGAGCGCTGAAGCTTTCCGACGCATTGACCAAGGCTATGTTCTCGACTCTGCAAAGTTGATCGCGGAAGAAAACAAATCATCGACATCTAAACTATCACCTGTGCATTTTCTCTATTGTTCATCAGTTGTATGTGTGTGTGGGGGGGGGGAGGCTGAGAAAAAAAAAAGAAAGTCTAGAAAAAGAAAACAAAAGATTAATGTGCATTTATATTAGGGAGCCAACAAAAATTCGTCATTTTTATATGTGCAAAGCAAAGGTCAGACCGAGGATGGTATCATCAAAACCGGGTTCCAGCGCGTCTCCATTTTCCAGCCTGGGTTCCTTGAAGTCGTTGAACCCAGACCGCGTACCCGGCCAGGTGAATCTGCTATTGGCGCTATCTTTGCACCTATCAGCCGATTCTTGAACCTCCATCTAGCAGTTGGCGTTGATACTGTGGGTCAAGCAATGCACAAGGTTGCGATGCAATCCAAGGCCGTTCCAAATGATGCAACTGAAACAAAGACGGATTTCTATAGTAACAAGGATATTGAAGAACTTGCTTCGTCAAAATAAACGTCATGCGGTTAGCAGTTTTTTTTTTGTTCAGGGACCCGCAGATTCGTTTTACAAACTTGTGTGGCACTCTTGGAATGTTAAGGAGAACATTTCGCGTATGGGCTGAAACGCGTTTCCCGTAAATGTATCAAGGATACAACAAGTATCATGTGCTGATGTCATTATTTTATAAAGATTGACTTACGATAACCTTCTTTCCTTTGTTCTTACTCCCTCCTTTTTTTCTCTCTCTTGTATACGTAGCCTATCATGTCGGTATTGCTTACACCTTCATCATATCTTACTTTTACTCGTATGTTTTGGATTTAAAAAAAAAAGAGAGAGAGAGGGACCCAGGAGAGACCCAGGACAAGGGCGCGGTCCAAGAAGTTTTTTTAAGCTCTTTGTAAATAATAAGATCCTTTTTGGCGATGTTAGGGCCGTTCACGCATCCCGTTGCCACGGAGAGCATCTGCATTCAAAATCCAGGCAATACACCTGTCAGCTTCAAAGTCAAAACCACCGCACCCAAGCAATACTGTGTCAAGCCTAATACAGGACGAATAGAGCCACATGGAGAGGCTGTTGTTCAAGGTAAATAAATAATAAAAGGACCTGGGTAACTGTCCTGGTAACCCACCCCCTTGAAATATATATATGTAAAAAGCAAAAGTCTAATCCGTCAAATACAGTTTTCTTACAGCCAATGAGCGAGAAGTTAGCAGAGGGGTACCAAAGTAGAGACAAGTTCCTTATTCAGACAGCCGAAATCAAACCGACATTTCAAGACATGAATTTGACTGAAATGGTAAAACTGCAGATTTTTTGATTTAATTAATTGTCTGGTAACACCTATACACTTTTAGTGGCAACGAATTGAAACTGAGGAGAAGGAGACGATACTTCGTCACAAAATCAAATGTGTTTTCACTCCCCCTGGTCCCTCCAGGCGACAATCCGAACCCGTGAAAAAATCCGAAAGGTCAATGCACGTCCTCCGCAGTGACACTGCCGATTCATTGCCCATGAAAGATGCTCCTTCACCTTCGGCATCTTCCGCCGCTTCGACAGAGGAGGAGAATTTGATGCATCAACAGCATGAGGAACGAGTGGCGGCTGTGCAGGAAGAAAATGCCCGTCTTACTAGAGAGATCGCAGCCGCTCAGGAGACGATAAAGCAGTTGCGCCAAGAGCTTATGCTAGCCACCCGAAAGCAAGCAGACGCAGAAGAAAAGTGTCGTCAGTACAAGGAGGTAATGCTACAGGACCTTGCAGAAGAACAGGAGGCTACAGGAGAAAAGATGCACGCAAGCAAACGTCGACAGCATTTGGCACTGATTCTGCAACAGTCAAAAGACGAGCGACATCCCTTGCCGGTTGCCTGGACAGCTGCCGCATTTACTTTTGCACTGGCGTTTTATGTCTTTTGTTAATATAGTTACTTCTTTTTATGTAGTTTAAAAATATAAAATATATATATATTGCTTTTTTATACATTAAGGTTCTACTTTTTTGGCGCGCATTTAGGAATTCCCCCCTTCCTTGTTCTCGCTGCCTTTTCTATACATCATGTAAATGTATTACCCTGCAGAATAGGAAAAGGAAAGGCAAAAGTGCGAGAAGGACACACAGATTACACACAATGGATCCGCTGAGTATACCTTTTCTGGACCCGCACACGGACCACCCCCTCTCCGAAGGTTACTGATACACAATGGTGTGTAACAAACAACCGAGCGTGTGTTACCTGGCGACGAGCTGGGTACAAAATGTCAAGTGATTCGATATTTTTTGTGTGTGTGCTGCACACCAAGCAAAACAAATAGGTATTATATGGTTATTAAGTGAGGGGTAACGTTTCTATAAGTGGGTATATAAAAAATAGAAATAAGCGAACTAGATTGTTAACATGCCGGAGACCACATCGTCATATTTCGGCGGTGGCGCATCCTTCTTATCTCCCAACCATGACCGACGCGGATTTAATTTGTTTAACCACGATTTGGATGGCGTGGGAGTTGGTGCGACGTCGAGCGGTGTGGACGTGGATGCAGAAGGCTCTGGAGATGGCGGATGTAGACGATATGCCGGCAATGTAATGTAATCTTCAATGCAGTCCATCAACACTGATATGGGCGCATCCATGAGAATCTCTTTGGGTGTGCCATCTTGCAACGTGAAACGCAGAGAAATTTGGATCCAGTGACGAACACGAATGTTTGGGTTCGACGTGGAGGGGTGGACCTGCAAGGTTTCTTTGTCAGGCACGGCGAACACGCATCTGAGCTCATCGCTGTTCTGCTTTAATAGTTGGTCAAGAAGCTCGGGGTTACTTGGTGCGAGGGTGATTTCATGATGAAGAATGCGGGTGGTTCGCTTGGCTCTTGCACGAAACTTTTGGCGCTCGATCAATTTGACGGACAAGTGATCAATAGCCGCGGGTGCGTGTGAGAATGAGAAACACAGACCAAGTGGAGTGCCTGGTGTGATGTGGGCGGTTTCGACTAAAACATGCAGCTCCTCGCTGCTGCTGCTGCTGTTGTTGTTGTTGTTGCTGTTCGACTCGAGCGTGTGTGTTTGGCTGATACATCGGGGGACGCTGTCCTGCTGCGGCAGACGCACCAGCATCACGGCTCTCTGGGCCTTGAGCTGCGAGCCGAACGGAGACCAGGCAGGCTTGATGTGGACCTGGCACAGAAGTTTGTACCGCACATGGCCCAGGCCACACTCGACGGATTCGGACAGGGCGTTGGAGAGCAGAATCTCAAAGGGGAAGGCGTGGGCACCCTTCTTGAGCACGACGGGAGAACGGCAGATGGGGATGATGGAGTCGACGAGAACATGCTTGTCCCAGTGGTGGGCGGCTAGCAGAATAGGGAAAAATGGAAAGCGTGTGTGTCTGATGAGCTGGGCTGTAATTGGTGTATGTTAGGGGGGACTAAATCGACTACCTTCTGGCCACAAAGTCTTTGCAGTTCCGATGAACTGAATGGTGACGGCGTGGATAATGGCTGGGTGGGAGAGCTGCAGCCGAATAAGGCCACGCAGAATATTGATTGTGTGTTTGTCCTTCGGGTGACCGCGCAGGTAGACCACGGGTTCAACCAGCTCGATTGATAGTGATTTGCGAAACATTGCACAGCCAGAAGGAGGTTTGGGTTGAGTGGCAAAAAGAGAAGGAAAAAGCGAAAGGGCAAGAAGCTGAAGCATATTTATTCCAGCGCTCTCTCTCGCTCTCCTAATTCCTGCTCTTGATGAGGAGCCCCTTGCATGTGCAATAAGCCTCGCGATACAACTGCGCTCCTCGTTCGTCGCTATCTCGGCGAAACTGGAAACTTAGCCGCAACACGGCGGTGTTCCGGGCAAGGCATAAAAAAGATCTGATCTTTTTTTTTTATCTTTTCTCGCTTCCTTTCTTCTTCCTCCTTCTCCACAAATAAAACAGCTCCAACAACAAACAAACCCCACGCACAAGGCTGCACGCTGCCTCTGTAATGCCCACTCTCGTGAACCAGCGCTATGATTTGGTTACTCCAGAGCGTTCGGTGCCCTCCAGCCCGACGCTTTCCGCTGCCACGGTGACACACATGACTGCCACGTCTCGCCATCACCACCATCAGGACATGCAGCCGCCGTCCCAGTCCGTCGATCTCTCAGAGCTGACCAAGCGATTGCAAAAGGCCGCACAGCGATCGTCATGGTCCTCGTCGACATCGCGTCCTCGCTCCCAGTTGTATCAGTCGTCCAAGCCACCGTCTCCATCGGCATCGTCGTCCACATCATCGGCATCGTCGTCGTCCTTCCGTCTGCCTGCAGCGTCGAATTCTACGTCAACGCCTGCGCCTAAACGCTCGCCTATGCCACAGGCTCCGCACCAGGCAACTAATCCGCGCCCGACCTTGGTTCACCGCCCAGCCAGTGCAACCACCCCTTCGCAGTTTGTGTTCAAGAAGCCCGAATACAATCAGCACTACCACCAGACACACTTCCACCATCACCACCCGCCCATGGCGTACAATGAGTGCGCGGCCAACACGCCCGGTGCTAACGCCCAGAGGGATTTGTTCTTGGTCTGGTCTGATCTGCGACGATTCTTTGTCTCCGCCGATTCATCTCCGCCATCTTCCGCAGCCTCTGTGAACGAGGATGTGCTTGCACCCAAGCATCATGCAGACACCACGTTTGCGAACCAGTTTCGCCAGGACATCGAGGGTCGCTATGGCAAATGGGGTAAAACATCCAACTTGATAATTTGAGGGAAAAAAGTGTGTGCTTATCTTCCTGTCCAGGCCGTTACATTGGCAAGGGCGCGGGTGGGTCAGTCCGGCTCATTCGAAGGTCCACCGACGGCAAGACCTTTGCCGTCAAGCGCTTTCGTAAGCAATTGCCCTACGAGTCTGACAAGGACTATATCAAGAAGGTTACCGCCGAATTCTGTATTGGGTCCACGTTGCACCATCCCAACGTCATCGAGACGCTGGACATCATCCAGGAGGGAAACCTGTTCTATGAAATCATGGAGTACGCTCCCAACGACTTGTTCAACGTCGTCATGAGCGGCATGATGTCGAGGGAAGAGGTGGCGTGTTGCTGGCGGCAGCTGCTACAAGGCCTGGAGTATCTGCATGGCATGGGAATCGCCCATCGGGACTTGAAGCTGGACAACCTGGTCTTGGATCATATGGGGATTTTGAAGATCATCGACTTTGGCTGTTCGTGTGTATTCAAGTACCCCTTCGAAGACAACATTACGCGTTCCAAAGGTATAATTATAGCAACACACTCACGATGATGCAAGAGCTAAATTGCTCATGTCTCTAGGCGTATATGGCTCAGATCCGTACATTGCGCCGGAACTTTATACCCAACCGACATACGATCCTCGTCAGTCAGATGTATGGTCATGCGGCATCATCTTCATCTGCATGACGATTCGTCGCTTCCCCTGGCGAAACCCACGCTTATCCGACCCGTCGTTTCGAGCCTTCGCAACCAACCATAACCACCAGCAGCTGCGCTTGCTCAAACTGTTGCCACGCGAGGCCCGCCCTGTCATGGCAACCATCATGGATATGGATCCCCACCGTCGTGCCACTTTAAACAGTGTGCTTCAAGATAAATGGGTCCAGGCCATCGACATGTGCACCGTGTCCGAGCCGGGCTCTCGCCATGTCCATCACGTCTTGCAGTTGCCGTCGCAACAAGAACGAGGCAATCTCGTCGCAGTTACTGCAGAACCCCCCGGTACTGTGGCAGAAAAGGAAAAACGTCGTCGCCAACTTCCATCTCCTCATCAGCAATTACCTCCTCCACCATCACCACGGAAAACATCCGCCTAAAAAAGTAATATCCCTTCATCCATTCATATGACACACGCACACACACCCAACTATTACTACTACGCAACACATCTACTATGTATATCCTTTTTTTTATCTTCTCTGGCATCCCACTTTCAAATACTTCATTCCCATCATACTCGTTTTATCTTGCAACCAAAACAATCGTATTAAAAAGCATTTGTGTGTCAAAAATAGCCTGATAAGGAATACCATGTGGTTCTACGACATATAGAATTGTATGACCGAATTGACATGGTGCATTCTACTGCTCCTTTATCAATTGGCATGCATAAGCACTGACTTATGTCGATCTATATTTATAAAAGTAGCCGCTCCCCCGTTTTCTTGTAAATTGTGAAATTCGACATTGAGCATTATCGATGAACCATGCATAGTGATAAACTATTGGCCATATATTATCCGCCCTTGGCCCTTTTGTTCACGTTCATCACCCTCTTATTCTTCTTAATGGTGAGGAGTCCGTCTTTATAGGGGTTTGTTGTAATTTGTCCGCTTTACTATGTACGTGCTTTTGCTTTTTTCTCACTGCCCATGTATCACAAAAAAAAAGTATGAGGCGTAACCACATATTTTCTTTTTTACTCCAACCGCCTAACCTTAATAGGGACCTTCCGATTTTACCTGATTGATCTCGAAAACAAGCCGACTCTTGGTTACTTTCTCTGTTATCCTCGTTTCGCCACTGCTTTAACATCTTTTGATATTCCTTTAAAATCATTCGCAGGTTATAATAAACAAAAAACTTCATAGTATGGGAACAATTGCGCACGATTGCGATAACTAAATCGATCGTTTGAGTTTAGCATCGCCGCTGATTCACCTAATAACACATGATATTCTTAAATTGTTTTCTCAATCGGTCCAGTCAATCCAGCTGACCTCAAAGATGGAGATGACTCGTAATAGGTCAATTATATGTATGTCTGCAAAGGATAGGGCAGATGTTAAGATGCGAAGGAATACGTAGTTTAATTTAAACAACTGCATCAAATATTTGACAACAGGGAAACGTGCTATCAGCGGTGTAACGCATTAATAAAAAATTAACGTCGTCGATAAGGATAGTATTCGAGCAATCCAGAATTAAATTTAACGTGAGAATGCACCTAACAGGTGAATATGTAACTTTCAGACAGCTGAGTCGCATGGACAGTCAGAAGAGTTGGTGTTTCCAATCTGGAAAAGGTAAGACCTATTATTCGGTAGTAGCAAAGCTATTCGTGCTTCAAAGTACGGAACCTGCCTGATGCGAAATAGATGGTGTGCATTACCGGTAATGTAAAAAAAGGTTAGCCCTACGGCTGACTGTGGATACGGCGTGGGCTCCTCTTCGGTATTGATGCCACGCAGAGGTAATCAGTACCGAGCTTTATTGCAAACCGCCCTTACTCCGTATTTGATGTAACTAATTAGTCGCTGATACCATAATAAAATTCAACAACCGGTTAAAAACTCCTGATCTCCGTACATTTTATGGCTTTCGAATTCTCTGCTCCGTAATCTGCTCACACACTTATTTTCGCTGTTGATATACAATAATGCGGCTGTCTGAACTACTTTCAAAAAAGATAAGTGGATCCATATATATATCTCTCAGTATATTTATTCTTGGAGATGCACATAATATACATACATCGTAGCACATGTCGTTGAAACTTATGCGACTCACTGGAGGAGACTACGACAGTACACACATGTAGATGGATACCATAGTATTTGTAACACGTATGCAGATGTCTCTACGCAGGTCATTGGTTCATAGTCATATTCCGTATGTGTTGAATCATACAGCTACAAAAGTTGTATTTCATCAAGCCTTAATGATATCAGAAACCACCAGTGGCTGATCGTATGAGCAACCAACATCCCATTAGTTATACCAGGACTTTTGAATTGTTCCTGGCAAATATGCATATTTGTGCGATCGGTTGTAGTCAAAAGAGGTCCTTATCATAGCTTTAGTAAACGGTATTGTCGTATATTCGGCTATCTCTCAAACCTGCACCCCTGTGACTGAATAGCGATTATACAGTTTGAACAAAGATCTAAACAATATATACGTACGTAGCTACTAAGTGAATACTTTTTATAACTATGTAAAGATCTCTTATAGGTCTGAGATTCTGGCAGAGGTGTTGGACCTAATAGAGGTGACGCCTGGAAATATTTTGAGAGCTATGTCATCCAGCAATTCATAAAAAACAAATTGCGCATGATTCAATGAAACTAGGTAAATAAGTATAGAGGGATAGTAGCAAGATACTTGGGTAAGCTTAAAGCTATTTGTTGTAGTGTACTCATAACGGTTACTACATATAAGATACCATAGGAACTAAAAAAAGTCACACGAGCTCTTTATCGCAAGTTGAACTAGAAAGGTAATATGTCCCAACTGTTTGCGTTCCCGAATAGTGTGGAACATTTTTTCTTATGATTGTAGTTGTTTGTTATATAAAGCAAAGGGCCGAAAATTTTTTTACGGGTCATGGATACCGATAAGAATCACTAATATTACAGATGTTAACTCGTTCAACCGGTAGATGTATGGTCATAAAGGCAAATTACTCCAAGTAGCTAAACCATTAAGCAGGAGTTTTTGGCCACATCCAGCTGCGACGGCATCTATAAGCGCTGGTTGATTGGTCAACGAAGGTTATTATTATTACGGTTACCATAACCAAACCCAAATAGGCAAAGTTATAAACGCGCAGTAATGCTGGCAACCCTTCGTGTTGGGCTTACTCAAGCAACAAGGTATTGCGTGTAAGACAAACTTATACATACGTCGTATGGGTTTTAAGGCTACGCTAGTAATCTTTAAGGCTCTTTCTAGATAGCCTTGAACCAGTCGTCCTACTTTGCTAGTTATTATAAGCTAGTAAAAAACGACATCATGTCTATAAAAAACCCTATGCTGTAGAATACATGTCATATGAAATGTGGGGCTGCACAGAGAATGTTGCTTCTACAGATTGTCAGTATCAAAGAAACACGATAGGAAACCCCTAACATGGCCGTCTGGTAACAAGAGAGCTAATAAAGAGCCATGGTACGAAAGCGATGGAACTGAGTCATGTTAGACAGCAGTGCTGCGTAATCAATAACCGATATATACTTTGTCATTGATCGGAAGCACATACGTGGGCTATCTTGAGATAAGTAATCCAAGATTTATGTGTAACCTCAGCATATCTCGATACTGAATCTTAGCTTTTTAGTTGTCGTTATGGGACCAAGTACTTGGACCTCAAACCTTAGCTGTAGATCACAGGTGTAACAAAGACATCTAAAAGGAAGGAAAGGATATATAGATTATGCTCAATCTGCAAAAGACATAGCGGATATCCATTTTTGGAGAGAGAGCCTGGACCAGCTCTGCGGACTGAACAAGAGTTGAATTTGAAAGCTGTTGCGTGAACGTGTCTTCCCTTTCTGCAACCAGATTCGACAACCATGGAATCCCTGAGGACCGTCATTTCGCGATTGTTTGCCGATGTCCAAGATCCGGGAACGACTGTAAAGTGTCTCTTTTTAAAAACATTAAGAATCGAATTTACTGAATCCTGATTTAAACTATTAGCCTTTGGAGGACACGAATCGGAAGTACTGCGGGTATGCAAATGGAACAAACTAAATAATAAGAAGAAAAAAGCTAATGGAAAGATATAGTTATTTCAGCAGACGACCGCCGAAGCGACGAAGGGTGAGTGTACTTCACCCAGGCAATGACACTACCGATCCATTTTCGTCAGACGACAGCGCAATGATCGCGTACCTACTTCAAACAAGTCGACTCGATTACGATGCCTTAGCCCAAGACTTTTTGCGCGCGTCCGTTGTGGGGAATATGGTAGGGATAGCCAATAAAAAAAAGGTTCATAACAATTAATCTTCCATGATAGTCCGAGCAGCTCAAAGTGATCATGTTAAAGTATCGTGAACCACCACTGACACTTGTCAAAACCACTCGACTATTGGCATTTTTGAACCATCTGCTCATGACTACGCCTATTACACCCAAATCGACATCAGGAGGAACGGGATATCCCAGCTATCATCATAGTCACAATCAGCAACAACAACAACCATTCCCGCTTGGACAGCTTTTTGAAGATCTTACATTGACGCTGTCGCTACGTACAACACCCGCGAACAATAGCTCGGTCCCATTGTTGATATGGGTGGTGACTATCCAATTCATGCTGTCCTGTCTGCGTAACAATTCGCCCCAAGCTTTGTACAACGCCGGCGTTGCAACTCCTGTGATTTTGGGCATCATTAAGCATATTTTGCTGGAATTGACGCGGCTGCCCGCAACAAATATGAATTCGGCCCAGAAAAAATGTTTTGCGGTCGGGAAACAGATGCTCGACTTGTTTTTGATCAGAGATCAACCGTTGTCGTCTTTGGGGCCGAATGGTCAGTCGTCCCCCGAGGATCAGTCACCAACAGCTGTGACTCCGTCAGCAGGTAGCAGTATTGGGAACGTGTCGTATTACGATGTGGTGTATTCGGTAAGACGGGCCTGTGTTTTGAAGAATCTGTTTGATTGAATGTTTTTTTGACAGTTCCCAGAACTCTACGGCCACTTTTTGAATTCGGCACAAACATCAGTAACCCCGCAACCAGCTATTGCCAATCACAACGTATGGCTTATGACACTTCAATATATGATCACGTCAATCACCCAAGACCATCGCATGTTTGAAAGGACACCGACATTAATGGTGGCAGTCAACATTATCAAACATGTGCTTCGCGAAATCAATACGTTGCCCGCCAATTTATCAACGACTCAGGTGAATTGTTTAAACAAGGGCAAAGAGTTGATCAATCTACTATTACTCGGTCCAATGCGGGATGGTGCCGGTGTTGTTTCACATTACGATATCATTGTGGCTGTAAGTCTTTGGATTTGGGCCTGTCATCATCCATATGCTGATAGCCCATTTTAGTTACCGGATGTCTATGGGGATTTTCTGCATGGAACATTTGCACAGAGCGTCCATTGGACAATGGAAAAGTTCATCAATGAACTAGGAAAGCGACGTCGTCATTTAGCGTTTTTGATGATGCCCCCAGGTAATTTCGAGCGTGATCCTTAACGATTGAGAGAATTAACGACGTATGGTTTAGATGCTTCCTGGCCACTAATTTCTCAACTCAGCCGTCGGCATGAATACAACGATTTGACAACACGAACAAGTTATCATATGTTCAAAGGCGATCTTGTAAATATATACTTCTCTTTTGTTGTGCCAAAATACCGGTTTTAACACTGCCTTTTTACAAGATTGAATTCGTCAAAGAGGGCAATTCAACAAACATCGAGACTCATTTCCGTGACATGTTGTTCCAACGAGCTTCCATGGATGAATTTCGGCAACTTGAGCTTTCACTGACGCAATCCGGATACGATACCACCCAAATTCGGAAAGCCATGGTTGCCAAAGTTCGTGATGTTTTGCAATGCATACAGCAACATAGTAAAACCGAAAGACGGAATCGTGAGTACAGAATTTGCATCGTACATTGGTTGTAGAGCTAATGTGCAAAAAAGCTGCAAACGATGTGAAGGACGAGTCATCACAGCCTATACGTGAGGATATCAAAATGCGTATTCCATCCAATCTGGATCTATGGGAATTGATGACCGAGACAGCAGATCAATTATACAGTTTTGTTACCGCGGAGTAAGTTTGCTTCTATTTATTAGCTGGTTTGCATTGTACTAAAAGTAATGCGCAGATACTTTACGTACGAGGACATTCTTCAGGACTTTTATGATTTGGTCTATAAACCAAATGGAGAAGAATATCCACCGGGTGCAAAGTATCATTTGACCAAAGATAATGGATTGATTTGGCTATTGTTGCAATTGTTCTGTAAGTCTTGGACAATGCTTTCTCGCCAACACTCTTTCTCATTCGCTTTTGCAGTTATTGACAAGGTTGCAAAAAAAGTGATACCAGGAGATTTTGAAGGTGACGAAAGCTTATTTGGAAAATTGATTGCATTGTACAACGAAGACCAGACCGAATCTGAGGATGCTTTCTCTCTTCGAGATCTTGCATTACAATGCACAGTAAGTTCTTGCCTATTTTCACTGAGAAAATAACTAGTAAAACTTTTTTTATTGACATTATAGATATATCTCCAACGGCAATCTATCAAAGATATTGCAAATATCAAAATGCGTCATCCTCGTATTGCTCCATCATTGAAATATGCAGGAGTATGTCACCATATCCAAACGTACTTTACGCACGAATACCACGGTAAGTGAATGATTTGCACACTCAAACGGCTTTTAACACATTGGAATATCAGCACATGTTGCGGATAACACTTTGCTCCGCAGTTTGAGTATCCAAGAAATGACCGTTATCGCC
Source organism: Fennellomyces sp. T-0311 (assembly GCA_025266875.1). Lineage (NCBI taxonomy): Eukaryota > Fungi > Mucoromycota > Mucoromycetes > Mucorales > Lichtheimiaceae > Fennellomyces > Fennellomyces sp. T-0311. Next base: position 681,090 of record JALLLT010000012.1, read on the forward strand.
ATGCAAAGTCAAATCCGACAAGATGTGGTACCTTACACATTGTATGTCTATCTCGTTCCAACAGATTCGGAAATCGGAACTCTTGGAAACCAAGAGTCAACATATGCCAAAGGTGGAACTGTCAGCTACAAATTTTTGGATCTGCAAAGTGTTAGTGCCAAACACAGGTAAAATGTTGATCATTTTTTTTCATGCAATCAATATTTAACTCTTTTGTATATTAGATTACTTCAGGTGATCTATAAGATGATGTTGGATAATGATATCGGACCGCGATATCAAACGAATCAACAGAGCGCCAATACCGCAGCATCAATCACTTGTGTGCCTCCAAGTGTCATTGACGTGGTGTACAAGCTTCTTTACAGCGCGCCATGCTCGTAAGTACAAGATGCATACTTTTGGTCATGGAATTTCTTTTCCTTATATTTCATACGTTAGATCCGAATTGATGATCAAGGAAGTATTTGACAAAATTCGACGATGTGACAAGGTGTACAAGACCAAACATGATGATGAATTATCCGGTATCACGTCAGACAGACCACCTCTCTCGATTGAAACCATGCGATGGTTACACACCATCTTGCAATTGATGAATTACCGATTCATCCGCTACTTAAAATATCCTTTTTACGTGTACATTTGCTTGCTAACCCAACTAAACATTTCAATCCTTAACCTACACCCACATTCTCTTCTGTATCTTCAGGACTCTTCCACTACATACGATACTCAGTATCATACTTGGAGCACCGTCAAATCTATCGAGTTTTGGAATCATTTGTATTCAACCTTGCTGTAAGTTTTTTTTAGCTCGCATTATCAACAAAAGCATAACTGATCGAATTATTTAGAGAATGCAAATGGATGTCAAGTTGCTAAGGTCACTAGACGATCCCAACCGCGACAAACCCATCTGGTTCGCCGAATCGGAAACGGTTGCGCGAGCCATGGTTACCAGCATCAGCCGACTTATCAAAACAAGAGGCCAAGCCGATATCAAGACTGAACAAATCTATCGCGTACTCAGCAGTCTGTTTGAATACCGGTTAGATTGGTCACCGGAGGCATTGAGTTATTTCCCAGATGCTGTTCGAAGCTTTTACACGGATTCTCAATCTCCCAATCAGCGTATTCCAACACGTCCAGTGATCAATCCAAACAATTTGAGACAGCAAGTCATGGGCAACAAGGCATTGTCAGCTTATCTCTTGCAAGGCTCGACGGAGCATGAGCAGGTCATGAAGCAGGTGTTTTCCAAAACGGAAAATCAAGGTAGCTTGCTTTGCATGATTTGGATTATGGCAGTTATGCGTGGTTCTATGGATATATTCCATATGGCTTGTAAGTTTCTTCTTATATTTTTGTTACTTTATTATGATTAATGTATGTGGGTGCTTAGCTGTACGAAAGTTACTGTTGTTGGTGATGCCTGCAAGAGTGGATACACATGCGGTTGATCTAGTAGATTTCATTCTCAAAGTGGATTATTCAACCGCCTCTCCCGATCTGGTAAGCCGGTTTCTTGTTTGTTTGAAAGAAAACACCCATCTTGACTTACTTTATTTTTTTTTTCGCTATGATCAGCCATTCAAGCTGTTGGATACCATGATATGGAAATACCAATGGGTCAATTTCACCAACATCATTTCAGCCCTGGCAAAAGGCAGTGGATCGCCTGATCGAACAGCCAAAGCTTTCCAATATGTCCAGTACCTCTTACTGGAATCACCTGAATTCAACAAACGAGTGAACAAGTGGTTATCCCTTGGTTTCAGTCCTCGTTACTGGACAGAGGAAGATTTCCATGAGAAGCTTATGCAATACTTGAGCGAGTTTCCGGAATATCACGAGTACGAGGCTTATGCTGTTGCTCAACAATCGACACAACACCCCGTACTGGATCCTCCTCTGCAACCACAAATGCCGGTCTATTTCACCAACATTGTCAGTGACTTTGTACCGTTCCTCGAAGTGCTGATTGCTCGGTTGATCGAGTATGCTCAGACCGATTTGTTGTTGGCAATTCTGGATCGGTACGGAAAGCTCTTTTATTATCACAACGGACCATTATCCTACGTGTGCAACCTGTTATTGTATTATTACCCCAACGATACCCTGAATGATCCTCGTGTTTGTAAAAGGATCGTCCGACTACTTGGTAAGACTTTCTTTGTTGGATGTGTATATCCGAATGCTAACTGTGCTTAATAGATTTTGAACAATATGATTTGGCACCAGAGGCAGTTGCATATGCACAAAATGATGAAATGGACGGAAGATTGTTTGATGCAGGGTATTATGAACGTGTCGTGCACAAACTTGCTGGCAGTAAGTTTATCTTTTTTTTACTGGCGACCGGAAAGCAAATAAGCTGTAACGATTTCCTTTAAAGACTTGAATCCGCAAAAATGCGCACCACGATCAAATCCTAACCTCCCAGAAAGGCACTTCCGCGAGATCGGAAGCCCTGCTGTAGAAGGAATTACAATGGCTATGCTCGAAATCATTCTCACGCCCGTTCCTCCAACCACTATCGTCAAGTGTATATTGGATTTGGTGTTGCAGCGTGGAACAAATCAGGTGGGTGTATCCGCACTGACAATCCATGCAACGGGATTACTTCTCGCTTCACTACCATCGGATCATTTCGTTCGACCTATTTGGGAGGAACTCAACAATTTAATCATGCATAATCCATGTCTTCTCGAAGTATCGGAACCTTGTCGATTGGTAACTGCAACCGTGAGAGAGAGATAGAAAACGCATTCTAATTTCCAACAATAGATTCGGTGTGGTATGCCAAAACGCACCAACGGCAAATACTTCATGTCCCAATCACTTCCGGACATGACCAGTACAGCAGCTTTGCGAGACTCAATGAGCTCGCGATTACGAAAAGCCATGGTTCATCCTTACATATTCAACGACTACACATACAACATGCACAATTACAGCACCAACACACCCAACTGTTTCTTGGCCTTATTCCATAGCTTGCTCCATTACTCAAGTCTGGACGTGTTTGGCATTTTATTGGAGTATTTGCGCTCATTGCGACAAAAACCCGATACTTTGAAAACGGATGTGCAGCTTTTGTATGTCTGTTTCTTGCTTGGCCCGGCTTTGCATCGGATTGAAAAGTTGGATAACAACAACACGGATGCAGAGGTACGTTGGGGGGGATTGTAGCCAGTACTGTTTCTTAACTTTAGGATTAGTTCGTTATCGAGTTGATGCATATGGTGAAACAAGTGACCACATTAATGGACATGAAAGACGGATGGTCTACGCAAGCGCTGGAACAGACTTTTGATTTCCTGTGAGTGGGCAAGGTCATAATGTATTTTTTTTTGGCCGAAACTAACAATGATTCTAGGCACCACATCCGATCCAGATTTGTCAAATCACCTGAACTCGCAAGCCAATTGAAGGAAATCATCAAATCCATGAGTGCACCAATATCGCAAAGACTGATACGGTTAGTGACGCATGAAGCATAAACACACACACATACACACACACAAATTGCATTTTTTACTTGATGGTATTCTTTTTTTAATAATCTACTGCCATTGCTGTTGGCCATATTGCGGATATCCTCCCATTTGCGGTTGTGAGCCATAAGCTTGGGGTGGTGGCGGCGGAGGAGCACCGTAATTCGGTTGAGGCATACCATAAGGCATTTGAGGTGGTGGGGGCACAACCATACCGAGAGAACTTGGTTGCTGTGGTTGGGCATTGGGAACTGGGGCCATGGGAGGGCCACCAGCGTATAATCGATTGGGTAATTGTACATTTTTCCGTGCTTGTTGAGCCAAAAGACGTTCTGCTGCCGAACCGTGTCGTTCTCCTTTGCCGTCTTTTTTGAATGCATACGAAACCGTGATTTGCTTATTCATCAGATATTGGTTGTTCATGGCATCAATCGCTGCATCCGACGATTCAAAGTTATCGAAACTGACGAAACCAAAGCCTTTCAAGTTGCCAGTGTCGGGATCGCGCGCGATTTTTGGCGTTTGAACAATAACGCCAAATGCGCTGAATGTGTCGTAAAGTAGTTTTTCATCAACGTCCGGATCCAGATTTCCAATAAACAACGTTGCTCCAACATCCAAATTCTTCTTATCTGACGTTGCCTAGGTAATTGTATGTCAGTATGTCTTTGTCATGAGCCGCTTTCTTTTACTTTTACCTTGTTGACACGTATAGGCTTGCCATACAATCGGATCTGATTCATGATTCGAATGGCATAATCAGCATCTTCTTCAGTCATAAACTCGCAGAATCCGTAACCTTGATGCGACTGTGTGACACGATCCTTGGGTAAATGGACATTGACTAGGTTTCCCAAACCATGGTTTAGCTTTCGTTACGAGTTTATGTAAAAAAAAGACACGTACCCACAGGACCTGCTTGTAACATTAACTCCCACACCAGAGAATCTGTGCATCGTTCATCGAGATTGCCGATATATACAGTCGCTTCTTGATTACGTTCGATCTGCTGTGCCATTTGTGTTCACCAAGTGCAAAAAGAAGCTGCTGAATGTCAGATCGTTCAAGGCAAGAAAGAGTCCGACCACGCACAAAAGTCACGTTCATTGATTGGGCATTCGATTTCACGGCTATGGAATGCTGTTCGCTAGCGTCGCATCAGAGAGGCATACAAGTGAGAGAACCTCAGTAACGGTAGCCAAAGGAAATATAATAAGAGGAGGGTTACAGGAAATCCTGCATGTAGTTCGTTATGTAACTTGGTAATATATTATCTATCCACTAGTCAAGACACAGCTGATCCAACCGACGCCTGGTTCATTTGTTGGGAAAAAAATAACTACGTTTTGTCACTGAGTAAGTTAGCTCGGGCACTAGTAAAGAGATTAAATTATTATGACCGACATATCAACATACATGCATCCTTTTTAACCCACCCACATCTTATATACACCTGTCTGAATTCAAGCAGCTAATAGAAAACGCGTAAGTGACAAAGCATGGTCAAAATAGGTCTGATAACTTAACGTCATGATCTTATTGCGTTCTGACCCATATCATCGAGAGTTGCATCGTACAGCTATTGTCCTGGCAACGTTGATGGGATCATTTAACTTTGCTCATATATCATTGTTTAACTTTGGCTCGTTCATGGTGAAATAGTTGTGTTGATCTTCTTAATGCCAGTAATACTCCAGGTGCTTCAATGAGATCACCTTATGCGTTTGATAAAGCGATCTATTTCTCTGATCTTGCAGAGTCGATCAGTCACTCACATATATGTCGCTACTTCTTATTCAGCGTAGGCAACATGATACGTAGTACTTTTCACTTCCCTACTCTTTCATCAGCTTGGTACTTTGCAAATCTGAATATTGTCCGCCTTGTTCCCGTGAGCAACACATCCAGATATTTACATGGTCCCAATTGTATCATATATTTGTTGGACTATTCACTGTCTTCGACGTTTAGTGTACACCTACACGATAAGGCACGCATAAAAAAACTTAGGGAAGTTGTTTACTCGAGATTAATTTAATATTCAGCGTGAAATACAGTAACACCACCGAATGCTTGACTTTTCAAGGTGGCCAATTGCCTTTTGCATTTCTTCATCAAGCTGTAGGCATTGTTCAATTTCACCTATACAAATGTGCGTTATTTTTATGATCTTAAGACTGATATATACGGGTCTTACATAAAAGGTTCGATATGGTCGCTCGCTCTCCTGGAACACAAGCAATACTTATTGTGGTATCTGCCTCAAAGACATCCCCTCGCTATTGCATGCTCAATTTGAGATGTATTGTATTCGTCTATGTTCCGTGCATAACGCCCTTCTTGTTTATAGAAACTTTATCGATTGCTGTGCTATGGTATGAAATACTGGTAAAAGCTTACTGTGCTGTTGTTGCGTATTTGATGTACGACTAGCTTTGAAAAGTGTAAAATATTCCCATACCAATCCTAATCACCTTCCCTTACTATATTTGGCCGCTTTCAGTTCACCATTGGAATGCACGCATTAATTATTATCGATAATGACTCCAATAACTGCACACGTCTGTAGCGATTTGAGTAGCTTTTTGTTTGTAATTTACAGTACATGAATGGAGATATAAATGTACCAACGTGGGATAATGGCCATATGGCATTACAATGAATTTACAAAAAGTAAATCGTGTATGTAGAATTACGTTACTTGGATGGGGATATTCGTCGTATATTCGCGGTGGAGTAGTTGTTTCAGTTCTGATCCAGGTAGTCCCATTCCTTCAGTGTTAACAATTGGCCTCTGGATAAGCGGTGAAAGAACCACTTTTCGTAACTACTTGCAGCTACACGTGCTCCTGATGCTATATGAGCTGCAATGTCATCATAACTATCGGCGCATGCTTCTGCACCGTTCTCGTTCGCCTGCGGTAGATTTCACTAACTGCTACTTGAGTTTCTACCCTCGCCTGCCTTTTTTCTGTACAAAGATCCGGGATTTCGCTCATTGGCGTATCATTATGAAAAAGAATCGTTAGGTGTGTCGAACGTCTGCACCGTTGACTTTATCAGCTTTTTGTCAACGAAACCAAATTTTATCAATATCACCTGTTAGCATACTATCAACCGTTTTCCATGACGAGTGGTAATTTGAATGGTGTGTTGGACAATTTGAAGCAAAGTGTACGATTTTCCGTTTTGTCCATGACCTCGGCCCCATTACACTCTTTCTGTCATTATTCATGGAAATAACGTGCCTTTTATGCCAACCACTTTCTCTTTGGGTGGTGGACCATGGCCCGTACGTGATGGATGGCACAGTTGAGCCATTTTTTTTTCATGGTCATGCAGTGCTGCTTGTTTTCTTATGTGGGTTTCCCAGAAGGATATTTTTGGTACGTACGTAGTTGGAGAATCATCCCGATTTTTAGATGTTTCTAGAGCTTTTGGATTTAACTGTACGCGCATGTGGCACGCTATTTCTAGATAGTCGGCTAGAAATGACGCTATGTATGAATGATCCTTGTTTATATGCCACAAGTGTGAGAATTGGGTCAAGAAAGGGAGATGGAGAGAAGAACCAAGTATGCGATTATATAACTTGCTGCTGTTGTCCTTGAACTGGCTTTTGGATGGGTGGAAACAAGTGCAGGCAAATCCGAAAAACCGGATTCAATCCTCTCATAAAGTTTGATCTGGCAATGTCGCAGCAAGTCTCTGTCTAGTAATGGCGCTTGTCGAGTAGCCTCTCTCTTTCGAAAGAGATGATTGCATAGGAAACGGCCATGGTGATGGCAGCTGAAACGGTTTTAAGTGTGCAGATAAAGAAGGAGCCAAGTAGTTGCTGGCATGCATAGGGACCTGGGCAACGCCATAAGCTCGAGGCACTGTTTAGAGTCTCCGATGATCACGCGGCAGGACATGTGCTTGAAGTTTCGTCGACAGTTTTAACAAACCATGTCTCCTCTCTCGCACCACTTCTCTTCCACCCAAAGCGCGCAACATGAAAAAAGTAAACGGCGGGGGAAAAATGGACAGCAGCCAGGAAGCCTAATTTTTTGTACGTAGGTGCTACTAATGGGGAAGGGAGGAGCTGGCAAAACGTCCATGCGTTCCATCATTTTCCAGAACAATGTCGCTCGTAAAACTCGAGAATTAGGACCCACTGGTAACAAAAGCAATCGTAGACCTGGGGCATTTAGAAAAGAACTTTAAAAAACTCAATGGGTAGGTAGTCAGCATTGAAAGTTCAGAAGTTCAGTTTCTAGGAACAATGTCGCTCAACTTATGGGACTGTGGAGGGTAAATATGCGGAGCTCTCTAGACGAAGAATGCGCCTAATGTCTTGTATAGGCAAGACGTTTATTTCAACAATTACTTTGCATCGTCCAATCATCATATCTTTATGAACGTTGAGGTGCTGGTCTACGTGTTTGACGTGATCAGCGCCGATCTTGACAAGGACATCCATTATTACCAGACGTGTCTGGAGTACATTTTGACGTATTCGCCGAACGCCAAGGTGTTTTGTCTGATCCACAAGATGGATTTGATTCAGGAAGAGCAGCGGGACAAGGTAATGGACAAAAATGAGCACACGATTACCCGAGTCGATCATTTGATGTTGTCTTACGGTAATAATCAGGTTTTCGTAGAACAAAGGAAAGAGTTGCAGGTGCGGTCCGAGCCAATTCAAATCCAATCCTTTCAAACGTCCATATGGGACGAAACACTCTACGCTGTAAGTTCACCTGCCGGCAACACGCTCTGGTTCTCATCAACGTTTAATGCAAAGGCATGGGCACGCATCATCCATTGCCTAATACCCAATATCGTCGCACTGGAACGAAACTTGAGCAACTTTTGCAGGATCTGTGGAGCAGATGAAGTCGTATTATTCGAACGCACCACATTTTTGGTCATTGCCAATGCAGCAACCATTCAGCATCCAGACATCCATCGTTTTGAAAAACTTAGCAACATTATCAAGCAATTCAATCTGAGCGCAAGGTAACATTGACGACAACTGCCAAGACAATAAACTGACACACGCACACACAGACAACAGTCGCACTCCAAAAGCATGGTGATACGAGGAAGTACGTTTACAGCATTCATTGACATCCTGACTCGAAGCACTTGTGTGATGATTATCATTTCTGATCCAGATATCAGTAAGACTGTACTGGTTTTTATTATTATTATTTACATGTTAACCTTGAACTTACAGCACCAGCAGCAACGCAAATGAATATCGCAGCAGCCCGAGCGCATTTTGAAAAGCTTGAAACGATGCACAAGATTACTTGAAATCTTCCGGTTTGGATGCCATATCGTAGCCCTCCATATTTTCGATCATGCGCATTGTAATGATGTCCGAGAACCCGTAAAACTTTTTTTTGTTTATAATAATTGGTTTGACTAAAGTTGACTCAAACTCTTCCCTTTTATGCCACAACAAAGACCCCCCCCCCGAAAAAAAAGACTTACCAATGGCCCACTCACTCGAGTTCCTTGCGACTTGCTCTTTTTGCATGCTTCGGTCCATGGTGCAGTCGGTGTGGCTCCGCTGTAGATGGTTTTTGACGAGTTGACTTGCACTTTGAATACCGGGCCTTCGTCTCCTTTCTCAATTGTCATTGTGTATTCGTTGCCAAAGTGGGATTTGGTCGCTCGAAATCCAATTGGATACGGGTGCTTGTATCGACACTTTTTGATTGTTTTTAGACATTTATCCCTTATTTGTTCTTTCACACCTACACCGCGTCCACTCCAGTACTTGGACCGGCCTTCTTCGGTATATATCCTTCCAAGCTCCCAGATCGTTGTTCCTATTGACACTGCAGAGCCTGTAAATAGACCCATTCTGATGTTAAATACACAAACATACGTAGAGTCACTGGAGCCGAAACGCTGTCAGGTGAGTAATCATCATCCCTGTTTTTAGCAAGTATCGGGTCCACTGATATTTGCCGTGCTTTATCGTTTTGATCCAGAATCGCCTCAAGATCCACCTGTAGTATATCGTGAGTTTTTCATTTTACCATACAAAAGTTACTTTGCCTCACTTACTGTATCATCAGGCTCTTCACCCTTCAATCGTCTCGATAAGCGCACTGGCTGCAGTACGGGTTTGGCTGCCCTGTAACCGGTTCTCGGTCTTTTACGCGGTGGCGGTGTATCTGACTATACCAGGTTATAAGTACTTTTTTTTTCATTGCATCATGGAGCTAATGAATTTACCTTGAATTTCTTTGCTTCATCGGGAATGAGATTTCCAGGACCACTCAGGCCCAGTTCCTGAAGTAGTTTTTGATTCTCCTCAATCAGCTGCTGCCGTTTAAGCTCGTACTGACTATGTTTTCATGCTGGTTATTCAACGTATATATCTCTTTTTTTTTCTTTGCAAGACAAACCTTGGTTCAGCAGCACCGGTTGTCATGGTTTTGGACAAAAAAGATAACGATACGCGTGTTGGAATTTTTCGTGTGTAGGGTGTGGCTTGTCATACATGGCCTTTGCCTTGGAACGCCCAGTACGTTGGCTCGTTGAACACATAACGGGAATCATGAAACAATAAATCCATAGATGGACAGTTTCAAATCGACCATGGGCAGACAAGGAAAATTAAAGGGGGCACGCCAAAACAATCAATGGTGTGCGCCTTGGCCAATTTGCAAGAAGCAGCGGCGAGCAGTGTGTAACCATGTAATCCACCAGTATATTTGTTGTCAACCGCAACATCATTTCTCATAGTTGCAGAGTGACTGACGGCCTTTAGTGGATCAATCAATGCAACAATGAAGAAGTTGGATGATTAATGAACAAATAGTCATCCTTTCATTTCATTGGTTTTCGCCAGGTCGACAATGTGAGTTATATATCGCTCAAGTCGGAGTGGACTGAACACTGCTGTTTCGCTGCGTTTTTTGTTCTCGTGCCCGCCCTTTTCTTCTAGCTGATCGACTTTTTTTTTTCGAGAAAAAAAAACCTGCTTTTTTTCTTTGCAACTTGCGTTTGTAAAAGTGGTTCCGGTTAGCTAAAGCTGTATTTGTGAGATTGCTTCTTTACATGCACAGCGCCAGCGTCAGGTAAGATGATCTATCTTCGTTTTTTCTATAAAAAGGGGACGCTATTTATCTCTCTTACACGATTCGGATTATTTTTGGTCTTTGTATATGGACTCATGTTTATCAATTAGGATTTCAGCGGTGACCATTAAAGAGGAAGATGCATTTTGTGGCGACACAAAGAGCGGTAATATATATATATAGTTATTTTAGATCGGTTTGCCATAACTGATCCCTTTTTTTCCACAGTGTTCGACGTCAAAAAATGCTTCGAGAAAACCTGCTCACCAGAAACACCAGGCGACAGTATTGAAAGCGATCATAACGACAAAACCCGTTTGACGGAGGAATTTCATCACATGGCGATTGAGGATTATGTGGATGTGGATGGGCAAAGTCCCAAAGTGGATGGTAAAAAAAGAAGAGTCTTTGTGATTGTGTTTTTGGATATGTGTATACTCAAAACGTTCGTAGACGGGGATGACAAGGAGGAATGGTTGCCGTCGGCAACAGCCGAAGCCATGGAAACGTATGAGAATACTCTTCACAACATCTATCTCGGTCAGGCCACCGGCAAATCCATCACAGGCGAAGAGTCCATGCCCTGTGATTGTCGCTACAATCCAAACACAGACGACCCCAATGCTGCCTGCGGTGACGATAATTTCTGTATTAACCGGATGATGTTTATGGAGTGCACTGAAAACGATTGTTCATGCGAACGCTTCTGTCGCAACCGCCGTTTCCAGCTGAGACAATATGCCCGTGTTGATGTCATCAAGACCGAAAAAAAGGGTTACGGTCTCAGAGCCCTCACGGATCTTCCTGTGTAAGTTGTATGGAAAGGGAAGAGGGGAGAATGTGTGCACTGATTTTGCTGTGTTGCAGAAATGCGTTTGTGATGGAGTATATCGGAGAGGTGATCACCAACAGCGAGTTTGTCCGGCGCACCAAAATGTACGAGGCGGAGGGATTGTCGCACTATTACTTTATGACGCTCAAGACTGACGAGGTAAGAGCAGCTTGAGCGTGTCTGTGTGAAAAACCTAAATGGCTTGTGCTAGATCATTGATGCCACGAAAAAAGGATGTCTGGCGAGATTTATTAATCATTCCTGCAGTCCAAACTGCGTTACGCAAAAGTGGGTCGTCGGCAAGGTCATGCGCATTGGTATTTTTACTCGTACTCCGATCAAGGCTGGTCAGGAGTTGACCTTTGATTACAAATTTGAGCGTTATGGGTAAGTCGTCTCATGCCTGTCACCGCCTTCATCCGCTAAACCCGCTTCACAGTGCTGTTGCCCAAAAGTGCTACTGTGGCGAGACAAACTGCAAAGGATTCATCGGAGGCGTATCGGAAGAAGTCCCCGAAGAAGAAGTATCAGAAGCTCCCATCCTGCCCACCGATGACGAGGAGGATATCAATGGCACCGTCGAACCCAAGAAACTCAAACGCAAACCTGGCCGTCCGCGCAATCCGAGACCCATCAAGAACGAGGACGAAGTCAACGATTTAGTCAAGAACATGCTCGATTCCGTCGGCAAGATGCATCTGGTCAACAAACTGCTGCATTCGCTCGAATTGACCACGCCAGAAACAACCACCGGACGCGACGTGTTGAAAAAGTTTGTTCGTTTGCACGGCCTCCGATTGCTCAAGCTCTGGTTGGGTGAATGGAAGAACAATGATGACATTATCGAAAAGGTGCTACACGTTCTGCAGCAATTGCCTCTCGCGAACCGAAACGGGTTGGACGATTGTGGAATGTTTGATGTCGTACAACGTTTTACGGAGCACACGAATCATGAAATCAGTAACGTGGCACTTGACTTGCTGGATGAATGGGATAATCTCAATCGTGTCTACCGCATCCCTAAAAGAGCAGTACGTTTTTTTTCAGTATGGTCCCGGGTCGTTTAATGTTTGTTTTATAGGCTGCAGAACCAACACTGGCCGAGGAAGACGATTCAGATAGCGGTGTGAAACGTGCCAACCAAGATGAATCGGAAGAACGGCCCACCAAACGAGTACGATTCCAATCCACTCGCGAATTCTTCGATCCAGATGACGATTACTACGAGTACTTGTCCATGGAAGCAAACGCAGTCGAAATCTACTGGCGAATGCAATACCCGCCCGTTCCCATCATTCCAACCGGTCCTCGCGCACAGCAACAACAATTGCATGCACCCCCCACGTATCCTTACTATTACGGTCCCAGAAAAAGCCCAGAGAAGCGTCCTTACTACAACAAACATACGACCACGGAAGTCGCTGCGACTTACACCGATCCAAAGAAACCCGTTGTTGCGCAGCAACCCGATCCAGTGTCGTATTCCGTAGCGGCAACGACCACGTATGACGCTACCATGACGTTCGATGCTTCGCGCCTGCCAACAGGTCCAGCTAGCGAAGAGGCAGTGATGCCAAAGCTGCCACCCAATTGGCGATGGGCAATGGATACGAATGGAAGCGTTTACTATTACAATCGATTGACTGGAAAAACACAATGGGAAGTACCAGAAGATAAGGCCAGTTCGATCGAAGGTGTCAGTCAGGCGGAAATCGATGGATTAGTGGAAAAGGCAATACTGGATGCACAAAAGAAAAAAGGGACTCCCATCGAATCAACTACGCCCACCTCGGATCGTCGACCTTTGTCATCTTCATCCAATGGTGACAACGCTTCTTCATCCAAGCGAAAAGTATTGAAAGATGCCGAGCTGAAGCAAGAGGTGAGTAAGGTGGTTACACGGCATCTTTCTGCAAAGAAATCATTGTGGAAGAGTGACAAGACGGTGTTTAAGGAATTGGCACGCAAGGTAAAATAAGCATCTTTATTCATTTAACAAAAGACCAGATGACTTATCGTGTGTTTAGCTTACACATCATATCGTGGACCGAGAAAACAACTCTTCACGCAGGATACACAAAATGAATGACTCATTGCGGGCGAAAATTGAACGGTTTATTGATGATCATGGTGCCGATTTCGCAAACAAGTTGGACCGGAAACAACCTGTTGGAAAAAAGGATTTACGAACCACACCTGCTTCGTCGCCAGATTACCACGACAGCTCGCCTTATCGTCAATCACCTTATCATACTTCGCCATCTAATGACAATCGCTATTCATCTACTTCCCCTGTATATTACATACGAAAGCATCATGAAGGTCATCGCGCATCCCCCACAGATTCGTCACGGGATTCCACGCCAGACGCATCGAAAAAATAATTCGGATAAAATTGTGCTAGCTCTCTTTCTCTCTCTCTCTCGCTCTCTCTCTCCTATTATGATTCCCCTTTCCCATCTGTAAATAATACAATTGCTGGTTTGCTCCACGTCTTTCACCAAATCGATTGCTTTATTTGAAATGACTTTTGATACCGGGCACGTTGAATCTGCAAGAAAGAATAGTATATAGCAAAGTGTAATCCGCTGATGTCCATATTTACAGCATGTATCGAAAACAAATGTTACTAAAAGGTCGTTTTTTTTGTCGAAACGATCGATCATGTATCATGGATTACTCGCTGATGAGTCGCTGACCTCAGCCGGGTCACCCTGAACAACGGATGTTAACCAGTCTTCAAGGATGACAATCAATCACTTTGGCTGCTTTTTTACTATACGCTCATCTGCTAACAATTCTACGAATATACCTCCTTGGCAATTTTCTGATCCACAGAATTCTGCTTCGTATCCAATCGCCATTCCATATCCTTGCCGTGCGGTACTAATGTTTAATATATTAACGTTTACATATACCATAACCAAAAGTAGCCAATCTTTACATTCGATCAACGAGCAGTTAGCCCGTTCCGTTTTATTGTAATGACCGCCCAGTTGCTGTATTCTCTGAAAGGAGGTACGCACCCTCTTGCTTTTCGTTTCTACGTGGACACCTCTCCACAAAATGTGTAACAGCCTTTCGTGACTTACATTTCACATTCTATTCTCTTATCCATCTCCCTTTGTCTGGACGACATACAGTAATGTAACGAATAAAATCTTCAGCGGGTGTGGTTAGATCACTTATCATTTTTCCAATTCTCTCGTACTCAGCTAGTCGCGGTGTGCGCAGGTACGAAAATAAGGCTACAAGCAATACACTCCATCGTCAGTGAGTAACGTATTGTTCGTCCTGCTGTGTGCTGATGTTCCGAAGTTTCTTGCTGGAGCGCGATTAAAAAAAATTCACGCTCGAGCACATGATCTGAAAAGATGGCAATCGAACATTCTTCACCCCCGAGGACAATAGGCGTGTGAGATCCTTGAGTAATGCATTGACTACGAGTTTTTGTAGAAAATACTGATTTAATATTATAGCGAAATCGCTTCCTTTTTCTATTGATCGAGTTTGGTGACCTGGTTGTACTGGCTACTATATCCACTGAGCTGCCATGGAGGATCAGAAGACAAGAAACCGACCGCCATTGTAATTTCGGAAATGTATATACTAGGAGCCACTGTTTTGTGTTTTCTGTTTACAATACCAGGTTACGTAGCGATTACTTTTAATGCATATGCCTGATGGGGCAGATACTTACCATTGGAGTAAATATCCTTATTATTGCCGAAAAAGGGCTCAAAATATAACCAGAACTTGGGTTATGAGCGGTCTCTCAGAACATTTGTGCAGCTAGCTTATATGTCAGTAGACATTTAAGAGCTGTATATATGTTGCTTAAGATCATTGTAAGGATTGTTTGTATCTTCCAGACTACATACAACTAATGTATCGATAACGATAAGCCTGTAGCTATTCTGTGATCGACATATAAAGCTGATATACCGTTACTTTGCAATGCCGTCAATAATCGATTGGGAACATGCTAAGCAGCGGCTACTATATACCATTTACTGACGATGCTATCTGCCTTTTATCATATGAATATATTTTTACATGTTGAGAATAAGCTTTACGAGGGGCTTGACATTCTTTTTCTTTGGCGTGTTTGCACACCGACCGAGCTGGGTTCGTCGTTATATTTGGCGGCCTTTTTTTTTGCTTGCGTATTAAGTATGATAAGTGGACCGCTTACTTGTGCAGAAAACAATAGTTTGTACCATTGCGTCCATTTAAAAATTCGCTGCCCGGTGGACGTGCATCCTATTGCTTCTAGATTTGTTGCAGAGATACACAAGATGGATCTAATAGACCAGGATTGTCGACATTCGCTTTCGCGACTGCAGGTGACCCTGGTGGTATTTTCCCTTGTTCAACGCATACTGCCGCTTATACATGAAAAGTTCTGCTAATTGATCGCATCGTACTTATAATAAAAATAGTTTTCTTTGACCTTCTTGATATCTTGCTCCGATTATTTCATGCATTCTTGTTGTTCATCTCATGGTACTTCTTGAACCGACCGGACGGTACCATGCTTGTGGAGTATCAATATTGCGTTAATGTAATGTAGGAATGAGTCCATTGACGTTATCTCCTGCGTTGAACCCATGCAATGAGCACTTCTCCCAGCGTGTAGCCAGCCGTCAAGTGCATCGTAATTCCCAAGGATATGTAGTATGGGAGGTCGAAATATAACATTGTATCTGTTGTTTTTAGTGTGGAAGGAGTCAGTTGAAGTAGTTTTTGAGGTAGTTTAGATTCCTCATTTGCATCGATGAATAAAGATGATACGTGATGTGTAATTTTTACCCACGCTTCTCGACACAACGTACTGCAGCACTTCGCTTATTGGGATTAAGGTGTGTTGTGTGGTCTGCTGTACACTGGCGCAATGAAGCATATCATCTATGTTTAAAGCCTTGGAGTTTCCTTTATCACAGTTGTAATGGAAGCTATCCACAAAAGCAACATATACGAGTACCAGAATTATACGATTCGTTATTATATCCATTCGATCTTAATCATCGAGAGCGTGTGCGATTGAAGCTCGACTTCCATATATTACATAGAAGAACAAACATCTCACGTTGATTATGCCCTTTTATAATTCGTGTGCGAAGATCCTATAATTCTTAATCAAATTATCCAAAGTTCTAAATGAGTAGAGACGGATGTTGTTGTTCTCAATTTTAATGATCTTCTCTGGAGAAGTTAAAGCAGAGATATCTCCGGGACTACACAATTTAGCCAATCTTTCCACAGGATCTGTAGCCATGTCATTTTTATCATGCTCAACGCGTCTTTTGTATCACCGCCTTCCTCAGGTGCAAGACAGTACTTTTCGATCACGAACGTAGGACTTACATAGTCTGATACGTACATATGTTCCTTGTTCATGTGGTGAACTTTCTTGCTTTGGTATGCTATGCAGTACGCACTGCATTAGTACTGGAATTCCATGGTCTTCAAGTTCTTGTCCGTGATTGGCTTAAAGCTAGATATAAGCTAATATGAGAATACGTAGTGACCCTAATTAATGGTTTAGTAAAAATAGTAATCATAATGAGATATGTAGAGGAACAAGAAAGAAAAGACTCGAGTTTTTGTTTCGCGCGCTAATGTCCAAAGTTTGCGTCTGCCTGGCTCCGCAACATTGATGAATGCCAGTGTATCCACAGTTGCTTTCCAGCCCTCAGCAAAAAGTGTTTTCTTTGAGTTACAATAGTAGGTACACATATCCGTTACATGTCAATCCGATAAAAAAAGAGATATTTACGGATATTTACGGTTGCTGTACTAAAATGCAATTTTGAAATTAACCGGTATATTGGCAATAGAATTGGCGCTAAGGAAACGTCTTTATGTTTTTCCATGAATGGATCACTGCCAGCAAAGTGACAGATAGCAGAGAGATAAACAGTGGTATAAAAGTTTAGAACCTAAAAAGATCTGAGACGTGCAGTTGTGCAACCGATACACGAAACCTTATCAATCAACAACATAAAAATAAGCAACACATGATACACTATCCTTTGTCCGCTTTTTCTCTTTTTCTCTCTTACCTTTTTTTTTCGTGACGAAATGGATGTTGTTTACTCGGATGACTGTCTGTTGCATAATCCACCGCTCGAAGTAACGCGTGGAGTTGTCCAAGCTTATGTCGGTATGTTTCCCGTACCTTTTTTCTTCCTTCCAAAAAAATAATCTCATGCTTTTGCGTACGTATACATAAAGAATCTCCTGCACGACTTGAATCCATCAAAAAATTCATTGATAGTCAACCTCATTTTCGCATCATTGCTCCGAACGATTACACCTTGACGCCCATTTCGAATGTGCTGGGAGAAGATTATATTCGATTTCTTCAAACTATTTATGATGATTGGGTTGCCTATGGATTACCCAAAGATACAATCATTGGCGATTGTTTCGGGCATGTTAACACGATAAGTAAAATCGATCCCGAAATTGTCAAGGAAACCGTGGATTTAACACCGATGGCTCGCGTGGGAATGTATGCGTTTGATATCTCGGTGGGATTCACCGCCGATACTTGGAGATCTGTTTATACTTCGGCTCAAATTGCTTTGACCGGTGCCCATCAATTGCTTCAGCTGGCTAACACGGATCCGGATAATGCCTCTATTTATGCCCTATGCCGTCCTCCTGGTCATCATGCTGCATGCAACGTATCCGGTGGTAAGTTTCACCAATTCTTTTCATATTACATACGGTGTGTACTTTTTCTGATCATATTTTCAGGCTATTGCTTCATCAACAATGTAGCTGTTGCAGCACGGTTTTTGCAAGAATATACTCTGGAAGAAATGAATACTATGAGTAAACCAGTTGAATTCGATGCCAAGACCACTTTGATTCCCACTGGTCCCAAACCCAAACCATCCAACACCAAGAAGAAGGTCTTGATTGTGGATGTGGATTTCCATCAGTAAAGTCTTATATCTCAACGATATGTGACAAAATAACTAATTTTCCTTTACAGCGGCAATGGTACACAAGATATCTTTTACGATGATCCATCCGTTTTATACGTGTCACTGCATGGGTACCCTGCATACCCTTACTTTACTGGAAGTGCCAAGGAAATTGGTAGTGGTGAAGGTAAAGGATACAACATCAACGTTCCATTGGATCCGAAGACCACGACGGATGAAATCTACTTGAATAATTTGAAAAGTGTCTTGCAAGGCGAATTTGCCACCAAATTCAACGCAGACTTTGTGATTGTTTCGATGGGACTGGATACTTGGCATGAGGATCCTATAGCAGGCATGAAGGGTTTGAAGAACCTTTCCACGTATTCCCAAATGGGCAAGTTGCTCAAGACATCCAACAGTTGTAAGGGTCGTCCCGTGTTGTTTGTTCAGGAAGGAGGATATACAGTAGAGAAATTGGGCTTGTTGGCTGCTCAGATTTTGAACGGCTACTTGGAAAAATAGACATGCGTGTTATCTATCAGATTGAATTAAAAAAAAGTCGAAATGCTGCTTTACGTACAATATATGGCTTGTTGATTTCCCATGAATACTGTTCGGTATTACTGTAGTATAAGCATATGTAAGAAGTCGAAAGGTTTCAGTAAATGATCATTCGCACTTATGACATTATCAGTGTCACCTGCATTGAATGTATGCTAAAGTTTCGATCTCTGAAGATCCCGCACCAATGCTGGTTTGTATCACATAGCACAAAGCTATAACATTTAGGCGGCTTTCGCGATCAGCTTTCTGTATCAAGAAAGCATGACTATGTAACATTAGTTAAGTAAGCAGAATATGCTGGGTAGTTGAGAAGTTGCTAGGCAGCCGCGTTGCACAAGGATAAAAAGATCACATCAGATTGGTTTAAATTAAAATATGTGAAGAATATACCAACGAAAACTCAGCGCGTTCATGCATGGGAGTGACTGGGCGGTTTGAGAACGACGCCCTTCCGAGTTGTCAACAACAATGCTAGTTTCCAATTCAGTCAAGGTTCTGTTGCGTTCGACAGCAGCAGGTATTCGCGTCTTTTTGTTCGTAATTGCTTCATGACAGAGGAATACTGAAGTACGCGTTTTCAAGTGACACGACGCACTTTTAGCAATGGTTATGACTCTACCATTAAGAATCTCAACATTAATAAGGATACCAGGGTTATTTGCCAAGGTTTCACTGGAAAACAGGTAGAACGCGTTCTTTTGTTTTCAAGCTTATATTCACTAACATGTATTTAGGGCACTTTCCATTCGGAGCAAGCCATTGAATACGGCACAAAGATGGTAGGCGGTGTATCTCCGAAGAAAGCTGGCCAAACCCACTTGGGACTTCCTGTCTTTGCTACCGTTCAGGATGTAAGCCTCAGAACACACCGCAAAAAAGATCAGCAAAAACTGATTAGTTGTAAAAAAAAGGCTGTTAAGGAAGTAAAGCCGGATGCAAGTGTGGTGTATGTGCCACCGCCGTTTGCAGCTGACGCCATAATGGAAGCCATTGAAAGCGAAATAGGTCTCGTGGTTGTTATTACCGAAGGAATTCCTCAAAGGTATGCATATAATCCGAGCAAGATCCTGTCTTTTGACGTTAAATTTTCAAAGTGACATGGTCCGAGTAAAACAAGCACTTTTGACCCAAGACAAAACAAGATTGGTATGTTGCGATATCATGGAGAGATCGATCATGTGAATACTCATGTGGAGTTTGCAAATTCAAAAGTGCGGTGGAAATTGCCCTGGGATAATCAAAGCGGGTTTGTTTTTAATATACTTACCTTCTGTGTGCTATGAATTAACCAATAGGTTGCTGCTTCTAGGTGAATGCAAGATTGGAATCATGCCCGCAAGCGTCCATATGCCGGGGAGCATCGGCATTGTATCTCGTTCAGGTACCTTGACGTATGAAGCAGTCAATCAGACTACGCAGGCGGGGCTAGGCCAGACACTTTGTGTTGGGATTGGCGGTGATCCATTGAATGGAACCAATTTTATTGATTGCTTAAAGATCTTTTTGGAGGATGAAAAGACGAAAGGTAAAATGTAAAAAGACATAGAGACACACTTATAACTAATATGTAAAAAAAACGTAGGTATTGTCATGATTGGTGAAATTGGTGGTTCGGCCGAAGAAGAAGCAGCTGCTTTCTTGCAAGAATATAATCTTAAACGATGGGATCCCAAGCCGGTTGTTTCATTCATTGCTGGTGTGAGTGCTCCTCCGGGCCGCAGAATGGGTAAAGCGAGTCATAACACGAATAATTTTCATATATTGACGTTATATACTATGAAGGTCATGCGGGTGCCATTATCTCTCATGGCTCAGGAGGCGCGGAAGAAAAGATGGCCGCATTGGAGGATGCTGGTGTTATCGTGACACGATCTCCCGCCAGAATGGGTATTGAGATGAAGAAGGTAAGTACGCTATACAGAATATAATTCCCAGTGAGCTAATATTTATAAACATTTTTTTATTGAAGGCATTGACGGGTGCTGGCTTAATCTAAATAATAAAAAGTTCACAAACTTTATATTCCATACACCCGATACTCTAACCGAAAAAAGTTCGAGATAACTGGAACGGAACTTCGGTCCGATCGGCAATGCGCAATGTATATAAGCAATCCCTTTTTTTCTTCACTTCTTTTTATCTGTTTCCCTTTTCTTGTCGATCATGGCATCGTTATTGGCTGACTTTCCGAAATTATGCGGACCTTATTACGTGGGTTGCCATGATTTTGAATGGCACCGCGGTCGACGAAGAAAGGGGGATGCTTCTTCTACTTTGTTCAGACTATATTATCCTGCAGCAATTACTACTAGAGATAAACGTGCTAGCTGGGTTTCTAACCAGGAATATGCGCGGGGTAAGTTTATCTGTCTGTGCGTGTGAAGCAAAATGTGTAATTGATCCAACGTTTTTTATTCTCTAGCTCTGTGTGAGGATGTAGGTCAATTGCCAGGCATGGTAGCCAACTGGCTTGCCTCGATTGCCCAACATAAACAAATCGACGCCTATGCGGATGCTGTATTGTTGCAGCCATCGAAAGGCGCATCTTACCCAGTAATGATCTTTAGCCATGGCCTGGGTAAATCTTATTGCTATAAAGCTCTTTTTTATGTTGAAGCTAAACCAGATAATATAGGTGGCAATCGACACCTGTATTCATCATTTTGTTGCAACATGGCCAGTTACGGCATTGTTGTGGCTGCCATTGAGCATCGTGATGGGTCAGGAAGCTTAGCGCAAGGGCATCGAAAAGGCGATTGGATTCGATACGATGGACAGCCTCCTGAAGTATGGGAGTACCGACAAAATCAATTGCGACGTCGATTATCCGAAGTAAATCTATGTGTTGAAGCTATGCATCGAATAAACGAAGGTCGAGTGCAATCAGATGCAATATCAGAAGGATTCTGCGGTGCTCTTGATATGGAAGCCATGGTAATGGGAGGTCATTCGTTTGGTGGTGCCACCGCGGTATGTCAGTTTTTCTGTAACCACGGCGACGATCGATTTAATCTGTATATGATAAAGATTCTTGCATTGAACGATCCTCAGTCAAATTATAAATGTGGCATATTGTTGGATCCGTGGGCTCAACCATTAAACATGTTGGACGATGCATGTACGAAAATCGCACGACCAGTGTTGGCGATTCTCAGCGAACAATTTGCATTCTGGCCTGATAATTTTGACACAGTTCAAGAGCTTATTCAAGGGTCACCTAAAGAGTCTGTATGCATATCAGTAACAGGCACTGCACATATTCATCAGTCAGATGTGTTGGTAAGAACAATACGAAAAAAAAAAGAGAGCGTGTGTGTTTGAACTGAAAGGGAAAATTTAAACTTTAGCTAATACTTCGGCGCCTGATTCGTTTTGATTTCAGGTCACCGTTCCAAATTGATCCCGGGCTCGCGATTGACCTGAATACCAAGGCAGCGATGGCATTCATCAGGCGAGTGCTGTGTTCGAGTGATGAAGAGATCACCGACGACATGGAAATCCTGTCCTACTTTAAACAGTTTCCGGAACACGTTGTCATTCATTAGTTGCCATGTAACATATTGAAGAAAAGAGATAATTTCAAACCCAGATATTTTTTTCTTTTGCTGCAAAAAAAAATCGTTTTGTCGCTTTCCTACCTTGCCAGTACCTGACCTTTTCAGGCTTTTTATCTCATAATGGCATTCCCGTTCGATCTTGTCCAGCAACCAATGCCTTCCGCTTCCTCCTCCTCATCGATCGTTCTTCCCGAGCCACAAAAGACCACTCTCTGGTATGCGCGCAACTCGCCCAAAAAACCAAAAAAAAAACTTTAAAAACTCACCACGTTTTTATTGTCCATTTAGGATGGGCGAATTGGAACCTTGGATGGATGAACAGTATATTCGGCAATTGTGGTTCAATTTGAACGAAAAGGTCATGGTCAAGGTGATCCGGGATAAGGTCACTGGGTAAGCTTGGTCTTTATTGTGTTAATATTGGCTCCTTATTGAGGTTTCTTTTTTAGTACGAGCGCCGGTTATGCTTTTGTGGACTTTGGATCAGCAAGCAATGCACAACGAGCGCTCAACGCATTCAATGGGGCATTAATCCCAAACACACATAAGCAATTTAAGCTGAATTGGGCTTCGGGCGGTGGTCTTATTGACAGACGGTATGGCAACGGTTGACTTTGCAAGCGTTTGCTAACAGATAGGGTTCAGAGAGGACAGACAGCCTGAATATTCCATTTTCGTCGGTGATCTCAGCCCGGAGTGCACCGAAATGAGTCTCTTGGTATAACACACTGCAGTTTGTTTCCTCCATTGATACTTAACCAACCTTCTGAACAGGGCGCGTTCCAAGCCAATTATCGATCATGCAAATCAGCTAAAATCATGACGGATCCCCGTACGGGACTTACACGCGGTTACGGCTTTGTCCGATTCACCGACCAGAACGACCAGCAACGAGCATTGATTGAAATGCAAGGTTTCATGATCGGTAGCCGACCTATCCGAGTATCCGTCGCGACTCCCAAAAACCGAATGCATGCATCACCCACACGGTCGCCCCGCCAGCAACCCATGCCATTGTTTGCCGATCCATCCAACACTACGGTGTTTGTGGGCGGTCTGTCGGCTCCCATTCGTGAGGATGAATTACGACAATACTTTAGTCCGTTTGGCGAGATCATGCAGGTCAAAATCCCTCCGGGCAAAGGCTGCGGTTTTGTTCAATACGCCTTGCGCCACTCGGCCGAATTGGCCATTCAACAAATGAACGGTTATCAGATTGGCAATTCGAGAATTCGTTTGTCTTGGGGTCGTTCCCAGAATGATGCCAAGCCGGTGGTTCCTATGCCTCCTGCAGTTACCATGGCGGCTGCCTTGTCTCGGTAAATAATTTTGGGATGCATGTGAAAGAGAAACTGAAACTTTATATTTATAGATCACCAGCGTATCCGTCCCTAGGCAACTATGGTTTCTATGCGCAACAACAGCAAAAGTATCCGTTCGGAGACCTGAAGCCGCAATCGCTTCAGCAACAGCCGCCACCGCCAAAGGGGTTCTCTCGATTGGATTACAATGCCGACCCGTTGGACCTGTTGCCAGAAAACGACTTGTTTGCACCGGCCCGATCGCTGCTGGATAAGAAGTCGAGCAATGCGGCTACGTGGCGATTCAATCAGGTGTACGCTCAATAAGCAAATCCATGCATAACACACAACACACAGCAACAAACGCATTTATATACATGATATACTTTTTTTCTTACGCAGTTCCTCCCTCCTTTCCCCGCTCTATCTTCTTTTTTCTTTTTGTGTCTGTATCGTTCTGTTTGTCTATCTCTATCTCTATCTCTCTCTATTCTTTTGTGTGTCATTTTCCTTTCGTATTGTACTTTTTTTGTTTGTGCCATCAGTATTATGTTCTATTCTTTCCCCCTCTTTTTTTGTGTTCTATCATATTATTATCATGCATGTCCTCTTCGTAATACCGTATTCTTAAAGAACACAGCTTGATTTCCCAGTGTGGCCTTTAATCGATCGGAATTAAAAAATCTGGAGTGTTCCCGTTCCGAAGCTTTGAGTCGAATCTTTCGTCCATCTGATTAATCTATTCGTTCTTTTTTTTCCTCTTCCTGTACAAAAAAACCGCATAATGGCCTTGTTAAACGCAAACCCTGTAGTATATCAACCCTCGATCAGCAACATTCGAGTAGAAACTGAGACTGATTTCGACGACGATGTGGTCGATCCCATTGATTCCGAAGAAGTTTACGAATTGCTGCGCTCCATTTCGGATCCTGAACACCCTCTGACTCTTGAACAGCTCAATGTCACCCAATTACAACATATCACTGTCAACAACGACGAAAACCATGTTTTGGTCGAATTCACTCCCACCATTCCACATTGTTCCATGGCCACACTGATTGGTCTGTGTATTCGAGTACGACTTTTGAGAAGTCTCCCTGAGCGTTTCAAAGTATGTTGTCGTGGAGGTCGCCATGGAGATCTATGTGTAGCTTACAATTATTTCGATAGGTGGACATCAAGGTACGCAAAGGAACCCACCAGTCGGAAAATGCGGTCAACAAGCAATTGAACGACAAGGAGCGAGTGGCGGCGGCGTTGGAAAATAAGCATTTGTTGGAAGTGGTTAATCAGTGCCTCGCAACAGCAGGTCGAGATGCCGTAGCACATTAGCGTGTGTATTATACTTTATAAAAAAGATAGTGCGTGATGTGTGTTCATCTATGATGTGTTCCTATTTTGGTTGAAGGATGCGATAAGGATGTTCATTCTTCTCGTGTCGTAATGATATAAAGACCAATCGCTCAATTTTTTGTCTGCTTCCGATTCGTTTACAACGATTTTGGAAAATCATTTGCATTCAGCATCATATGAAAGCGGCGACTATTGGTGCACTTTTTTGTTTGAATGCATTAGGCCGCCCTCTTTGTTCAGGTGCGGGTGCGTTTTGATAGTGCCACAGGCGGCGTGGTTCTCTTTTGTCCAGGTCATTGTTGCAGCACTGTTCAAAAGTCGCAAGTGTTTCAGCATGTTTTTTTCACCAAGCGTCTTTTGGTTACTTGAGCGTAACTAAAAAGACATTTGCTTTGCCAATCTGCTTGCCCGATTGTTCCATTTGGTGTTGCGATGCTGAGCTGCTGAATGAGCGAAGAGGAAAAAGTAACAAAAATGCAAAAAATAAGGTTTTACGCTAAGGAAAACCCAAAATCTACAGCTGCAAGTGGCACGCAAAAGGTTCTTTTTTTGCTGCAAGATCAAAGCGTGCAATCATGAGCTCTTGACGACAAGCGGCACCAGACCATTTGTAACAGCCACTCGAGTGATCAACGGAGGTCATTGTAGTTTAAATATGTTGTGATGGAAACCGAATTTAGTTCGTATGTGAGAACGGTCAAGTGATTAAATCATGTCAACACATACACACAACAACGGACAGAACTTCCAAAAAAGTAGAACACGAGGCAACTCTACTTTTCGAGGCTTTTCACCCCCAAGTTTTTTTATTGCGATGCTACCAGCCATGAAAACTTTCCAGCCATCCAGTATTCGATGGATTGTTCTCTTGTGGCGGTCTTTTTGGTAATAATATAGCTTGTTGTTGTTGCTGTTGTTGTTGTTGTTTTCTTCTATTATTAGTGCTAGTGTAAAACGTAGTTTTCTGTTGGAGATGTTCCCAGAGTACGTTGCGTCTGAGGCTGTCGGAAAGTTCTTTCCGTAAATAATGATCTGGCTTGGTATTACATGAAGTGATGGTCAGCGACGATGTCGTTGCTTGTCGGTTTAGCATAGTGGAGAGTAATGATGGTTGTGGCGGTAATGGTGCAGGTTCTCGTTTTTTAAAACATCCTTCATCATCATCAGCGTGGTCAAGCAGTTCTTCGTCATCAAAAAGATCATCTTCTTCGTCTAATGATATATCGTCGTCGTCGTCCAAATCGTCCAGGTCATCGTCACAGTCGTCATCGACGACTTGATCCTCATGAACTGGTTCAGCCGACGCCTGCTGATTGGTGTCTGTCTGTCGATCATGCGACTCGACAGTAGTCGGAGCGGTGGGGGGTTGGTGTGACCACACGTCCTGCCCAGGTGATAATAGCGAGATAAACCGCTTAATGGATGAAGAAGTGTGGCTAGACACCGACGATGCGGACGACGAACAGGTTTGCAACGATGGTGTGGTTGGAATGTAAGAGAAATAGTCATCGAACTGCTGCCGTTGTGATTGCTGTTGCTTCTCATGATACCATAACCGCCACGACATGTTTTCCAATCGTTGGCCATTCTCTAAATGTGCCTTGCACTTGGTGAACACTAGTTATACAAGCTGTTGTCAGCAAAAAAAAGAGTCTTCTTTCTGTTTCCAGCATGTACCGTTCCACATAGCACCTAGATCGTCAACATCGTGGATCCGATCGATGGACTGAGGCGAGAGTGAGAGCATGGGCTGCTCGAATATGTGGGTCATGGCGAAAGAAGACGGTATGGAAAGTGAGAAAGGGAAGAGAGAAAGAGGGGGAGGACAAAGTGCTATTCCAATTCAGTTTGTGGGGGTTATGTTTGCTGTATAGGTCACATGTATTCTTTTCTAACCATCGACGGCGACGAAAAAAAAATCTTTTCCTCTCAGCTTAGAGGGCCAATGCATTTTGGACGAAACTCCCTTTTAGATATAGTCTGATAGAGCGCCTTTCTTCTCTTATTATTATTACTATACGATAACAATGCAGAAGTCGCTTGCTTCACAAATTATTATTCCACCCCAATCACCTTCGGCGATCCCAATCGTCGCTCCTTCGGAAGCTTCCCCAACGCCCGAAGCAAAACCTTCGTCGTCCAAGCCTGTCTCCAAAGGTTTTATCTCTAACCTCGTAGCATTCTCGAACCTTCTTTGACATCTCTCTATCCCTCTCACTCTATCGTTCTTAGGCAATGCCAAGCGGCTGTGTCGGAATGTTATTATTCATGGTTTCTGTAAATACGAAGGCAAAGGATGCGAATTCAATCATGAATCGGTTAGCTTCATTCCTACACTTTTTACGCCCAAATCTAATCTCGTCATTGCTAAATCTTGCTTTCTATTCAGAGCAACGGCAGCGTGAAGCCTTCGCCGCAAGGAAGTCCTGAGAAGTATGTCGCCTACATGGAAAAAAATAGGCAATTTTTCATTCATATTAAAGTTTGGCAGTAATTCGAAAGTACGTATCCAGTCGCCTCGATCGAATTCAGGAATGGTCTCGTCCGTCTCGGCTGAAAGCGTCAATGCTCCAGTCTTTGTTCCCAAATCGATTGGTGTACCAGGTATTTACTGTCATGGAGATAAGAGAAATCCAACTAACAATTCTTATAGTAACTACGCCGCCGAATGGTGAGTCCTTTTATATCCATTATTGGAATTGATCTGATATGCCTTTCCTCTTGCAAAAACCAGACGATAGTAGTGATACGCAGACGTAAGTCGAAGAATGGGGAAAGAGGGGGAGGACACAAGGAATTAATGTGTGTGTTTTAGAACAAATTATCTAGATGAAGGAGTGGATGCATTGGAAAAGAAGTTTGGTCATGTTGGGCTGCACAACCACGAGGTACTGGATACCATGCGAATCGACGATACACGTATCTGAAACGAATCTAGGAATCCGTTGGATCACAACAACCGGAGTCGCCAAACCAAATGATGCCCATGATGCAGCCCGACGCATACTACTACATGGGAGCACCAGTGTTCGCGCGTCAGCCGGTAATACAGTGCGTATTGACGCAACCACGCTCATTGTTCTTTATCGATCTATTGTTTTTGTTTTATAGCTCCAGTACCATCTATATACCTCTGGTCTCGTCCCTGTCGCTGAACCCTTATCCCATCAACGTGCGATCCAATCTTTTTTTATGCCTGATAAACTGCGCGAATCACTTACTCAGCGCAATGAAGCAACGCTGCTTTCTGCCCCAGGTCTGTTCTCCCTTTCAATTGTAATCGCGAAGGATTAATGTTCTCTTTTTTATTATAGCGCGCGAATTGGGACTGCCCCAAGAAGTCCATGTGTACCACTCACTTTACCCATTAGAGGAGCACAACTCTCAGAGCAGTCAATACTTTGGTCATTCTTCGAGAATATACAAAGCAGTGTCAAGTGTGGATGGGCGCACCTACACACTTGTTAGAATAGAAGGTTTCCGACTCGTAAACGAGTTGGCGATGGCGTCGGTCGAGTATTGGCGTAGAATTCGGCATTGCAATATCGTATCGATTCATGAAGCTTTTACAACTCAAACTTTCGGTGATTCATGTGAGTTTTCACTTACATATTGATATTCTGTAACTCAACATGTGTGTTAGCACTCGTTTTTGTCTATGATTATCATCCTTGTTCAGCTACTTTGCAATCCTTGTACTTCACACCTCAAGGTCAAGCCATGATGCAAGCAGAATTGCAAGCAACCGGTATTAACTCATTGTTGATTCCTGAGACAACCCTGTGGAGCTACATCACCCAAGTTGCATCTGCTATTAAGGCTGCGCATACAGCGGGATTGGCTGTGCGTAGCATTGATCCATCGAAAATTTTGTCAACCGGCAAACACAGGTAATAACCAAAAAAAAAATGCAATCAATGCCCAAAATGGGGTGTAACGTTATTGTTTAGAATCCGCATCAATTGTGTTGCCATGCTGGACGTATTGCAATTCGAAACTGAACAAAACATTGCACTGCAACAACAGGAAGACTTATTAGCTTTTGGCAAATTAATTGTGTCGTTAGCCTGCAATTCGACACAATCCATCCATACGTTACCTCAATCAGTGGAGCTTCTCTCGCGATACTACTCACCTGATTTGAAGGACGTGGTTTTGTATCTTTTGAGCAAGCCAATGGCTACCAAGACTGTCGACGAGGTAATACGGATGATCGGCCCAAGGATCCTCCATGAAATCAATAGTAGTCAGTCATATGCGGATGTTTTGGAAACTGAATTGCGTCGAGAGTTGGAAAATGGTCGACTTGTTCGACTTTTATCGAAGATGGGATTCATTAATGAACGGCCCGAGTAAGTTTTCTTGGTTTTCTTGTTTAAAAGGGAAGGTAGGTATTGACAATAACCTCTGCGTAGGTTCGATATGGATCCGAGCTGGTCTGAGACCGGTGACCGGTATATCATTAAACTATTCCGAGATTATGTATTCCATCAAGTGGATGAGAATGGACTGCCTGTGGTAAACATGGTCCATGTATTGTCGTGTCTTAATAAGGTGAGTGATAATTCCAATGGAAAGAGCTTCAATTGCATCTTTATCCGCACAATGCAATACTGAATACCCTTTCTCATTTTTTTTCACAAGCTGGATGCCGGCGTCGATGAGAGGATCGTATTGATGTCTAGAGACGAGGAATCATGTCTTATCGTCAGCTACAAGGAAGTCAAGAACTGTATTCTATCTGCGTTTAAGGATTTGACTTCTGGAAGAAAATAATAAAAAAACTGATAAAAAATAATGCGAGAACCAACATGTTGCCATAGTAACAAACCCCGAATTTTGGAGGTGGTGGCTTATTCACCACCCACTGGCTAAAAATTTTCTTGGGCGCCGGCAAACGAACTTCCTTTCTCTTTTCGTTTCTACACGTCAAAGTATCGTAAGTCCATGTTCGACCAGTCGCAAAGAAAACAAGCCAAAAACCGACTCTATCATCGAATAGATCATGAGCGCCGAATTGGTCTGGGCTTTGGTTAAGAACAACAACTCCTTCCTCGTCAAGCGCTCCGGCGTTCAGTTCTCCTCGGAACCTGGTAACTTGGCCAACTTGAACACCTTCAAGTACTCTGGTCTTGCCAACAACAAGGTATAAACCAGCGTATATAAAGGGAAAATAGGGAACAAGGTTGTTAATTATGGGGAATTTATCATTAGACCGTTGACATTCGTGGTACTGGCCGTGGTGTCCAGGTCACCACCAAGATTGTCAAGAAGGCCAACACTCCCGCCAAGGCCTTGAACAAGACTGTCATTACCAAGTCTCGTCGTGCTACTGCCAAGTCTGTTGCCAACTTGATCGCCAAGACCAAGTACCGTGCTGATTTGCGCAAGGTAAAGGGTTTTTTTTAATATTTTTTTTTATGTGGTATTTAATTCATGGTAATTTTTAATAGGCTGCTCTTGCTCGCGCCTCTGCCGTCTACTCGTCGCAGGTCCCCAAGAAGGCCAAGACCCTTCGTGCTGGTAAGGGTATCCGTGCCCAGAAGGCTGCTGCCAAGCAGGCTTAAGATTGCTTTGAAATAAATTGTCTTTTTGTCACGACGATCAAACGACGCCATCGAGAAAGATAATCCAATTCGCGATTCAATGCTTGATGGCATGCTTCAGCTATTTGCAAATGAATATACACACACGCGCGCACATACACATATACTACGGAACCTCGCAATGCATGACTAGTGACAATCATACGCTCGCACAGATAGTCGAGTTCTTGTATATCCAGTACTGGTTGGATCTTGTCCATGCTTGAAGGATCAGTGTTAGTGTATGACGGGTGACAGAGCTGCGTTTTAAAAAAAAGTTTGCGCTCTAGCAGATTAAAAAAACCTTCGTGTTATGGAACCATTCCTAAACATTGATAAGACGCAGGATCCTATATCTAATATAAAAGCCTGTCCATTCCGGAATCTCATCGTTCTGGGCAGCTTTCCGGACTAGAATCTTGCCAACAGTTTATACCCGTTCATCCTAGTGACCCTTTCACTGTAAACCATCGTTGCGTATCTGTTGCTTTAGATCTCTCGCGATAATCGTCAGCGCGGGAGTCCTATTAATGGAACGGACTCGATAAGTGTGGCATCCCGGAAATTGCATAGTGTCTATGAACGTCTATTAGTATTGAGGACTAGACTAGTTTTGCTACGTTATATCGCAACCCAATCCATCTCTGTTAAGGTTTACGTACATATGCGTTCCTACCAGCTTCATTTTATCCTCCACATATTAAGACTGGGAGAATCAAATGCTAGTGCATACTTTTGGCCATAATAAGGATGGTTTTGTTGCAAAGTCTCGTGTTTCCTGTGCTTAACCCAACTCGAACCGTTCGTGGTAGTATATGTAAATTTGAGTGAAGGAGCTCCATTCATATCTTGTTCATGAAGCTTGAGAGCGGTTTGCGGAATTTGTTTCTTTGTAAAGTGAAATAAGTTTTAAAAGAAAGCGCGCCGTATCAGGATCACTCTTTTTGAACGGTGATTGGAACAAGTGCGCTGGATTATTTCATTTGTCAAAACTCGCGCATACAAGATCGTTTCTAGTTCTGAACCACAAGACCCAGTTACAGACAGCAAACCGCTGCCTTCTCAGCAGCTTGTTGATATTGATGCGTAGTTCAACTTTATGGAGACGTAAATTTGAAGAAGCGACTACGTATCTTTCCATAGCATCAAAGAGTGAGCCATCTCACCAACCAAAAAAGACTTTATTCATTATGGATACGTACACTAAAGATGATGGCGTTGGTTATTCCCGACAAAGGCGGTACTACAAACAGAATAACTTGTGTCGTGAGCGTACTATTGACCTCATCTCGGCGGATAATGGTACTCACACGTCTACTTTACCATTAAAGCGTTCATTTGATGAAATTGACGTGAAAAATCCACATGAAATGCACTTCCTCTACCCAAACTTGGCACTGCATACACAACATTCAGATGGTTTAAATTATGTGTTTGGAACACAAGTTTCCAGAATACTGGTCACATCTGTATATCGAAATTAAGACATGTATTGGTTTCAAGTGTGTGTATTTCCAACTTCTAACGCAATGAACATTAAAATTTATTTTGGTTCGGCCGGTCCGCAAGAAGCGTTGAATAGGCTAGAGTCACCGTAATACCTTGTGTGTATCGTCTCGACCTAACATCATCTACTAGCTACAATAGATTTGCAGCACGTCGGACTGAGCAAATGCGCAATTCATAACATATATTTACTACCCGCTCATTGTATTCACGCTGACAGATTACGATCGTAGTAGCAGACACCGACCCAACCTCTTTGGCGCCATTGGTGTTCTCATGTTAAAACATGGCAAGGATGGACGCTTACCAGAGGGTGATGGGGAGGGATTAGCTTTCTAATAACTGCTTAGCAATATGAAGGTTTTTTTTGCTGGATATCTTTTGAATGTATTCATCAACAGAGATTGTCATCCTCATTTTGAAAAGTAACGAATCGGACAAGAATATCGGCAACTTTCAGGTGCCACCAAGTGTAGTCCCTGATAAGTGTTAGTTGCCATACCAAACATCCATCTGTTTTACTTTACGTTTTGAACCCCCTCATGCAAGTGGCATTCACACGCCGCAGGATTACCTTCCATCATCGCGCGAACAAAAAAAGCTTGCTGGCGAACAAGTATTCGTAAGCAATTAATTCTCGTCATTTAATTTAGCATTGATACTAGTTATCCGGTTGTTAAAAAGAAGTACTATCTGCACAAGTCGACCGATGTATGTGCACATTATCTATAGTTTTCCAAATTTGATTCCTCCTGCTGTAAGTAGCCAAGCAAGCCTTTAATACGTACCAGATAATAAAAGCGACATCAAGGATTTTTCTATATGCCATATGGCATGATGTGCATTGCCGACCGCTCCATATTACATCAGTTAATAGAACATGACAGCCATATGGCGTGGATGTTAAAGTATGGATGTTCTACTTTAGCGGGAGTGTCATTATCAATTAAAAACTGTAAATCCGAGCACAGGCGACGGTGGTGTAACAAGCAGTTCGGTACGTAATAAGCTAAGTTTGCATTAGAGGTATCAAAGAGATAAAGGTTCGCTCGTGGTATACCGAGTGTAGCCACCAGTGTCAGACTTTCAGGTAATATGTTCTGTGATGGCTATTCCATGCTGATCACTTTTGGTTTTTGCATTGGCATCCAGGGCTTTGTTTTGGTATGTGGAAATTGCAGGAGTCGTCTAAATATGGTAAAAGGCTGTATGTGTGTGAGAAAGTAATAAGAAGTAAGTGGATTTTCCCGTGGTTGAGAAAAAGGAAATGCCCGCATGACCGTACCTATTTGCTTTCGTCATGCATCCTATAAAATGGGGTAGTCAGGATTGAAGCAGCAGCAAACTATCTTTTCCTCCCCTCTCTCTCTCGCTTTTTCCAAAATGGTTGTATCTCTTGTGAAGGCTAACCCTGCTTTGGCACCTTTGTTCCTGTTTGCTGGTGCCGGATGTGTTGCTGCTGTCTCGTAAGTCTTTTTGAATATGAATATAACAGCTGGAGTCGTTTTTACTCATTTAACCTACTTTAGGTATCCTAGTAAGTTTTATAGTTGGACGGAATGAAGCCCGTGTATTGACATTTAAATAGTGTACTTGTTGAGAACACATCCTGAGATCCTTGTTGACCGCAAGAACAACCCCACCCCATGGAATCGCGTGCAGCAACACCAAAACATCAAGGTAAACAATCTTCTCCTGAATTGAAATTCTCACACGCTAATATTCGGTTCAGTTTCTCAATGTCAAGCCTGAATTCTATGAAGCTCGCCGAAGCCTGGAGCGCCCTACATACTAGAGCCATCATTACGTGTGTGTGATGAAATAATAAAGATTTTCGGAAACTTTTTCTTTTTTTTTTACATTATGAAATGCCTTGCCTCCTTTTCTTCACCTTTTTGCATGTTCTCGAGAATTCGTCTCCAAAGGCTACTTTCAGCCCCGCGTCATCTCCATAGCAAGTGCGAGTCGGTTCCCAAAGAGCTGCTCCATGAAATCCAGGCAGCGCGACCGCGTCCCATGCGCAGTGAGTTCTGGACAAAGAAAGAGCTGTCAAGACCGGTTTTGGAGAACATGGAAATTGGAGTGGACATGCACTTCCAACCACAAGACTGGAGCGACCGATTCGCATATCGACTAGTGCGTACGTTGCGGCTGTTGCCTGACACCTACTTTCGTGGCGACCACTATATGCGCGTCGTGATGCTGGAAACGATTGCAGCAGTCCCAGGCATGGTAGGTGGGATGCTGCGGCACCTGTCTGCTTTGCGTAAACTGCAGGACAACCAAGGTGCGTGGATCATCCACCTGCTTCATGAAGCCGAGAACGAACGGATGCACCTTATGATATGGCTCAAGCTGCTGCAACCGAACCGATTCAACCGCTGGCTTATACTTATAGCGCAAGCTGTGTTCTTCAACAGTTATGTTTGCCTGTACATGGTGTCGTCAAAGACAGCCCATCGCTTCTGCGGGTATCTCGAAGAAGAGGCCATCCATTCTTACACTGAATTTATCCAAGCTTTGGAAAGCGGCGCCTTGAAAGATGCTCCTGCGCCGTCGATGGCCATTGGTAAAACAAATAACCGTGTGCGCCCCTTTAAGGCTGTTTCTTGCGGGCTGACACACCTTGCAATAGAGTACTACAACCTGACGCCAAATGCAAGTACATTGGATGTGGCGCTATGCGTGCGAGCAGACGAGGCAGTGCATCGGGATGCCAATCACTACCTTTCCACTTGCATCGCACACCATCACGATATTCTGAGCAAACTGGAAGAATAAAAAAAGGGAGCAATAAAAATAAATACTTATTTTTTCTTTCCTTCTTCGCTACAAAATGACCAAAGAAAAAGCCGCAACAATAAAACATCGTCGATGGACACGCGCCGCTCTCAACAATGAACCTAATCCCCTCAATCTTTCGGGCCGTATGCCACTCTATTGCCCTTTAAAAGCGCTTCAGGACGGCCAGTCATGGTTTGGCGCTCAATACGCACGCGGCTTGCCTGGTCGCTCCAGCATTATACGATACGAGGCGGCCAAACGAGTGTCAGAAGTAAGCTTGTATATGGCGCACAGTGTTCCTTTTCTCCCGTAACTTAAAAAAAGGAAGCCAAAGACACCCATCGTGGAAGCGCACGAAGAGAAACACGAGCATGAAGCATCCAACTCCGACGATACCGAACGATCATTGCGGCCTGCACGTCAACCTCCTTCGTTGCCAACGCAAGCCTTCTTGCCTCACCCTTCTAGAAATGGACGGATACAAAAGGTCCAGATCGGCTCGTTCCTAATAGATGTATGGTACCTTGCTCCCTATCCTGAAGAGTACAGCCACCTTGAAGCACTTTACATTTGCGAGTTTTGCTTGCGGTACATGAAAAGTGCCTTTGTGGCAAAGCGGCACAAGGTAATGCGGACGGTTCTGGTGTATCGCGCTGGCTTCTGATGTGTGGGATAGATCAAGTGTCCAATGAAGCATCCACCCGGCGACGAGATCTATCGTGATGGTGCACTCTCTGTATTCGAGGTGGATGGTCGCAAAAACAAAATCTACTGTCAGAACCTCTGCCTGCTGGCCAAGATGTTTCTGGATCACAAGACGCTGTATTATGACGTGGAGCCTTTCTTATTTTACATTCTGACCGAGAGTGACAACCATGGATGCCACTTTGTCGGCTACTTTTCCAAGGCAGGTTAGGGAACAAAGCACATTATTTCTGGCAGGACGCATCAGCAGACCGTTTTATGTATTTATTCTTATAGGAAAAGAAATCCTTACTGGATTATAACCTTTCGTGCATCATGACACTGCCATCGTATCAGCGACAAGGTTACGGTCAGTTCCTGATCGACTTTAGCTATATGTTGTCAAGGAAAGAAGGGAAAATTGGATCTCCGGAGCGACCGCTCTCCGATCTGGGACTCCTGAGCTACCGAAAATACTGGACGCAGACGCTTAATTCAGAGTTAGAGAAGCATCCCAGTAGCAGCATTGAAGGCAAGCGTATATATCTCCAATCCGTGCAAAAGGTTAAACGTTTGCTTTGTAGAATTGAGCCTGGCGACGTCCATTTCTGCGGATGATATCTTGTACACACTCAAAGTCAACAACATGTTACGATCAAACGATGAAGGAGGATATGTAATCGATCTCCAATTGAAGGAAACAAAGCATCGACCCATTGCTAAAATGGAATCATTGACCTGGGTACCCTTCATGGTCGCAGCAGCACGAGACGGAAACAGAGATGGGGTCTTGAATGTCCCAAGAGAAGCTACAGCTATTTCAACCGCAGCTGCTATGCCATCGCCCGTACGCACGTCACCGCGTCGAAAGTCTTCAGCCTCGTCCACTGAGAAAAGCCATCGCAAACGAAAGCGTTGATCTTCGCATCGTAGTTTATTTTGTATACCTTTTGTAAAACATATCGTGTTGTATTGATATGCTATATATACAGTCTTACAATATCGAGGTCTCTTATGACGTTATATATCAGTTTATGTGCGGAAGTGTATCACTTAGGCCAAACGTTTCATGTGGATCGCTCGTACGGAAATAATGCCGTCTCATTAAAGTAACAAAACGGGACTAGTGGACTGTCGGGCCGATCGCTTTTCTGCGCTCAAGCAGGATCAAGGAGAAATCATTATCCTAGACCGATCAGGCAATGCAAAATAGCTAATTTAGGACAATTAATCACACAGTATGCACGTAAGAGAGGGTCTTTGATTGATAATCCAAACACAAAAATAGTCACATTACAAAAGGCAAGTGAGGGTCCTTGATTAATAATACAACCAGAATATTTACCACCTAACAAATATGCAAGTGTGAGCTTTTGATTAATAATCCAAGCCAGATGGAAACAGAGGCAAAAATATATTAGCTTTTGCAATTGATTACGTACACGACAGGATCGCAATTGTCGCGGAGCGTTGTGGGTGCACAGAATGGGTTAACACAAAGTACTACTTTAATACGTAAAGTAGTTAGTAACAAACCCCATTACTAATTGTACACATCAGTGAATCCTACTTTAACAAATGTAAACTAGTTATTATTATGATGCATTACTAACTATGCCAGTGACCCAGAGGTCAAGGCCTAGTGAAAGGATTATACTCTAAACACTTACTAGACATAGAACCTTTAACTACGATGGCTAAAACAAGATCACCACCGTAGACACAAGGCCTAGAAATATATAATTGATGTGTATAGTCACAAACATTGGACTAGTAAGTTGAGAGATCAAACTTTATTTTGATGTATGATTGTTCAATATAAGGTTCAAGGAGGAAAAATTACCCACTTTTGGAGGTGGCGACACAAAGTCCCAAAGCACGTCTTGATTACTAAACAGGATCAAAATCCATCTGCTTCATGATACAAAAGATGTGCTTGTAGTGTTATAATGATTCAATACAAGTCAAAGAGATTCGAGATTAACAATCGGCGGTGATCCACTCAGTAGCTCGTTCATCTTATAAATGACTAACGAAAAAGCAAGCGGTAATTCGGAGTTCAGCGCCGGTAAATCAACGCCGGATTGCCGACGCTGTTGGTGTCTGGGGTAACTAAAGAAGTTGATTGCCAAGGTTCAACTATCTTTAAACTATACGGCTGCAACCATTATTATAGTTTGATCTGGTAAATATGAAACATTGATTTCCTTGATTTAAGCACTTTGTCAGGTCTGGTGGGAGAGCGGTGGTCATAAGTAGAAAAAAAGTGCTCACCAAATCACACATTCGTAGAAAGCATTTGATTCTGTTGTACAAGATCATGATGGAAATCGCGTCAACCTTTTCCCACTCTCTTCTTATAAATATGCTAGTTTCTCGCGGTTCCACAGTTACTCATTTTCCACACACGCAACAATGGGAACTGAATCTTCTGAAGGTACTCTTGCGTCTGCCTCATCCAGTATAAAAGACATCAGAACAAGTGATGATCTCGAATCAGCAACAACGTCGCAACAGCACAAGCAGAGTGATAATCCACAGTATCCGCATATGCTGGAAACTGCTCCGGTTCCTGCATTGGGGTCTCTACATGAAATCACACGAGTGCTTTCTCAACAGACACAAAATAATGACGACAATGACCGCGAAAAGACGATTGCACCACCAGAAACCGAAGAAAAGAAGATTTGGGAACAGCAGCTAGATACTGAAGGATGGCGAAATCCTGGATGGTGCTCAGTTGCGGCAGCTTGGCTCACGAATTTTTGCGTATTTGGAGTTTCTTTCAGTTGGGGTGTTTTCCAGAAGCTGTAATTATTTGATCTTGTTTGTTTCAGTGGTGGAACTATACTAACTCTCTTTTTTTAGATATCTCCAAGATGTATACAAGGATGAGACGAATCAGTTGCAAATTTCGTTTATTGGCACCATTTCTAACGGACTCGTCGTCTCGTTCGGTCTTTTCTTAACACCAGTGATCCGAAAAATTGGATATCGGGGTACCATGTTGATCGGCGTAATTGTTTCGCCCTTGGGTCTTATTCTGGCTAGTTTCAACACTGCTCTCTGGCAGCTTTATCTCACGCAAGGAATATTGGTCGGCATTGGCGGCGCATGTTGCTTTTCAGCTTCTTTAACGGTATGTTTAGGTTACCAAAGATGGTCAAATAGAGTAACAAGGGCTCACATGAACAAATCTTTTTAGCTCCCTCCGCAATGGTTCTATAAGAATAGAGCTTTGGCAACTGGTATCGCCGTTAGCGGATCAGGCATTGGCGGAGTAGCGATGTCTCCAATGATTCAGTCGCTGATTTCCTCACTTGGATACCGAAACACACTCCGCATCTTGGGGGCCATGAACTTTGGTATCTTGCTTATAGCAACAGCATTAGCCCGTTCGCGCTATCGTCCTCCACCATCCTCCGGTACTGGTGGATTGAGCGCATTCTTCGACAAGTCCATGATGAGCGTTTCGTTCTTACTCTTGGCGATCTTCGCGTTTCTCGTTCCGTTTGGCTACATCGCCCCTTTTTTCCTTGCACCCACTTATGCGTCGTACATTGGCGTTGATGATGCGCGCGGCGCAACTTTGGTTTCCATTATGTCTGGTATGAACTCAGTCTGTCGTATCTGTCTCGGATTCTTGGCCGATCGAACCGGTAATCTCAATACCATGTTTGCTTGCACATTCTTGGCTGGTACGTGTATGCTTGGGGGATAATAAGGGGCAAAAGTAATAATATGTTGTTACTTTAGGCTTCTTTACAATGGTGGTGTGGCAATTTTCGGACAGCTATGCTTCGTTTGTGGCTTATTGCGTGCTATACGGATTAACTGGTGGTGGTTTCGTGTCACTCTTTCCTGTTGTCGCTGCAGAAGTCGCTGGCGTTGAGCAGATCCAAAGAGTAATCGGCCTCACGTACGGTTTCAGTTTCTTTGGCAACTTGGTTGGTACACCCATTATTGGTCAACTCCAGTCCAATTATGGCTGGACCTCCGCAATTCAATTTGCTGGATCACTTTCTGTGGGAGCGTCATTTTTCATGCTTGCATTGAGATTCAGAGCCGACCGCAGAATCTTTGCCAAAAAATAACCCTTTTTCATTGATTTTATTCCGTTCTATACCATTCTCTCAGAAAAGAGGAAACCTTGATTTCATACAACACCACATTTTCATGTTACAAACACAACACACGCGCAACTTTGTATATTATGTAGAATATTCATAATAAATGATCGTTCATCTTTTTTTTTGAATCGTGGGATTATAGTCTTGGTGTGTGAGTCATCAAAGCATTACCGTTTTGTTTCGTTAAAAAGTAAACTGAACACAAAGTTCTTCCTTGGCACTTCCTTAATCAAGAAGTGATCCCATTTGCATAATATTCGAAAGGGGCATTTGATTCTCCACCTTTCAACTTTTTGCAAATCTAAGAAAGTCGTCGGCCGACAGGATATTAGAACGAGCTTAATCATTGTAAGCGCTTGAAGATTGAATAGATATGCAGCCGCACGTTACACACGGTACAAGTTTTCCGGAATGAGAACATTCTCAAATGCTTGTGGTGATTCAAAGCGATGTTCCCATTGAAAAAGAGTCATTTTCGGATACATACGCATCTGCATCAGTAATCGTGCATAGCTTGACTGTTTCTGAGTATCGATACCAGTTATATATTTTTCCGATACGTGGATACCGCCAACTATCTATATAGCAACGGCTTCTGACGAAATATTTATCATGCATGATGACATTTCCACACAGGTGACACATACTTTGTGAAGTGCCGATAAACATTTATGTAGCAAACCAAATAGTGTTACTTGGGTGGTATTCAAGTCATTATGGAAAAGAGCGATTGATTACGTAACACTGAGGTAAAATATACTTTTTAAAAGGTTGACGATAGTGTGCTTTCACTGATGGAAATAGGTACACAGCCAGGCTAGCATATTTCAAACCAGCTTTTCGGCTCAATCCGTTCATAACACGTAAATTTACTTACTGGCATCTCCTCGCTAGTTTCTAAATTGGATGCTATACGCGCATCATAATCGTTGAAATGAATCATGCATACAGATATACCACTGCAATCGTCTATAAGGAACGAAAGCTAAGCAAATACAAGCCATAGTTTACGTGGGTATGTATTGTCACGTCCTTAACCCAGTCAAATTGCTTTCGTTTTTCATGATCAGCCTATCCTTTTATGCTACCAAAAGCAGTATAGCTCATCGATGCTCTGTACAATGTTAATCATGTACAATCCGAATGGCACGAATCGAGCTTGTCAGTTGAATAAGTACGTCATTATATTAAGCAGAACGGTGCCAGTAACGTAACTTACAACAAGAAATACCTCTTTGAATATATTTTCGCCATCGTAAAAATTCAAGCTAGGTATAACAAAAAAAAGCTGAACCCGTGCTAAGCGGTAAGTTCTAGATCTTTCACGTTTGATTGTGTCACAAACCTATACGGATGAAGGATTAAAATAATATCATTCCTACGGCCATAGGCTACGTTGGGAGAGTGTCCTTTTACGCGTGCATCATGTTTGAAGCATTCCAGCACGAAAGTTCACGTAAGCGTTCCGCTCTTCTGCATCTCTAAATTAACCCCGATCTTTTCTCCAAAAGGGTTGAGAAAATTCATCGATCTTCGAGCTATGTTTCCTGAGTGTGATTTTTATAGCTGAAAGTATATGTAATCGTATGGCACGGTTCAGTTAAAGTAGCGGATAGGGTACGTGTGTAGTCATAAGGACCCTGATCTTTTACTAAATTGGATCAAGGAGCCTGTAGGTGGCATATGCACCATTACACAGCGCAAATATTGTAACGTGATGTCATTGAATAGATTTCAAAATAACATGACATCTTGAGATAGCTGGCTCGCAGTATGCAGTGTTTGAACCTGTTTACGGTTGCTATAATGGCCCTTGTTTTTCATCTGCAAGCTACCTTGTCTCGCCACATTTACTCTCACACAGGTTCTGGCAAGCTCCTGGATACACACGTTTGTTGACGTGTTTTATTTCGGGGAGGACTAACTATGGTTAGACATCTGCCAACATTTGCAATGACCGTGGGAGCATCAATATTGATAGTTGTTTTAGACGCTAGGGTCCACCCCAATGTCTCTTTCAAAAAACGAGAAGGTCAGATGGGTATTCAAAGGGGGTGGGACACTACGCCTTCGCGAGAACATGGCTGCTCGAAATGTACTAACAAACGCAGGATGTTCAGTAAGGTTCTTAACTGGGGTGCACAAACGCTGGTTGCAGATGCACAGGACGTATAACCGTAATTCTCCTTATTTTGAACGTGTAACAGAAAAAAAATGCAAATATGTATATTATTATAAGATATTCGGTATGAAATGTACAGGGTTCGCTCGGTTTGGATGATCTAGCAAAAGAGGTTATGAATGCTGTGGGTGGTGTGTCGGTGGTTGGTAGGATAAGGATGATATGAGATATTACTATTAATACTACTTATAAATGTAATCGTGTGCGTCGTCGCTTGCGCTTCATTCGTAGTTCGAGTTTCCGCTGCTCGGTCTGTGCTGCTCGGTGGATGAGCTCACACTTGACTTTGTGTTCAATATTTTCGAGTCGCATCAGAAACACGGACAGCTTTGAGAAATCCCAGTTTTTGCACAGGCACTTGAGGAAGGCTGTCCTGACATGGCTTGGTTCGTCACGGAAGGCAATGATGTCTGCCACCAGTGATGTGACACATTCGATTTGTTCCCATCCCTCGGTCACTTCCGTGAGCACCCGCGCCACCTTCAAATGACCTGCTCATCGTGTCAGTTACATCAAACAACATTGCGTGCAGGATAACCAGATACTTGCTGTTCTCAAAATCCCAATCACGGATCACATGCTTGATCAACGTCGCGATACTTTGCAAGCGCCAATCGGTGATGATCCATTTGATAACATGAATCAGGCGCTCTAGCGGGTACTCGTATGCCAGTCGTTTCAGATACGATGCTGTCGTTGATGCGTTTTCTTCGGCCTGGACCCATGTTGCAAACGTAGTGTTGAACATGTCGTCCATTCGCTCGACGCTTCGCTGGGTGTTTTTCCACTTCAACTCATCGAGTGTCCGTGAATGGCACTGATCCGTCGTGTCTGGATGGTCATCGTCTTCTTCAAGATAGTCTGAGACTTTGTAATAGTGTTAGTTCAAGATGAGAGACGGAATCAAAAGTGAGGAGAGATTAACACATACAGGATCGTTTGGAGCCTGCATACCGCTGCTTGGTCTTTCTCGATCCAGCCCACTCTGCAACGCTCTGGCCAGCCAGACGAGCGTCGCGTGCGGGGAGCCGAAGCACGAACGGTTCATCCTCCGATGTGGTTGAAATGTTGGCTGTAGGGACATACGTCGCATCTGTAATGAAAGTCTCAAGCCGCGGTGTCACTGCAACGGTGGTGACTCGCTGTGGACGATAAGGGTATTGTGGAGCTTCTTGATACTCATGACGCTCTGCCGGAGCCGTCCTCAGCGCATTCTCCGCATGTTGCTCTGCCTGCTCAGCCGCCAACAGCATCAAATTATCCTGGGGTCCCGTTCGCTCCAACCGATCGCCACGGACGAACCGTCGGTTGGGCAGCCAGTTCTCGTCAGTAAGCACGGGGGCTCTCGCATCCTCATTAGTTTCTCGTGGTGGTGTAAAGCGCGATCGTGCCTCCTGTGGACGCACCGCAGGAGTCATTGGATGTCGATGCAATGTAGGAGTGTTTGGCGTAGATGTGGTGGAGAGTAGTAGGCGGCGTCGGCCACTACGGATGGCTTCAGTAGGATCGGTGGGACGGTAAGAGGCAGTTGTTGAAGGTTGCGGTGATGTGGACGAAGATGAGGAAGAATTGGCCATTGCGTATCTGTCAGATCGGATGGCGGCAAATGGAGAAGCGTTGTAAACGGTAGCAAGGAATGCTACAAAAGAGTAGAGCATTGTAGGGTTTATGAGGTTTGACCTCAAGGCTTTTTACCTTCTGCCCCCGCCCCTACTCTCGCAAGTCCGACACTGGTCGACATATATGGTCCTATGCATGATACCAAAACAACACAAAGTACACACGTTCCTGGGAATTATGCTTGTTCTTTAATGTTCAAATGTACCCATTCACTTGCAGCGTTTTTCGCCCGTAAATCACCGTGTCCGCCGCAACTGCTGCTACCATCGCCAGCGGCAACGGCTTCAACGACATCACTGCCCGTCTGGCATTCAGGAACGACCACGAAAGGCACCATGCTATCATTGGCGTTATCTCCCTATACTCCACACAACTCAAAAATTCGCTAGTGATTACCTGTTGCAATGCCTGCGCCGTTCTCAGCATCTCCTACGCTTGTCACGTAACTATAGCAATCCTTGTCTGTCAGAAACATCTCAAACACCATCCACAACGCGTCTCATTTTACCCAGCACCCGCGAAAATCGCTCCAAACGCCATGGATTGTAGCATGGGTGGCATTCCGGGTATTTTTTTGACAGAAAAAGGCACTGTTGCGAATGCTTTTTTTTATTATTGTCGTTAAAAAACTATTCATAACCATGGCTACAATGATATTTACTTAGAGCAGAGAGTGCCCACATTGGGTATGGCGAATTCGCTTGCTTATCGATCCATGTTGTCGGTGCCTCTTTGTCCATATTTCTCGAAGCAAAAGTGAAAGGAAGAGAAAAACAAAAAAATGCCCATCGAAACTTTAAGTTTCAACTCCGCTTCATGTTATGGCTGTGCCACCATCACCTCAAATCAGAGGAAGTGCGGCGAGCCAGAAGGCTGATTTCCATCATGGTACTGCTTTCATCCAAGATTTATTACATAGCTGAATGTCTATTTTTCTCTCGTGGTTCAATATGATATCTATCTATACTCGAAATGAATGATGCGATAAAGCTGCATTTAAGCGTCTAAGCAATCTTGTGAAATGGACGCTGCATTATCAGGCCATGGAAATTCATTGCTAATG
Source organism: Fennellomyces sp. T-0311 (assembly GCA_025266875.1). Lineage (NCBI taxonomy): Eukaryota > Fungi > Mucoromycota > Mucoromycetes > Mucorales > Lichtheimiaceae > Fennellomyces > Fennellomyces sp. T-0311. The sequence continues at coordinate 725,774 of JALLLT010000012.1, forward strand.
CGCTACATGTGTTCGATGCCTTTCATTATTCTAGTTTCGCATCTAGTATTCAGGTTGCTGAAACTATATCTCGTGAGCTCCTTGCTTATCCTCAAAAAGGATTGAGCCGTACATAGATCCAAGAAAGGTATATATACCACATTTGCTCGACTACCAAAAAGCTAGGCACATCAAAACTGGTACCAGCACGACAATTCCTAGTATCGAGACTCATATGCTAACTTTAGCGCATTGATATATCTCATGCTACCACGCTTACACAATCAATCATTGATCCTGACACCTTATCTGGCCAGCGTACTACGATTAGCTCGGATACATACCGAATGCTAACCGTACAATGGCGCTTTGAACATGACGATTAATGAGAAGCAGGGGTTTTCATAGATATCTCATGATGAAGTAATGCAGTTCTGTGTATAACTTCGGCTCATTCGCGATTCTCTCCGCTTTCCCACGCGTCTTTCTAGTGAGTATTATGGAAGAGCAGAAATATACAAATCGTCTCATCGATGAGAAGAGCCCATACCTTTTGGTAAGTCAACGGGAATTGTTAGTGCTATGGCAATGGTTATACTGATCGCGTGTCAATATTGAATTGATTAGCAACATGGTACGTCTTGATCGCGTGGTAGTTGACGCCTTGACTTACATGAAATTGATTTTTTACAGCGCATAATCCAGTGAGTATATAAAAGGAGTAATATGGCATTATGTAGTAATTCCCCGATTTCAGGTGGATTGGTATCCATGGGGAGAAGAGGCCTTCGAAAAGGCAAGACAGGAAAACAAGCCAATCTTTTTAAGTGTTGGATACAGCACATGTCAGTATGTACCTCCTTAAAAACAGTACACGGAATATATTCTGATAGGAAAACTGCAGTTGGTGTCATGTTATGGAACACGAGTCCTTTGAAAACGACAAAGTTGCAGATGTGATGAACAAGTTTTACGTCAATATTAAAGGTAAAAAAAAAATAAGCAAGTAATGACAGAGGGCCTATGTATTGATTTCTGGCTCCAGTGGACCGGTAAGATCCATCAAGGATTTTGCAGGACGTTCAGCTTACCTTATCCAAGTGAAGAGAATCCTGGCGTAGACAAGTTTTATATGACTTTTGTACAAATGTCATCGGGAGGTGGAGGATGGCCCATGTCCGTGTTCCTGACTCCTGACTTGCAACCATTCTTTGGAGGCACCTATTTTCCACCGGATGACCGTCATGGCCGTCCTGGATTTAAGAGTCTGTTAACACGTATTGCGCAGATTTGGGCAGCGCAGCCAGATAAACTGAAAAGTAGTGGAAAGTCAGTTGTAGCTCAACTTAAAGCATTTTCTGAGGTAAGGAAAAAACAATCAAATTATATCACGGAGAAAAAAATATAACACAAAGGAGAATAGGCAAAACCCTCGGAAGGATCATCTGCATCTATTGAACCCTGGGCTGTAGCGGAAAACGTTTACGAGAAATTTGCTTCTTCATTCGATAGCAAGTATGGTGGCTTTGGATCGTCGCCAAAGTTTCCGACACCAGTACAACTGGTGTTTTTGCTTGATTATTACGGATATCATCATTGCGAAGGTAAGGATGAAAAGGCACTGGAGATGGTTCTGTATACTCTGAATGTAAGTAGATTGTCAAAGGAAATGATAGGATGTATGGATGCTAATCCTTGGATACAAATTAGAAAATCGCACGTGGTGGTATCCATGGTAGGTCGTCTTGATAAATCATCAAAGAATCCCGTTTCTGATGCAGAGTATAGATCATATTGGAAGCGGTTTCCATCGGTATGTACAGGCCATCCACCATATCTTATCCAGATACTGACGAATGGAGCAGGTATAGTACCGATCAAAAATGGCACGTCCCGCATTTCGAGAAGATGCTGTATGATCAAGCCCAGCTCCTTACGGTGTATGTACGGGCGTATCAGATCACAAAAGATATCGCGTATGCCAAGGTTGCGAGGGATATTGTCCATTATATTACCCGCGACCTGCAGCATAAGGAAGGAGCGTTTTACGCAGCTGAAGATGCAGACTCACTGCCCAGCGATGAGGCAACCAAAAAGCTCGGTAAGAAAATGGTAGTAGCTTATCTATGTTACTTATAATCGTGTGCTTTCAGAGGGTGCATTCTGTGTTTGGGAAGCTCAAGAAATTAAGGATATCCTTGGTGAGCACGATGCTGAGGTATTCTCATACTTTTACGGCGTGGAAACCAATGGAAATGTTGATCCTGCCCAAGATCCACATGGTGAATTGGTGAACAAAGTATGTCAACATAAATTTCTCTACAGTTTGGAATTAACCAAAAACCCTTATTAGAACGTCTTGATTCAATTACATTCAGAACAAGAGACCGCTGAAAAATTCAAGATGCCTGAGGAACAAGTCAATGATATTTTAAAGCAAACGAAAGAAAAACTATGGCAGCATCGTCTTACAAAGCGTCCGAAGCCTCATCGCGACGATAAGGTACAGATATTCTCCGGAAGAACCAATGAAAGCAGTGGCTAATAAGAAAGGTAGATTCTCACGTGTTGGAATGGACTGATGATTTCCGCTATGGCGCAGGCCGGAAGGATACTCAATGATCCAGAATTCATTGAGATTGCCAAAAGCACAGCATCGTTTATCCAGAAGAATATGTACAATGCAAGTACTGGTATATTGCTCAGAAGTTTTAGAGAGGAACCATCAAGTATCGAAGGCTTTCTGGACGACTACAGGCAAGTGCATCGTCACCATAGAGATCCAATTATCTGATATTTGCAATAGTTATTTAATCCAAGGACTTATCGACCTCTATGAGTCGACATTCGATGAAAAATGGCTTGAATGGGCCCAATTGTTGCAAGAAAAGCAGAACGAGCTATTTTACGATTCAGACAGTGGTGGGTATTATAACGTCACTAGCACCGACAAATCTATTCTTGTTCGAATGAAAGAAGGTAAGAAAACACATCTGAGAATCTTTTACCGGGTGAACATTTCAATGATTTCAATATATTTTGGTAGAGCAAGATGGTGCGGAACCTTCAGGGTAAGACAACGATCATGGGTAGAGACTCTCACATAACTAACAGAAAAATATGGTGCATCTCACGATAATAGCAATGCAGTTTCTGTGCATAATCTTATCCGGTTAAGTACACTGTTGCAAAACACATCGTACAGTAAGGTTGCGCAAGAAACGATCGACAACTTCCAGTCAGATCTAGGCAAGCTTCCTTTTGCTATGCCAGCACTGGTTACATCGTTCTTACTTGTCGCCACGGGAGTAAAAGAGGTATGCGAAAAAGTTAACATTATCGTCAACAGTAAAGTTCTCAAGCACAAAAATTTAGATCGTTGTTACTGGTATTGACGATGCGCAAGTCGATACATTTATTAATATCACGAACCAAGGATACGTGCCTAATATGCTAGTGGTCCGACTCGGGGCGGCTGATGAAGTAAAGAATGCGTTTATTTGCGGCCAGAACAATGTTTTCCAAGAACTATTTGAGAAGACAAAGTCAACTGGAACGGGTGCTGTCGCATATGTGTGCGAGAATTTTGCATGTGGTTTACCGATATCCGATATCAATGAATTGCGGACCAGAGTTCATGCAGAAAGAAGATAACAATTGTACTCGAAATAAACGTCGATTTTTTTGTATGGGACAACGGGAGATCAAAGTTCACTTGGCACCTGATAGTCTAAGGTAAAGTTGGAAAGGACTGTGTGGTTAAGCGGGTTTTACACGCACATTAGTCATTATCGATTTTGACCAATCGGCCTATGGAGGCTCTTGTGAAGAAAACAAGGTTCAAGTAATGAAAAGGACATCTTCGTTGGCCACCATTGGTTCTTCTCGATATCTGCAAATTGGGATACTCGTAATTCATGGTAAATAGTCCCAGCTATAGGGTTGATATTAGTTTTCCGCTGATATGCTATCGTTTACTTCATCGTTGCACAAAGCTTGCTTATCAATTCAACCCTTCTTTTATCTAGGAGATAGTACATACCCGCGAGTCATGGCCATAACGTTTCCCAGTATCCTCTCTTTTGTTCAATAAAGTAATATGCGCAGTACGTACGTACATAATACTAAAATTGCAATCTAAAGTTTCCAAGCAGTCCACGCGAAGTGACGATGTGGTAAATTATCCTTAATCCGGGTTGACCTATTTCACGAGCAAAGAGATACGAAACCTTTTGTGGTACGTCGGGCGTCAGCGTATCCCCCGAAATTGAAGGATGCACAGCATCGAGGCGTTATCTTTATCACCTGGAAGGATAAATCCTCTTCATATAAATACCCACGGGACATACCAATTCTTTAAAAAAGTATACAAAGTCTATCATGAGCGAAAAAGCCGAGGTAGATGGCCTTTCACCAGCAAAAAGAATATTAAAGGCTAACATTTCGTCTAGACCAAAACAAAGCACGCTAGTAGCCTTAGCGAGAAATTATCTGACGTTGAAACCGGTTCAGCTATTTCCGCTGTCGATTACGATGCCAAACGACTAGAAGAACTAGGCTATAAGCAAGAGTTCAAACGAGAGATCAACCTTTTTGTCCAGGCAGGTTTCTCGTTTTCGACGATGGCTGTATTGCCAAATTGGCTTGTTGGTTTCAGTGGAACGATGAACGCAGGTGGTCCAATGTCATTATTTTGGGGCTATGTAAGTAGTTCTATACACTTAATTTTTGAATATACTTATTGAGCGAGGTTGCAGATTGTCCTGACTCCATTTATAATGTGCATTGCGTTAGCTATGGCCGAAGTATTCTCAGGTACTGTCAAAAGTCGTCGCTTGTGGAAAATATAACTGTTTTTAACCTAAGAGCTTTGGCAAATAGCATACCCTGTAAACGGTGGTGTATATTCTTGGTGTTATCTGCTTAGCAGTAAAGAGTGGGGGCCGGGTACGTGTTACATCTCTGTGCCGCATTGCTATGATATAATACTCATTTTGATGGTCTTATACAGTAATGTCATGGGTTTGTGGATACATATTCATCGGTGGTCTCTTATCGGCTGCTATGACGCTTGCATATACCATGGGTGATTACGTTATTGGTAAGTCAGGAAAACGGATTGGAGGAGCATACCTTGACAAAGGGCTAAAAGCCAAGTTTAGCCATTGCAAATATTCTCAACGAAGAAAAGATTACAAATCCTGGCGCTAATGTCGGCTTATACATTGCATTCTTGCTACTCGGTGTTGGATACTCATATCTTGGCTTAAGATACAGCGGATACCTTAACAAATTCATGGGTATGTAAAAGAGGAGCAACCAAGAATGAAAAGTGTATTCACACGTAACGTTCGCGTAGTGGTGTGGGTTGTTGTTGGAACTTTAATTGTGATTATTGCCATGCCGGTCATGGCACCTTCTCACCCATCTGCTTCCTGGGTATTCACCGAGTTCAAGAATTCTACTGGATATCAAAATGCAGGCCTTGCTTTCTTCCTTGGTTTGCTCCAAGCTGGATGGACTTTGGTAAAACAAATAGAGCAGGTTGCACTGAGATATATTTAATAACACCTTACTTTCGATATATAATAGCTTGGTTACGAAAACGGTGCGCATATTTCCGAAGGTACCAAAAATGCTGATGTTACTGGTCCCCGGGGTATTATCATTTCGGTCATTGGCGCTATTGTACAAGGCGTCGTGCTCTGTATCGCCACTCTCTTCTCTATTCAAGATCTCGAAGAACTTCAAGAATCTTCGTTTCCCGTAGCAACACTTTTTGTTCGTGCTACCAACGAATCGGTTGCTGCGTTTTTCATCGTAATCTTGATTGTTACACAATTTGGATCGCTCTGCAACTGCTTGCTTGCAACAGCTCAGCTTTTATGGTCTATGGCTCGCGATCAATGCATTCCTCAACATAAATTCTGGTACAAGCTTTCCGGAAAACATCAGGTTCCGCTTCGTGTCTTGCTTTTGGAAGCCGCCATTTGCATTATTGTGATCTTACCGGTAAGTGTTCCTATATAGAGTACTAAGAAAAAGAATTGAATCTAATCATGATAAATAGTCGCTAGCAAGTGAGGTTTATTGGTCCGCCATTATGAGCACAGCTGTTATTTGCATCAATATCTCGTATGGCTTACCATATGTTTGCCGTTTGATCTGGAAGCGTCATGACATGACAAAGGGTCCTTTCAGTTTGGGTCGATGGAGCATCCCTATCAACATCATTGCCGTTGCTTGGATTGCATTCTTTGGTGTTATTCTTTGTATTCCAAGCGTTAATCCGGTATCCCCCGAAACGATGAACTGGTCCTGTTTGATGATTGGAGCTATTCTGATTTTCTCTTTGACATTCTGGTTCCTCGGCGGTCGTAAAAATTACAAGGGCCCTATGCAAACTCTTACAGAAATGAACTCCAAGTAGAAACTTTGTCGATTATTTTTACATCTTAGGCATACCTATACTTTTCGTTCTTGTTCATAGCTTTCTTACAATATCTCAAGTTAATATATTTCTGTACATTTTACAATTATACTATAAGCTTTTGATATATTGTGGGTAAGTTAATTTTGAAATATGGGTAATAAGACTTGCGTATGAATGCAGTTTAAGTGCAAACTACGTGTGCGTTCGCAAAGTTCACTTCGTAATAAAGCAATTGGCACCAAAAGTGTCAACTGTTCTCAATGTGAACCCTTTATGATCAAATATCTGATAATAATAGCGGGCGTTCCAATCAATACGCATGATCTAGTGTTGGAAGTAAGCGGTACGTAGTTACTAGAGGGGCGGTACAGTATACCCTACATAATACACCTTGTTATTCACAAAGTCTATTTTTATGCAACAAGCTCTTAAGGAATTCTATTTGTTGCTGCAAAAGTGATCTGGCAATATTAGAAATCATACATATTAACCCGTTTTCTCTGCTACATATCCATTTTGTATTACCTTTCATTAATTGACAATGAACGTGATGAGAAAACAATGCTGTGTGCTGCACTGCCCAGTGCGGTGAGGAAAGCTGAATGTGCCAAAGCGGGGAAGAGTCTTATTTAACTTGACCAACTCGATCAAGCACACATGTGTTCAACAGTAGCTGTGGCAATGATTTCAGAGAGTTCATCTTTGAGCAATTATTGAGTGCAAAGTGCACCTACACTATTGAACGAGAGCATGCCCCAAGGTGCTATGCCCAGCGGACAACCGATTATTTTGAAAGCATTCGAATCTATCCGGGTGATGGGACCCAAGGTGAGGGTCTATATCACATGTCTTGACTTCAGTAAAAAAATTTACAGTTGATAGTGTTAACTTACCAGATTGGGACACGCGTCATCCGTGTCAGCATACCGGATATGACTCCTCTGGCCGGCTCTAGCCAGCAGTACCTGTATACGGACGGTATTCCAGGTATGGAGAGGGAGGGGCGAGCCAGTGCTCTGAAGCAATCAATGATCAGTTTTGAAGGTTGTACTACTCATGGGGATGAACAACTTACCGCTGGGTTCTCAGTCATTGCAAAGGCTAAAGAAAATAAAGAGAGCAGTCTTGGTACGCTGCTTTTATGCTCCCGTTGCCACATTTTTTTGTTTCACTTATGCAACCTGCTATTCTTTCATCACTTCGCTGATATGAACATCCCATTAGCTCCAAACCCGGGTTGAGTCACTGCCATTATAATATAGTGTGTGTTTATGGTCGTAAATACATATGTAGTGTGCATCTGGAACTCGTTTATTACACAATGCAAAGAATACCACACTTTCAAACCATAATGTACAGCGTGGATCATCAGTTTCCGATGGTCAACGATCGTAGCGGATCATATTTCCCTCCACGAAAAACTTTCGCATCAAACCCGGTCTTGCATTTCTGGATACATACACGGGATGATCCATCAGGGTTGAAGCCATTTTGATTAAATCAATACGAAGTCAAGCAAGCGGAAGCTTGTATCTGAAGGGTTACATTGAACCGTGCCTTGATGACATGAGCGTAGCTGAACACTTAATAGGCTGGTTTAGGTAAGACATGACGAAACAATGAGCGTATCTCGACACTTCAGGCTGCCTAGATGAGGCAGGGAGGCTAGCTCGGTTGTTCATTCGCTTGCCTTCAGGCCCAGATACTTCAAGCCCGCAAGATGAGCGGGAATTTTGAAGTTACGTAAAAACTGGGCGCCTCGATCTTTCTTCCTGGCATAACGATCTTTCTGGCAAAAAATGAGCCAAGGACACCTCATTGGCGTGATCCGTGGCGCATCGCCTTCAACGCATCATATAAGTATGAACAAACACAATGCACCCGATCTAAACGGTCGCAACTGATTTTATGCATTTCAAGCAATACCCGTCGTTGCAGGGGAACGAACCACGTTTGGCCGATTTAAACATGGGTAAGTTCGACAACAAAAGAGTCATTTAATAGCAATTTCTCATATACTTTAAAGAACGGTACAAATCGGTCTCCCGTTTGTCACTGAATTTCACGCAATGGTTTACACGGTACGAACAATCTGATCGCAACAAAAGAATAATCGTGTAGAAACTTATTAATGATTAGGTTAAAATTAAAGACGATCATTATATACCTTTCATAAGGGTACGTTTATTTGCTACCGAAAAGAAGCACCAAATTAACCGCAGTTCCTCGTTAGGACTATAGCGAAACCGGTACTTTTCGTAAGTTTTGTAAAACAATGCAAGTCGGAGAGTGTTTGACAGCTGATGCACTTGAAAGTGAATGGTCGCTTGATCGGAAAGAGACGGTCGGTCGCACTTTTCTCGGGATGTTTGATCACGATTGCTTGTCCAGAGATACGTAAGTATTCAAGTACATCCAATGGGACTCGTGATAACATAGTTTCATGAATAGAATTCTTCTACGTTCCGCGAGAAGTTCTTGGAGGACCGCATGATGAACCGTTTGAGGATGCCCCACTATTGTACGCTGAAAAAATTAAGGTAGCGAAACGAACTGGCATGGTATAACGATCGTAATGGAAAGTGATATAGAGAAGCCACGGCCACTGGGATTTGATCCGGTTACCAGATCAATTAGGCTACATCAGAGATAAAGTCGGCGGTGTCTATCTATCGATTCCGTATGCACTCCCAACAGGCACACGGGCTTTCCAACTAGCATGCAAGATCATACGTGTCCCACCACATCCGATTCCTGGCACTGACAATTCCTACGCGCGCTACCTGATTGAAGTTGAAATATTAAAGCAATGCAGACATGTAAGGCTGATCATCGTAAAAAATATGCTTGTTTGTTGCTGAATAACCATCTAGCCAACCATGCCAATATTGGTTGAATACGGAGTGAAACTTATCAACAAGTTCTACTTTTGTCACATATTTACACCTTTGTAAGTTGGCTTATCAGTCCAAAAAACTGAAACGTTTGACATATTACTCTTAGAGCTGCGGGAGCAACGCTTGAAAACATAATTGAACGAAGTTGTCAATCCCAAGCTCCTGGTATTGAGCGACCTAAAGCTCTATTTATATTCTTACAACTTCTAGAGGGTATTCACGTAAGTGATTTAAGCATGTTACAGAAGGTAAAAAAAAAGCGCTCATATAGAAATTAGTACTTACATAACGCGGGGCGACCAAAAAAAGAAGCAGCGTATGTCAAAGGTGGGCCTAAACTTACACCAGAATCTAGTGGAGGACCACGGTCATCCTTCTTTCATGGAGGTAAATAGAATGAAAAGTTGAGCGTCGCAAGCATTATGAAACTAATTAGGTTGAGTAGATATAAAGGTATTGTTCATTTAACTGGTTTGCTTTAATGAAAGTTCGCCAACTTTTTTTCAACAGCCCGCAAACATCCTGGTGATGGAAGACACAGAATATCCTCGCGTTATTATCAATGATTTTGGTTGTGCAAAACGCTTGGAAGATAATTTGTATTTGGGTGACGAAGGAACAATGGCGTAAGTTTATCCAGCGCTCTTGATCTTGCAACCACAATAACAAATTATATAGCTACTGGTCATTGGAGCGGTTTGCATACCGAACATACTCTATCAAGGAATTACAGGCAATTGATATTTGGGCGCTCGGCGTGACATTTTACGAAATGGTAGCCGGCCAACACCCGTTCGTTCCTCAAAGTATGCGTAACAATATGTCACAAATGCACACAGGTCTTCTCTTGCGTCAGCCCTCCTATCTCGAAGGCCAGTTCGAGTCTTACTATGTAGAAGGTTGGTCAGCTATTAGAGCTGTATTTCTGATGACTTGTTTTTTTTTACTAATATCAACTCCACAAGATGCTGAATTTATTAGTAAGATGCTTGTCATGGAGCCAGAGGATCGAGCAACATCATCTCAACTGTTGAAGCTCTTGCTATTGTATACAAGCAATGATCCTATGTATTACCATCGCATGAGATTCTGTTGGGACGATTATGTGGGAGATCGAAGAATGTATCAAGGCGACGTGGTACCATCAGAACCCTACGAGTACAACCTCACAGAAGATGAAATCAATGAAATACGTGAGCGGAGGCAATGGTTCATATATTATAAATCAGCACGAAATGATCCGGACCGACGCCTTCTGTCAGAGGATGATTTTGAAATTATGTCGAGGATAAGCATGGCTCCTTCAGGATACTCAGGAAAACACTTTACTTTACCACTGGAGTTCTTAAACGGTGAATCGATGCATCCCGATGTTCAGTCGACGCAAGAGGTGCCTGAAGTACTCCGTTTGAGAGATAGTATACCATTTCTATCACCACCAGGTGATTCAAGTGGCCAAACCATGGATGAAACGTCTGTAAACCAGCATCAAGATAGCGTGGGTACTATACCATCTCAATAAAGGAATCCAAAAGTAGGAATATCAGATACCGTATATGGGGAAGCGATGATTGCAACCTGTGACCAACGTCAATTATGAATCATGCGAAAGGGAAAAAGTATGTGCGATTTCTGGAAGCAGTATTTTTGCGAGCAAGCATACTTATCCCGAGCATGGCTATTTTTCAAAGCATATGCGCGTGCCAATTGTAATAATGGCATATATCCGCCGTATTGGAGTCACTCTCATTGGCTTTGCAGATTAAAGCGCAACGTTCAACTATCGGAGTGTAACCATGGTAGTGGGGTATATTCGCCAAAGCAACCGAATATACCTGATGAGAGTACCCAATTAGAAATGCCGACCCAAACACAAAAGATACTTTCAGCCTGTGATCCTGGTTTTTCTTCTCTACTCCTTTCTTTTCTTTTCTTCATCGTCATTACCGATCCACATAATGAGCCGCTGGTTACTCGTCAAGGCGCAAAAGGCTATCTTGTCTTCGCAGGACAACGCGTGCACCGCCTCCGTCCTGGTGGACAGAACCACCGGGAAAATAGCACAGGTCGCGACAGGCAACGGCACGATTGCTGTTACGGACGACACGGAGGTGATTGAACTCGAAAATGACCAAGTACTGATTCCTGGCCTTGTCGATGCCCACGGTAAGATAAGCGGGGCTAAGAACTCAATGGTGTCTGACAGTTTTCTATCTAGTTCACTTGAACGAACCGGGACGTACCGACTGGGAAGGATTCGAGACAGGAACAAAGGCAGCAGCTGCAGGAGGTATCTGTACAGTGATCGATATGCCGTTGAATGCAATTCCTCCCACGACAACGGTAGAGAACTTGGATATCAAACTGGCCGCGGCTTCAGGACAGTGTCACGTTGACGTTGGGTTCTGGGGTGGCGTGATCCCGGATAACGCGGAACATCTTCCGGGACTTTTGGAGCGTGGTGTTCGAGGATTCAAATGCTTTCTGATCGAGAGTGGTGTGGATGAATTCCCGTGCGTGAATGAGGCTGAGGTGAGATTGGCTATGGATAAAATGGTTGGCTCAGACAAGGTCCTGTTGTTCCATGCCGAAATGGAGTCAGACATGCCTGATGTCGAACAATTGTCCTGCCACACTACCACTGCCGATTCTCGCACCTATTCAAGCTTTTTGAATTCGCGTCCTCAAAAACTCGAGACGAACGCTATCGATATGATCATTCGTTTGACCCGCGAATACTATCAGCAAGGCAAGCCTGTCAATACCCATATCGTCCATTTATCCGCCGCGTCGGCTTTGCCTTCCATTCGTGCTGCAAAAGCTGAAGGCTTGCCGCTTACCGTCGAAACCTGTTTCCATTATCTCAACTTTTCCGCTGAGGCTATCGAGGATGGTGCTACTCATTTCAAGTGCTGCCCTCCCATTCGTGAAGCTGCCAACCGCGAATTGCTCTGGGCTGCTTTGTTGGATGGCACCATTGATTATGTTGTTTCTGATCACTCGCCTTGCACCGCACAGTTGAAGAAGTTGGAAGCTGGCGACTTTGGTCAAGCTTGGGGTGGTATCGCCAGTGTTCAATTTGGTTTACCCGTGTTGTGGTCTGAAGGCCGCACCCGGGGCGTCACGTAAGTTTGTTTATTAAGGAAACCAATCAGTTTGCTCATTCGGATATGTGCAGGATCCAAAATATTGTGCACTGGTTGAGCGAGGTACCTGCTCAGCGTACTCAAATCCACGACAGGAAGGGTCGCATCGCAGTGGGTTACGATGGTGATTTGTGCATTTGGCGACCCGAAGCGCCGTTCGAAATCAAGATCAACGAAGTCCATTTCAAGAACAAACTTTCACCGTATATCGGTCATACCCTCTATGGCGCCGTGGATCGTACCATTGTACGCGGTGAGATCGCCTTTGACCGCTCCATTCCCGAGCGTTTCCAGCAAAAGCCCGTCGGCCAAGCTTTGTTGGCTTAAAAATAGCATCCTGTATATTTGCCTGTAATTCCCCTTCCTGTAGATACTTTTTCGTCATAGTAGATTAAAAACTCTTTTGTTTTTTAAACGCATAATCATGTTTGGAAATGTTTGACTCGTGATTGATAATATGCATGGTACTTGTGATGTTGATTAAGAAACGCAAACTTCGGATCATGCGCGTGTCGTCCTCGAATCTTTTGCTCAAGGTCAGGTCCGGATCTTGCAACAAACTGTGCGGTTTTTTCAATGGCGTTGGTGACCTCATCATCCGTCGGCTTATCTGGTTTGTCTTCTTCTTCACTGTCGCTGTCGCTATCGCCATATGCACCGAGCCCTGATGACAAAAGCCATGATAGATGCTTATAAAACGGATAGAGCGTGTCCCTTTTGCTGAGAAAAGCATACAGTGGGTTGTTCGCTTGTCGCGCCTGCATTTTGATCTCAAACAAGTTTGGGTTGGCTGATGCCCTTGCTGCTTTAGCAGTGTCTGCAATAATACTTGCTTGCTCCGGTGATGCAGGCTATTTTTTCATGTTAACCAAAGATCTTTTGCATGGCTTCAGGCATAGACTCACCACAGCCATATCCGCCGGTGCCTTATACTGAGCAGCCAACTCTTTCTGCACAGCCATCCGTTGACCCTCATAATTATATGCTTGAAAACTCTTCTCTTCTTTCTTTTGTCGTTGCCTCCGTTTCTCCTCTATAACAACAGCCATGAGCTATTACATTCATCAACTAAAACAAGATAATCCTACCAACATGTGCTTCACGCTCATCCTCGCTCATATCGAAAAGTGCTTCTTCCTCAGAATCCAGATCGGCGTACCGTTCCTGATCCAACTCTTTATCTTTCGGCACTGAATGTGTTTGCGAAGCTCGAGGCAAATCAGGCAATAAGTGTCGTACGTCGTATCGATCCATCATATAACAGTTATCGTTGCTCTGCCATGGGATCAAATACTGTCCTTTATTCACCTTGATTGCAGTTGCCTTGTCGTTAAATATCCGAGCTTCGTATCCAAACACCAAGAACTCATCACCACGCTTATGTCGTTTTCGTTGCAATGACGAGTCATTTTGAAGTAACGGCTCACTCACTGGTGCCGCAGGATGATGTCTGCAATGGCACTCGATTAAGTTTTTTTTTTTGGAAGCCAATCAGTCCATTGAAAAATCTTACGAGCGCTTCATGGTCAAAGAAAATAAGTTTGTACTTCCGCGGAAAGGGGTTTATTAGATTTCATCGCTGGCTGCACGAGGCCCAACATAGTGTTTGGCACCGTATGTGTACCAAAAAGTCATGGTCATTGCCATGGTTCCAAGCAGTGCTAAACTGCTATAGTTGAAGTTCGATACTAAACATACTCGTTAGGTTTGCGCAGTCTTGAGATTGATTAAAACTTCACCTTGGATGGGCCATTCAGTTGGCAAGGTGAAAACAAATACTGCAATGATAGCCCAAATAAACGCGATCCATGTCACTGGGGTTGACCAGCGACCTAACGAAAATCGTCCCTTGCGTGTCACGTAAGGTTTGACCGCCAATCTGCATCCCAGAACCATTGCTATATCGCATGATGAGCAAATCAGAACTATGGGTAGACCAGTGAAAAGCAAAGCTAACCATAGGCAAAATGCGTAGTGATTGTCGTTGCGCTGACAATGATCTCAAACACATTGTCCGAAAGAGGGAATGGGGCAATGACAAAACAGCACGCAATGGCTACACAGAACCAGACGGCGTTTCCGGGCAATCGGTAACTGTTGACAGCCTTGAGATGGTCACTGTAAGGTGCTGCTTGATCTCGCGCTAATGCATAAACCATTCGCGAAGTTGCCGTGACGGATGCGGCACCAGTGCAAAATTGACATACAATAATAAGTACTAGGAATGAAATGGCACCCGTATTTCCCAATGCATCCTAGAAAAAGAATTTAGCTTTTGATATGTTTCATCTCAGAAAAAAAACAAAAGCCGGCTTTACATACCCAAAATAGTTGAGCTACGGGCATATTCAGTTCGGAATCCAAGATAGAGTCGACGTCTTGGATGGATATAAGAAGAATAACCAAAAATATAAAGCCAATGATCCAACTAGCAACGATTGACATGGTCATCGCCCTGTTACAGTGTGCATTAATGCTTTTTGCCCAAAGAATAAAGTCAAAGGTTGACTTACAAAGGGTTGACGACGTCGGCATTTTTTGTTTCTTCGCTTGCATAGGCTGCTCCTTCAGAACCTTTTTTTTTATGAAACGTTTTAGCATAATTAATCAAATGATAGTCCAATCACCATTACCAAACATAGAGTAAGCTGCACCAATCATTCCAAGTATAGTAACATAAACAGGGCTATCAAACCCTGTCCGATTTTCATAATCTGTCAGAATCCATTGCAAGGATTGGTGGTTTTCGGCTTTGAGGGTCAAAAAGATAATGATCAGAACAAGGCCCCCGCATGACCAAAATACGTTCCATTGGTTCAAAATCGCCAGACTTTTCAAGTTGAAGGTATTGATAATACCGTGAATAAATGTCACTACCATGGCCAACCACATGATTTGGACATTGTTGAGTTGATATCCCCATAAGATCTCTCCTAATGAGGCCATGGATAGTGCTGATTTTTGAAAAAAAAAAGTCATTTGGTTTCTTTATCAGTTCCAATTTTTTTTTGTCTCACCAATGATAACATTATTCGCACCGACACTAATGATAGTTGCGAGGGTGTAGGTCCATCCCGTGGCAAATGCACTGAAAAGAAAGGTCAGGCGGTGACGGCGGTATCACATTAAAAAAATGTCTCACATGAATGGTGCACTTTTTCTGCCACGAGGATGTGCTCGAAGTTGTTCAAAAACCCAATAGTAAATGCCTCCACTTGTAGCGTACTATAGGTTATTTTTTTTTTAGATCCGCACTATTCTGGTTGCATAAATATTTACCAAAGAGCATATCTCGGAAAGTGCCAGAGCAATACAAACCATAAATACTGAAACAAAATTCCAGCAAAGAAGCATGGTAACGGGGCCACCACGTTGGAGTACTGGTCTCAAGACGTGCTTTTAGTTTAACTGAACGAATTACATCCCTTTATCACGAACCCGTTTGAAATGTTGCCGACGTGTTCGAGACGATGCCGATATTGGCAAATGCGAGACCTATACCGGTTTTTAAGCTAAACCCATCAACAAGGCTCTTTTTTTTTACCGAAAGTCGAGAACAAGGATAGTTTTCGTTGTAGTTCCTGATAAGAATGTTGCAAGTTGAAATCCAACAATCATTTTCTTTGGTTCGAAAAAGACCTGCCTGCTTGTAGCCTAATTGTTCCAATAACTGCTCACTTCTATCCGCTTCGGAAGGTGATGACATGTCGTTTTGTTTGAATGATCCATAGTTTTGTTCTTCTCTCATAAGCGTGAAAAAGAAAAGATAGAGTGGAAAAGCGAGAAAGCGAGAACGAAAAAGTTTTTGCAGTGGCTGTCCTACAATGTAGCATCCATATAAGGAATTTTCAGGAACCTTATATGTTATCTGAGACGAAAAACTCATCTATCAAGATTAGTTATGCAGGAATGGATAACACGCTTATTCAATGTTACTGTTCAGTTATTTTTTTAACGCAAGGACTATGTCATGCATGAAAAGTAACTCTTCTGTGCTCTGTTCGATAAATGACGCTATATGGTATATTTCGGTTTCAAGATGAATGCCAAAAAGGGTGTATTATACCGTGTGAACTTATCAAGCACGTATACTACGCTGATACAAGCCCGTTTATCATCGAACAGCTTGCACACGCGCTCCTTATTTCACATCATATTCGTCATAAGACATCATTCAAGGTTGTGCGGTTGCCAGGACAGAGTGTTGGCAATAGAGAAAGCGGCGCGGCGAGTTATTAACCCCCGCACGCAAAAATGTTTTATGAATCAGGCCCGCCTTAGCCTGATTTGGAAAAATCATCTCTCGAGGGAAAAATACCCGTTTTTTCGCAATACAGCGCGCAAAGAAAGAAAGTATTACTACAGTGACGACATTTTTTTGTGGAGCGTTGGGCTGGGAACAGTTTACTGGATCCATGGAAACACACTAATGGTATGATGATGGTACGGAACGGTCACTCGATTAATGGGACTAATAAACGATCGACCGAATGGACGAGGGTGCTTTGACACCCAGCAAGGATTAGGCGATCCTTCTGAGATGGGTACACAAAGTATCCAATCACGTCGATCAGGTTAGGTCCGCTTCCTCTTTTTTTTTGTGTCTTATCACCACGTTACGCTTTGTCCCTTTCATTCCTTCTAATCCCCATGGCGGCAGTCCTCCGACTCAATAAGAGGTGGATACTGGTAGTTGCATTGTCTGTCTTTTTCTTCATCAGTTGTCTCTTTGTACGATTTCGACCTGCAACGCCTACACCTCCGCTACCAATACGAGACGTGAACGCATACTGGCCACCACCTGTCGAGAATGCCGTATGTCGACCCAAGATTTACGTCTACGATGCTCCTGATACATTCCAAGTTCCCAAGTCTGTCCAGGAAAATCGATGCCACGAATCCAACTACAATTCCGAAATCATCCTTCACAACCAACTAACGGATCCAACCAGCATTATTCATCAGCTTTACGTTACCAAAGACCCAGAAGAAGCCGACTTCTTTTTTATACCCTTCTTTGGCAGCTGCTATTTGTATAACTGCTGGGCACAAAACAACTGGCAGTGGAAAGAACGATGCGATGTGGATGAAAAGTATGTGGATCCCATGATGGACTTTGTGATTCAACAGCATCCGTATTGGAATGCAACGAATGGCAAAACACATATAATGATTCACCCAATGGACCAGACGTTTACTTACTACAAGAAAAACGAGAGGTTCCAGCCCGCTGTATTTCTAAAAACGGTTGGTGACAAGCGATCAGCCTGGATGCACCGACATCGGTACCACCGTGATATTGTCATCCCGTCAGCCACGCGTATGATCCACCATCTCGGTAAAGACCCATTGAATTATCTGACCCCCGACGGCCATCCGATCAAGGGCAAGCGCGATATCTTTGCCATGTTTTACGGTTGCTGCAACGATGTCCAGGTCGACGACGACTACTCCAACGGCATCCGATCCCTTTTCTTCAATCATTTTGCTCATTACCCCGGCTACGAGATTGGCCTTGGCGTGGCCGATATGGAGTATACCGGGAAGTTGGCAAGAGCAAAGTATGGATTGAGTCCAATGGGTTGGACGTTGGATACCACACGTATTTGGGAGTTTATCGCGTTTGGTGTGGTCCCTGTTGTTATCGCTGACGGTATCATCGAGCCATTCGAATTCGACGTCGATTGGGATTCCTTTATTGTGCGTGTGCGCCGTGACGAAGTACATCGACTGGATGAGATCCTGCGCGGCATTGACGACAAGACGTATGAGTACAAGAGGCGAAAGCTGTGGGAATACGGTCGTAGAGTGGACCTGAACAAGGATGCGTGGCATTTCATCGTTCGCGAGTTGTGTCGCATGGAGAATATTGACAAGCCAGTGAATCTAGGACTTGGATACTAGTTGTTATTTGCCTATAGAGTGTCTTTCTTTCGCTATGTAAATTACTCGTACTTTTTCTATTTGATTTTATTTTCCATTAAAAGGTTTTCATGTAGGCAAACGGCTGCGTCCATATCTCTAAGCATTTGGTGCCGCGTCGCGCCAGCTGCTTACCCGATGTCTTCTGCAAATTGCATATGACTCAAGCTAAACTCCTTTTCAGTAAAAAAGATATAGCGCTTTGAGGCACAGCACCACGTTGAATATTTGACATCGACCAACATGAGTGCTACGGTGGCGATCCGATTCGCTTGAAATTGTGAAGTTGTGTAACCTCTAACGCGCAATAAGGATGACGTTGGGTTTGCCGATATACCATGGTAGAGGATACGCAGCAATTTGTCAGTACTACAGATGTGGATCCGGGAAAAACATCTGATGAGCTAAAGTTACGAATACCGCATATTTGTTGCCGTGCCAACGCAACAAAAAATAGTGGCAGAATATTTTAGCCGTTCGTTTTCCTGTCTTTTCCCAACTGGAAACAAGCTTTGTCGGTCCCCTTCCACTCTTTTTCTTTTAACATTTCAGTTGCTCGATGAGGCCCATTGGGGTGCTATGGGTTCTGGTTCTGCTCATTTATGCAATAAACTTTAGCACGGCGCTAAATAAGCGAGTGCTGGTGCCGGACACATATACCGACAATACGCCGTACCAAGGACTACCTTTCGACTCAACGAACGTTACTACCCCGTTACGTACACAGCGCGATCTCTCTCTCAATGTCACGATCGATCGATTACTCTGGCCTGCACTCGACCTAAGCAGTGGCTATTTCGGCAATGACTTTTCGGCACAAAAGTTAAGTCATTTCGAACAGGTCATGTACATGGGTTACCGACGACTCGTTCTCGACCTCTATTGGGATTCCGATAAGCGTACCTGGCAACTATGTCCCGTCCATATACCCTCAGCTACAAAGCGCAGCATCACCAGCTATAATGCGTCCCATATCGTAAGCAAAGTGGCGCCAGCAACAGATGATGTGTTAGTGGGTTCCTACAAGTGTGCTCCATCGTATACATTTGGTCATTTTATGGACACTATCAACAATTATCTCGTTGCAACCAATGCAGCAGTAATGCCATCCGAAACGAATTTGCTGTTTCTGGTGCTCAATTTGCATCAACTTCAGAATGGAACTTGGGGTGGTGGAGTAGAAAGCAGCTTACGGGATATTATCCGGTCGGCAGTAGACGGTACAGATAGAAATACCTCGCGATTGTACACGCCAAACGATTTAATTCGTGACCGACGGAATCTTACCGATTCGTTTGGTAACCAAGGTGTGCCGTATTATCATCCTTCCATTGACTCGGATACCGATGCTTGGACTTCTGCTTCAGCTTGGCCGACTTGGTTGTACTTGATACAGCGGGATATTCAGTTACTCGTGGGATTCGGTTATAATGATTTGCCGCCAAATACCAATTATAACGTGACCTATGATCAGGACACCATTTTCAACGCAACACAACTCGGTGCTGGGTGGTACATGAATGCAGTCAATTTGACCGATATGGAAGCCATGAATTGGGCCGATTGTGCTAAACCTAGCAACACAACTTACGTATCGCCAAATGGTAATGAGACTGCTATATCAAGCGCACAACCGAATCCTGGTGATACAATGTTGTCATGGTCATGGGCTTACATGAACGATCGTCAGGGGAACGCATTCTCGTACAACACTACGCTGCAAGCGGTAAGTATACCGTCCAATACCCGATTTATATAAAATACTCATAAAATCAGGTCCAATGCGGTTACTCGCCTTATTTTACTATGCAAAATTACACACATGATCACGCCACGCATTCTCCAAACGATACCAACCATCTAGCAGACAATGTCCTTGGGACGATATGGACATGGGATCTTGGAGAACCGCGAACGCTTTCGAATCCTCATTGCGCTATGATTCAACGATGGAATGGACGGTGGAGAGCAGGTCTTTGTACCGAACTATTACGTGTGGCTTGTCGCCATGAAAAAGACCCCAACAAGGTGATTTATTTATTTCATATTAACATTGCAAAGTGCTAAAATCCACGTTCTAGTGGATATTAACATCAACATATGTCTCGTACGACCGTGCATTCTCTGCTTGTCCGAACGAGTATGTATTTGACTGTCCACGAGTTGCACAACAGAACCGTGTTTTGCATCAAGTGCTTGAAGCCGACCTTGTTACGAATGGTGTCAAGGATGGTGGTGTGGATGAACTGCTGCATCACTTGTTTTGGATCAATTTGAATTCAGGCAATAGTGGCAACTGTTGGGTAGTCGGTTTTTCTCGGTGTTGGTGGATGGATGACGTAAGTCGATCCTTTTTATTTCTTACAACAACGATTTAATGGCAATTGCTTTTGTATAGAACGGTAATATGTTTCAAAAACTTATCCGGACATCGGCTGTGGCTGGCGTCATTATCCTCATCATTTTTGTGATATTTGTTTGGATCAAATGCACAAGAGGATGGCGTAACCGAAAGGCGCAAAAACGTAAAAACTTTATTAAAGATCTGCTGGCCAGACGTGAATATACTACTGTACCTGTAAGCAATTCATCAAACGCAATAGCTGAAATATGAGGTTAACTTATTTTATGCCAGGCGTAATTCCCTTTATTTAGACACAATTTTAATAAGTATCGTATAGCAGAAATTTAATTTAATAGATTTCCTTGATCAATTACCAGGTCGTACTCATAAGAAAGGAAGAGTGGAGAGAAAGACAGTGTGAGTCTAGGTTAGAGCTGTATCTTAGAGTTACATACGTACAAACTATTCAAAGCCTTATAGTTTAAAAATATTTCGATCACAATCTAGCAAATGGAATTAGAAACGTACATTGAAAATTTTGGCTACGTACCTACAAAGGCTAGTATGACTTCAAAGGTAGATTGGCAAGGATACCTCTCTTGGTAAATGTGAAATCCCATTCAGTGGAGAACAGTTGGAGAGTCTCGATGTCAGGGACTTTGAGGTTCCTCTCAACAAGGGCGGTTTCATTGCGTGTCCGCATGCTTTGGCAACCACAACTCCTTGCACGCAAACGCACAGGTACTTCACTGTTCGGCTCCACTACCAAGATCTTCACATCGGCACCCGGCGCTGCCTTTGGCGTCGGCAAGGACGTTGTAGGTGCTGGATTCGGTGCTGGTACAAAGGTCATCGGTACCGGTGGCAAGGTGATTGGTGGTGGTGTGTCTGCCAAGGGTAGCGGTATCTGCGACATTGGTCGTCCGGGCGGCGGTGGCAACAAGCGCGAAAAGTCCAGCGACTCTTTCGTTGATGAGCTACGTACCCTTCTACTAATATGAACAATGAGCTACTGATTTGAAACCCTTGGACTGGTGTTAGCATTGTTTTCTATGGTGTCCTAGAATGCGCTGTGCAGAGCATTTTCTTTAATGATGTATGTCTTCAACATCATCATCCACGTTAGTCAAGTACGTTAAGAATGTACGATCTGACATCCATAGTTCTGCTTGTACGATAACGCATGTATCGCATGATTTCAGGAATCTGGCTACGTGCGATTAGATGCTGGTCATTTTGACTCAGTAGACTGGATATCCGAACTGTTTTTCTAGGCGAGAGCACAGAGGAACTATACTGGTTTGCATTTGTCCCCTTTCAACTCATAAGTTTTGGAGCGTCTGCTTGTTCCTGTGTGCTATTATACTTAGTGTATTTGCTATAAAGTGCTTTTCATGAGTTAAAACTATCCTGTATCCCACCATTTCTAGTGTTAGCATCACTGCATATCTCCCTTGAACTTTATGTATAACACTCAGTTTCAAACGTAAACCGAATTGAAAGAAAAAGAGTGTTGTCCGTTTTGCTGTGTGCCGGTATCGACGGAAGGCTGTATATATGATCTTGAATAAAATAAAAACCACAAAGAGAATAGGATATAGAGCCAAAGAAGGGGAAAGGATCTCACTTTGGGTCCCAACCTCAATGGGACTTGCCGTTACCATCACTCTGCGTTGGATTCCACAACAATACTTTTTTTTGGACGACAATGCTATTTTATCACGCGACATCCCTCAATAATCCGCGCTGTATCATTATGCAGCAAGATCGCTTTTTGTTAAGACTTCCATCGTGAAGCAAAGTAAAGTTTCGCTTGGACAGGCAGGGATGGACGGTTTAATTTTGCCAAATGCAAATGTGAGCACCTTCTTCACCGGACGTTGCTTCAAGTGTGGGTCTTCCTCGCAATAATGGATAGTCTTCCGATCGGCATTGCCATTCAAAGCATAATGTCCTTCCCTGGTGCGTGAAACCTTTAAAACGTTCCGTGGCCCGTACAATGCAAAGAAGCAAGGCTTGGCCATAGCGGGAAAAATGGAGCTGAGGAAGTAGGTGGTGAAATGAAAAGGTGTGTCCCTCTTAGTGTTGGCCTAACGAAGCGTTGCCAACGGTTCACAGCGATCGAAAGTGAGGCTATCGTCTGCTTGCACTGGCTTTTCGACATTTAAAGGTGGCGACTAATACGAAGGAAGTTTGATAAGCATCTTAAAGATGTCTATGATAAACCGAATACTCCCCATACTTGCGTCGATTGACCAGTGTGAAAGATGTCAGACCTATCGCCGACCAGAACAGCGTAACGTTTTACATCCAACACAGAGTCGAGTATAAGCGTCGGGTTATGTCGTAGACGACAGCTAGTGAATTCACTTGCATCGGATCATTCCTTGGTGATCACAAGCCCAGATGACTGATCCGCCTTGAATGGTAGAGTAATGGACAAATGCCGTTCAATGGTGTGACATTGAGACGAAGAGACCAGTTGGAAGGCGACTGTCGCACTATTTTTACAGGGAGTCGAGTTGTTCTCAGCATACACACGGCGAGACAAGGAGACAGTGAACGTTTCATTTTTGTGCGACATTCGCTCTGTGTAAGCCAAACCAAAAAAAGTGAAGCTGCTCAGGTTACTGCAAGCGATGAACGCGCACGATGTGAACAGTGGGTGGGGATGGCAAGAACCAAAGTCAACCGCCCAGCAGGTTACAGATCCGCTTACGTTGCCTGCCAACATTCTGACAGGCTCTGTCACGATAGCAACACTGGCTGACTGAAGGGTTGGTCAGGGCTGCTTATGTAATTTATCGTGAGGGTCCACTGTCAACAAGAAGTGCAAGCAAAGGATTCAATGATCGCGCAGAACTGACGAAAAAAGAGCCGAGGAATACACAACAGCTCCTCAGCATGATTTAAACAAGATTTGGCTATAACGTCAGCACTCTCTGACCAAAAGTCTTTCGATGGCGAACATTGTTGTCGTAATGAATGTATGGCGATCGAGATCACAGTTGTTTGTTGGAAAAACAGTGTCATAGAAGAAGTGCACGCCCCTTTAGAATCAAATTCGTCCGCCGCCATGCACAGCAGAAATGGCCCACTGCCAAGAAAAACGGCTATATATATGAAAAAATCGATTTGCTTGCTTTTGGGGTCATTCGATGCGGAAAGGATAGTTTTCCGATAGTAAAGGTGTCCGTTTTGAAAACTGATCGGTAGGTTTTGCGTTATTCGTCGTCGCACTTCCTGAAATGGGACCAAACCCACAAATCGCAGTTAATACAGGGATAATCGGTTCAGCCGGCGTGGACAAAAGAGAGGTCTGTGCACTGTACACCGTCCAGCGGACTTGTCGGTATGGCAGTAGTGTGGATCAGTAACGAAGACCAGCAAAAAAAAGCTACCTTTCAAGCCATACAGTCCTTTATTGCTCTTGCACACCGTTTGCTGCGGCCATGACTTGTTACTGTAAAACGTCATAGCCTGGGTGACTGTTGCTACATGTGAAAAAAAGGGGGACTGCTCGCTTTCAAAAAGGTATAAAAGGAGGTCAGAATCGGCAGCTTTTTTCTTTCTTTTCACAATAATCCCAAGAGAAAGTTATGCTCGAGGGAAACCACCAGGGTCTCCAGTAGCGAGATGGCACAGACAGATGAAGGGATAAACTTCCCCTTGCTCTTTGTTTGGTTGTGCTTCATTACTGTTGAGATTCAAAAATACCGAAGCTGCTTTGGTGGCTGCTGGTCTTCCTTTGGACGGCTTGTCTTCTTTGGAGACTTGATCAACCTCCATGGAGACTTGCTGCTCTTCTGGGGACTGTAGCCTTCCTTGTGGAAGAAGCTGCTTCGGGGGATTATGGGAACTGGTGGCCCACGTATCCAATCAAACAAGAGAACGAAAAAAACTTAATGGTCTTCTGAAGGCCTTTTAATTGGCTTGTTGTTCAAGTGACCCATTCCTGTTGGTGACGGTCACTCAGGGTCTCGATTCAATGAAGTCATTGCTTTTTTCCCACATGATCTGCGCGCTTACTACCCGATCGACGCGTAGTTTTTGCCACTTGCTGCTTACATTGATGTGATTTTCCCTAATAAAGTACAATCCGTGTCCGTTCCAGCCCTGCCCAAGCAAGCCCAATTTTCCTTTTTTGTGTGTAGGCTGTTTCTTTCACATGCGGTCATGACAAGCGAATCCAGTAAATGCGTTTGATATAATCGTGGCGTTCGGTTTACGATGCTTTTCGAGTGAGACCTCGTTTACTACGTGAAGCTCGCTCGTACTGAGCACACTGGAATGCCTGGTTAAAGCGACTTTCTCGAGTGTCTTCTTTGTTGGATCGCGCCCGGTAACAAAATGTCAGCTACCCTTGCCAAACCATATGACATGAACCTTGTTCGTTTTGACTGACATAGACCGAGGCGAGTGGGGTGACGGTTCGATGAAGACATGCATGATTGTTCGTTGACACGCCGAGTTTATATCGAGCATGAATTCCGGAACAGCGTATCCTGTGCCAAGGACAGGTTATACGTAGCACGGAGCGCGAGTCACCCTTATCCCTCTAAAAAAAGAGTTCTGGGCCAGACGACAGAACAATCAGGCTCAAGCAAAACGCTCAGTTTCACTTTGCCTTGGCACCGTTGCCACACTAATCAATGTAGTAGAGCATGTCTGATAATTTGAATAGCGTTTGGATCTCTCTATGGAGACCGCTACATGCTTGAAGACCTCTTCTTATGATTTGCCGGCACCGTGTTATGTCTGCGTTGCATTGATCGGCGTACTAGTAGCGGACTGGCACAAGCTGCTTGAAAAGAGAAGAACGGGACCCGCCTGACGATGACGAACGTTCATGATTGAGCCGTACGAGGGTGAATGTCATCACCAAAGCAGCTTCACGCGTCCAGCAAAACTGATCCAGCTCAATCTCATTGGATGCTCCTATGTCCAAGCACATGTCAAACAAAGGCTACAGCGCACAAGGCTGTACTTTTCCGGCACGCATCGGTGTAAATCGGAATCGACACCAAGTTGATGAAGGTACGTAAGCTCTACACAGATACGCTTTTGAACTGACTTAATTCGCATATCTTTGCGCAAACGAAAACACGCAGCTATGCTCTTTTTGGCATGAAGTTACATATGCATGTATATAAGCACGCAAATTACAAGGTTTGATCTTGGTCTTCTTCTCGAATGTCCGACCTTTATGCCTTGAATATCCGGACACTTTCCACCGGTCACATATTTTGTGGTCTATAGATTGTCAGAGCTCTCTGTGGAGCTCGATATTCGGTAAAACAACTGTCACCCGGTAATTTACAAGAAATTTTAATACCCGTTTTTTGCCTCGTGAAACCACAAAAGCTGTTGAAAAGGTGAAGAAGTGGCGACCGCTTTATATACAAGAGAAAAAAGCTACCAACATCTGTCTACCAACCATCAGAAATTCTTTTTTCTCTTTGAGTACTGTGGGCTTACATCTCTTATAGCGCGTGTTACACCGGTGGGAGGAGTTCGACATTGCGGACAGCATCAGCTCGCGGTTGGCGGATTCGAAGATCTATGTGCGCAAACGTGTTAGTACGTATTCTGGCTGCTGCTTTGGCTGCTTTCAATTATGTGCTTGCCTCTTGCATTATCCCTAACTTGGTATTTTTCAGTTCTTTGCTCAAAAAAAGAAAGTATGATTAGATTGGGTACATTGATTAGGTTAAGTACTTATTTGTTTCAACGCGAGAATAATTGCGATCTTTTACCATAAAAATCTACAGTGATTACTTATATTTCGACTATTAGAGACTACCATAGCGAGGCGTGCGAAGGTATTAATAGTCGGAGTGACACCGACTGTCACTTTTTGTCACTGGCACAGACTCATTTCTATAGTACTTATAACTATCGTTTAGATGCACCAAAAAGCAGACATAGTCGATAATACCGTGCGCCTCTTTAGGCTATCTAGTTTAACTAGTGCAGATTAGAGTTTCGCCCAGACAGAAATACACACCAGACAAGTATCCTTCTGCAATATTCAACAAGGTTTTTCGACAGTTAAGTAACGAGACCCAAATAGTAGCTGATTTATTGGTATGTTGGATTATCACTTTAAATAATAATGGCGTATTCTCGGGTGGTTGGGACCAACGACATGGTTGTAAACCACATGAACTACTATGGTAACTAAGGTTATGCGAGTTTCACTAGGATGCGCATGGTTATTACAAGGAACGCATGTCAAGAACAGGGATGGGGCTGTTGATCAAATAATTAATGTAACTCGTTGCCAATAAGCAAACAAGGATAACCAGGGTATATGTCATGATTACAGTATATGTTGTGGGTACAACACCTTCTATGGATTATGTGTGGCATTACTTAGTCTTGTTACTTCTATAATCTATGCACTCATGTCGAAAATAAATCATTCAACAAGTGTATGATAGTTAGGCGGTCTATGTGTTGGTATAGCGTAACTTTTAGCCTATCAATTTGGTGTATGCCATTCTAGCAATCTCGAGTGTAGATATGCGCACACAGGGTAATAGAAATGCCAAAATTATGTCGCTGCCGTGTCTTGTGAGCTTTCATTCATCAATCAATCCCAGTCTGTACCGGTTCCCATAGCGAACACAACCAGCACTGTGGATCAACGTGGCAGCATTAGTTCCATCATGTCTCCACAGTAACGCAACTTATCTGCAAAAGACAAGTCTGGCACATCTGATCCCTATGCTCGTGTTCGCGTCGGCGGTCGCGTCGTTTTCAAGACCAAGACAGTCAAGAAGTCTCTGCAGCCAGAGTGGAACGAATCGTTTACTACCAAGATCAGCGATGGCAAGTCATTGTTGGATATCAAGGTCAAGGATAAAAATACTTTGAGTGATGTGGATATCGGCGATTGCACTTTGGATGTGGCGGATTTGCTGCAATCTGGACAGACATTCGATGGCTGGCTGGCGTTGGAACCCAGTGGTAACGGCGAGGTCCATGTGCGAGTGGAAGTATCTTCCGAGGACAATATGTTCGGTAAGGTTTTTTTCCCCAATACCAATAAAAATATTTGCTCGTTTTCAAATTGTAAACTCTTGATGCACAAGAAGCAAGTGGAACGCAGCGTTCAGATATTGACTCTAGAACTTCTACCAACAAGTGCACTTATCTGTACTCTATTATTTATTTATCGTACGATGTTACACTGATTCTATACATTCATCATGTACGTACGTACCAGCACTTTTGTAGAGAAGTCAACCGCAGATCCAGTGATGTTAGATGTTAGGCTACCCAACTACACGGGAAAAGATTCAATTGGGTAATGACTTATTTTATGTTTTCTGTATCCTAACCAAGAAAAAAGATGGCTGCGTATGTACTGTAACAACACGTACACAGACTCCCTTTCTGCTTTTCAAATAGGAACACTTTGTCCAGCACATTTCTCACGACGAAGAGATACTTATGATAGCTCTTTCCACTTTATATGACGACTTTCTGCGAAGCGCCATACGTACATATAGCTACGGGAATAGGTATTTGGCATGTGCCACTAACGGGTGCGCCAAGCAGTGCAATGAATAATCCAAATGCACCTTCAGGTAGAGCAGTAAGGGAAATCCGTTGCATATATAGGAAATGATTCGGTTGTTGAACACTTTTATAGCTACCCGTACGCATGTACCGATGCTTCAAAAGTATATGACCTTTCGTTCCCCAGCAGCGGATCTTCACTTTACCTACTGTAAATAGATCACAAAAAACTGAAGGATCTTATTACAGTTTGAGATCGTAACATGAGCAGGGATTTCTAGGCAAACCGTGCCTTTGCTGACAAGGTCTAATATCGCATATGTATAAGGTGTTCAAGAGCTTTGTTTAGTAAAAAAAAAGGCACTCGTGCGAAATACTGTACAAGCCAATTAAATGGCAACCGGAGCAACAATGCATGAAGAGTAAGATTAGGATGGAATGCGAAAAAGTGTAGAGTGAACGAAGAGAAAAGTACAAGGTAAAAGAGGGATAGCATTTAGCTTCCCCACCAGGAGAGCAAGCCGAGACCATCTTCCGAAATGGTGCACTAGATCATACCGTTAGCAACCGTCCTCCATATACATTTCGTGATAAACTTACAGTTAATGCATACGGTGGTATTTTAGCAGAATTTGCCTGGAGATCGTTAGCCGCTTGAGCATCCGCTGCGGACTGTCGTCGTCCTGCATTAGCAGCCATATCTGCCGTGGGGGTCTTGTCTGAGAAAATCTCTCGTAAAACGCGAAACCGGATAGGCTCTTCAATATCCATATACAACTTATCGCCTTCGTAATTCCAAACCCAAACTTGTTCGGCAGGGTCACTAACCAACAATTTCCGTTAGTCACTGCTTTCATACTATATATATAACATACAATTCAGAGCCTGGTTGAAGTGCCGGTGCCGGGATATGGATATCATCGAAAAACCCCATCGTAACTAATATACTGCATGAGTTTCCCTCGTCTTTGAACTGAAGGTTCGTGTTGCTTCTACCTCGAACACCAGCAGGTGAACAGCTTGCAACGCGGCCGGTGAGTACCTCACCAACATACGGTCTGAAAATCACCAAGCGAAACTTGGCTGGACGTCGTATTAAATCACGTGATCATTCCCATCAACTGTTTCCTTACCTTTCATATAACTGCATCCGTCCAGATGCAGAATGATACCTGGTACTGTTTCGAGGATATCGTGAACGCAAATGCACAGGCCGACATCAGGTACGATCTGTAGTTTTTTTTGTAAGGAATGAATAAGGTTCTTGCATGAATCAGAGTAGGTGGAATTTAACCTTGTTGGCAAACTTGGTATTGAGCACTTCGGTTATGGCATCATTGTCCGATTTTCCAAAATTGCCAGGTTCGATTTTCACCGTGTCTTCTACTTGGGCCAGCAAGAACATGGCGTACAAAAAGAAAAGTGCAGCACACCGTCTCCGCTTGCATTGCAGCCGTAAATGATCGGTGGCTTATTCAGCACACTGCCCTGAATTGATCCCTTGACAACTGTTCAAACGTAGCATGAGATTACGTGGGGTTCTATACATACTTTATTTTGGCGCATAGAGTAAGTGCTGTTAAGGTTGCACGCCAATTTACTAGGTTACGTAGCTGCCGGTATATGGACCAATATGCACCGCTCACTTTACAGTCGAACTTGATTCTGTGCTCTTAGTAATAGTATATCTGGTCCGAGATAGATGGTTACTTCTAATTGCGTGGGATGGTTTCTCGCTACAGTGCTATTAACCTCCGCTGCATGGTCTTTTACCGGCGTCACATAGCCTTTGCGATGCTATTGACGCAAGTGAAGGATCAAAAACGTCGTGTATATATAAAAGTCAGGGCAGTACCTGTGCATTGGGGTCGTCTATGAGTAACAGACTTTGTCCAAGATGGTGGAGGGAGTAAATTTGGTTGCTGTGTAAGCGAAATGCGCTTCTTAACCTGCGGCATACTACAACTGGTCAATGGCGCCCATCAGCCAACGGCAGAGACGGATGTTTTGCTTTCAAAGGCCATGTGAAGGCAGATAATCTTGATCACGACGCTACTGCTCATGATCAAAGATTCAAGCAGCGTTTAATCTTACAGTACCACGCTTAAAGATCAAAGGGACTGTGTCTCCTTCACTGGTACGAAAACACAAGACATAACCCTTGGGTGATAATAAGTGCTTGGCATCCCCTTCCTCCTTCCAATATGTACAGATACAGTGTGGGCATCATCCGTGGAACCAGGAGCCAGCGTATAAAGAGATTTAGCAAGTTGACGCTGATAGAACCATGTCTCGACACGACTGAACAGGGTGCACAGAAATTTTGTCATTTACTAAACAAACACTTGCTTTGATAATTATTTTTGCTACTACTTCATGCACAGGACTGGTACATAGCCACTACTAGTATCAGAAAATAAGCTCACTGCCTTTGCTTTGTACGTAATATGTACGTTAAAGTGTATATGTAGCTTTTTTCATCAATTGGATGACACGCTTTCACCATTTCGCCACAGAAATGCGGCCGTGGAACCAAGTTAGCAGTGTCCCGTCGTACGATAAACAAAGAGGAGAGTACAGGTGGGTATAACTTGGCAGAAATGCTACAGTTAATACATCTGAGCCCAGCGTTCCATTTGCTCCATGTGCCTCAAAAGTTTATAGTTTGAAAACGAGCAAATATATTTTGTTGATATTGGGAATAAAACAATAAGGATGTACACAAAAGACTAAAAAAGGAAGAGATTTTACATGATTTTGCCAAATAGTCCTCGACTAGTAGATCCATTCTCAGAAGATACTTCCACTCGCACATGGACCTCGCCGTTACCACTGGGTTCCAACGCCAGCCAGCCATCGAATGTCTGTCCAGATTGCAGCAAATCCGCCACATCCAAAGTGCAATCGCCGATATCCACATCATTCAAAGTATTTTTATCCTTGACCTTGATATCCAACAATGACTTGCCATCGCTGATCTTGGTAGTAAACGATTCGTTCCACTCTGGCTGCAGAGACTTTTTGACTGTCTTGGTCTTGAAAACGACGCGACCGCCGACGCGAACACGAGCATAGGGATCAGATGTGCCAGACTTGTCCTTTGCAGACAAGTTGCGAGCGCCTAGCAACGTCACGTTGACAGTGCCACTGACATCACCGCTGCGTTGCTGTGGAGACATGCTGGAATCCATGCTGCCGCGTTGATCGACGGTGCTGGTTGTGCTTGCTGTGGGAACCGGTACAGGCTGCTGTTGATTGATGGATGAAGATTCGGAGGAATCGCTGGACTTTTCGCGCTTGCTGCCACCGCCGCCTAGACGACCAATGCCGCGGATACCGCTACCAATGGCAGACACACCGCCACCAATCACCTTGCCACCGGTACCGATGACCTTTGTACCAGCACCGAATCCAGCACCGACAACGTCCTTGCCGACGCCAAAGGCAGCGCCGGGTGCCGATGTGAAGATCTTGGTAGTGGAGCCGAACAGTGAAGTACCTGTGCGTTTGCGTGCAAGGAGTTGTGGTTGCCAAAGCATGCGGACACGCAATGAACCGCCCTTGTTGAGAGGAACCTCAAAGTCCCTGGCACCGAAACTCTCCAACTGCTCTCCACTGAATGGGATTTCACATTCACCGAGAGACGTATCCTTGCCAATCTGGTCCCAGTCAAACACTTCGGCCTTGAGTTTGATGGAAGTGCGGTTCATCTGTTGGGCCGGTTGTTAGCTTTTTGCTTGGTGAATGAGGATTGTACTACGTACCACTGGAGCAGTGAATTGCTCGCCTTGGAAGACCGGGTTCAGGGTCTTCTTGACGACTTCGGTCTTGTGCACCTTTTCGCCGCCCAGAGAGAACACGACGTAAGGATCACTGGTACCGGAGCGATCGGCAGCGGTGAGGTTGCTGGCCTTCAAAGCAGTGACAGTCAAGTTGCCTTGGTCTAAAAAAGAGTGATCAGTACGCAACAAGGATCACAACAAACAATGCTTACTCTCAAGACTCTCACGAGGGTCTAACTTGAAGTTGACAACAGGAGTAAACTTGAAGCTCAAGCGAATGGTGCCGCCCTCGCATTCCAACAACTTGAACGTCTCGCCCTCATCATCTTCATCGTTATCACCACGTTCCATGATCTTGCGCACAATGTCGCGCACGGAGCTAGTGTAGTAGCCAATGTAAGCGTCGTCCTTGTCGCTGTCCTTTTCTTCCTGGACGCGCACGATGAGTTTGGAGAAATCCATCTCCTTGACAAAGGCATCGCCAGTTTCGTTGAAGGGCATATCGATACCCTTGATGGGGACGGTGTTGTATTGCGCGTCCACCGAGTCCAAGAGGATGCTGGCAAAGGCCTTTTGACGTTCACGGAGCTTGACGGCGTGGATGTTGACGGATAGCACACCAGATTCGTAGGAAATCAGATCAATCTTGCTCTTGTCATCGCCGGTGTACTTGATAAGCTCGCCATGAAGATCCTTCTCGGGAGGAATCTCGGGAGCTGCTTGGGCTTCCTGAGGTGGTGTGGCCGGTGGCTCTGCGGTAACAGGCTTTTGTTGTTCGGGCTTCTTCTCCGTAGCCTTGGGAAGCTCCATGATAGGAATGAAGGAGGCAGCAAAGTGAAGCTTGCCCTTGCCCTTTTTGCGTTCGGTACTGACCAAATCGACCCATCTACCGATTCAGCGTTTAGCATTAGAGGAAGCGCACCCATGGGATTGTTCAAACTTACTTGTCCAAGGATTCCAAGGGTTCGTAGTAAACTTGGCCGTTCTCGGCGGTGGATTCCTTGACAATATCCTTCATGGTAAAGTCATACAGACCAAGCGATTTGTCCTTTTGGATGTCGTTGTAATCCATGACTTCAAAGATGAGATCCTCGCGAACAGAGTGAATCGGCACGTAGAAAATGGCATCCTCCCAGTCAGGATCAAGATTATCGTTCAGACGCTCACATTGGCCGCGGATCTGCATGCCCGACAGCACACGGACATAAGGATCGGACTTGCCACCCGTGATGGCTTCGACATTCTTGAGTTCGCGAGCACCAAAGAAGTGAAGGCGCGCGACACCGATGGCTGGACGATACTGACCATGGCCAAGACCCTCAGCGAACCCAGTCATGGCAATCGGTTTCCACATGGCGCTGAGGTGGATCTTGCCAGGGCCATCCTTGAGATTCCACCAATCCATACCCTTCTTGACGTGTTGTTCTTCCATGTCAACAAGCGACATTCTCCAGCGAGCAATGACTTCATCGTCCGAGAATTCCTTGCTGTCCAAAATGTTGACACCGAGGTCCAGTTTGGTCTTGTCGGCCACAAACACTTCGACAAACTTGTCCCAGCGAGGATTGGCGTTGCGCTTGAACGGCTTTGTTTTGAGGCGGTCTTGGCCGTTGACCTTGACGACGGCATAGGCGCTGATATCGTCCTTGCCGCCAATGATGGGAAGACCGATGCCGCTCGATCGTTTGGCATCGCCACCCAACCCCTTGCATTCATGCACAGTGAAGCGCAGGACACCGCTATTGGATTCAGCTGCGGGGATAATCGTGCCATCTTCTTGCTTTTCAGGCTTGGAAACAGGGAAATATTGCATATCACACTTGACTTCACCCACAGGCTTGCCGGCACGCATGACAGACAGGCTCAGTCCCTGCACTACATTGTTGTTCTCGGCCACTTCCTTCAGATCAAAGCTGGCAACGCCCACAGACGTGTCCTTGCGACCAGAGTTGCGGTCCATGACCTGCAGGTAGATTGAATCGTTGAGGTTGTTGAGCAGGACAAAGTGGGTCTCGTCCCACTTGGGATTGGTGGTGTCTTCAAAGGCGGAGGTACGCGCCATCTCGGCATTGTGCATGTTGCCAATGTGGAAAGTGATGTATGGATCCAGACTGCCAAACACATCGGCCGTCTTGAGGTTGGTGGCAGAGTAGACTGTGATGACCAGCACACCGTTGGCCGAGGTAAGATCGGTGGTACCGGCCATCATGCCAGCGACATCTACAGTGTAGACATTGGGCGCGTACATCATGGGGCCCAACGTCGCGTGCACTTGTTCTTGGACAAATGTTTGCAAGCCAGGGATCTATGCATTCGTTGGTATTCGTCGCGTACGGAGGGCGATAAAGACTTACATTGTTGATATCAAAGCCAAAGGTTTCGCCACCGACGGGCTTCAGCGAATAATCGAACTGAGGCTTCTCCAAGAACGAGGCCTCGACGGTCTTGACGTGAGGAAAGTCGTTGAACAGCCTGAACTTGAGACGCATTGTTCCGCTGAATGCCAAGTCTTCGAGCAGCACGGGTATGCCGGCGCCAACAAAACCCTTGCCGACGCGAATGGTCAGGACGATCTTGGGGTTGACCTTGGACTGGAGCTCGCGCTGGGTCAAGTCGAGCAGGTCATTGGGGATGAACGAGACATCCCAATCCATGCACTGTAAACAGATATGTAAGCATGAAACGCATTTGGGTGGCTCGCATATGCAAGCTCATGTCGTACCACCACATTCTGCTCTGTCTTGGGATAGGTCTTGATGCCGTTGATGCGGAAGGGCTTGGTGCCCAAGGTAAAGGTGGTCAGGCGGATGGAGTCGAGGAAGGAGGGGGTGTTCTCGATGAGAATAGCATCGGCGATACCGATGATTTGGGCAGATAAGACAGGCTCGTAGATCAGCCAGAAGCGTGTGACAAAGTGGTTGATCCAATCGGCGGACTCGATATCGGTCTCGAGCTTGCTGACCATCAGTTCCCGTTGCATATCATCGCGGATGTTGCGTCGTAGCCGTCGTACAGAAGTCTGGTAATATGTCGCTATTCGATGCAATAAGGAGCAAAAATTGATCGATTAGTTTACGATCGCCTGCTTTTTTTTTGGCGGATCACCCTTCTCCGTCGGCTAGCCCTCTTTGCTGGTCCCCTTCCACGCGAGCGACATAACCCAAATAGGAAAGGTGACATTGGCCTGCGCTTGCCCCTTACCTAAGAACGCTCCAATAACCAAGCAAGCCATCAAGCCCCCGCCAAGCTTCGTAATAGCCCACGTAAACACGACACTAAACAACAGTACGCCCGAGTTGTGATACCACTCGCCGTAATACGACTCCTTCATGTACTGAGCCAGCAGATCATTCGACAGCGCCTCGGCTCCCGTCGAGTTACGCGATCCTTTGTACATTTCCACGAGCGCGTCCGTGTTGAAAACCTTGTTCAGTTCATCCATGGCCTTTTCGTCGCCTGGGTTGGGCAGTTTGGATTGAGCTGTCCAGCCAGCTTGGGCCGGTTTGCCCTTGCCAAATGCTCCTGGCGGTTTCTTTTCGTCTGCAGGTGGTGAGGGTGGTCGGGCTACGGGTTTGGCACTGGCATTCGCCAAGGCTTGCTTCACCTCATTGGCATCGCTTGTTTCCAGATCAGTAGCAAGTGCTCCTTTGCGATGTTTTGCTCGATTCTTCTCCAATGCTTCCGACAGACCGGTGCTTTGGACATTGTCTCGGGCCCGCCTAGCCTTTTCTTCGGGCGAGAGTTCCTCGGTGACGGTAATGAGAGGCTCCTGCAGCTTTGCAAGCGCGTCCGGGTCCTGAGGCAGAGAAGAGTTTCGTTGTGGGACCGGCTGTGGTGAGGAACCGGTGGAGTCGGCCATTGTGTTTTGGGAGAAAGAAGAAAGGAAAAGGGAAAATGGAACGAGGAGAACGACGCAATATTTTTTTGACACGATGATTATTTTTTTTTAGGTGCCTCACATCGTTTAGCCCAGAAGCACCAAACGTTGCTTCCATTTACGTTTCCATCGCCGTCATGGTGATGCTCACAAACCTTAAATTGATGTAACCTGTTCCCGCTCTTTCCCTCTCTCTCTCTCTCCCACCGTGCCTTCCTCTGCCCCATCACCTACGCTCGATCCTTCCACTGTCTTCTCCCATCACCCTGACCCCACTCCACCGTGCCCATTTTTAAGACGGCGCCACCAGACGTGCATGGTCTGAAACCGTTCGTGCAGCAAAAACCGTAAGCTCGGTTCGTTTCCGACGGTTACCCACGGACCATAGTATGACAATGGGATGATTGGCTGAACACAACATTAACCATCCAAAATGACTCGCTAACCATGCAGCCCAAGGGCTGTTGTGCACAGAGCAGAAGACACTGGCTTTATTATGACTCCTTGCGAGAGTCGATAGGGAAACACCTATCCGCATTATGGCTAAAGTTCACGCCGTAATCTCGTCGCCAAAAGTTTTCGGCCTGTGCGGCTTTGTTTAGAAGGCTGGCTGGGGGCGTCTTTGTTTTTGTAGACTAACCTGATTCTGTGCAGCAAAAAGATCATTCTGCATGCCTCCTGATGTTCGCCGACCCATCGCAAACGGCGTCATATCATTCGACCGATCATCCTTCTTTTTGTTGTGTTTGTACGCGGCGGCTCCGGCAATACCGGCAGCACCAAGAGCAAATAATGTGGTTCCAACGGGCATGGCTTGAAGAATACTTTGTCTTTCTCTGGACTGGAGCTGGAGTCCTTTATATACGTATGGCATGGGTTCATGCAAAAACTTATTCAAAAGCCCGAATCACATAGACTGGTCCTGTTTGACACGCCTCGAACGACTGAAGCACACGTTACCATGTGTTACACAGCTCGTTCCCCGATCGGTTCCCATGGTGTCGATCGCATGAAAAAGAACTAGCATGCCCTACTCCGTTCCGCCCAAACTGAGCCTCCTTTAGGTGAATCCGCCATTCTTTTTGATACGCAATGTTTGACCTGCCCAAGGCCCGACTTTTGGGTCACTTGGTCATACGCAAGTTGTTTCGTCTTGATTTTTTCCAGCTCGGAGCCGTCGATTGCTGCTTTCCGTGATTGCTCTTGGCGTTCCAAACCATTCTAAACCATATCGTAGGTTTCTTTTTTTAGTCGACTCGTTACGGCCTCTGAATATGAGGCAGCGACAAAAGCAAATGGCGAAGCTATTTAGTTTAGCTTCCAGAGCGCCGTACTTTCACCAACCATGGATCCGGAAAAGAAGAAGTCAAGTGATGCAGCTGAGATGTCTAACAAACGATTGATTGTGGGCACAGAATCCCAACAACAGGTTGAACGGGTCACCAATGAACCATCTAAGCAGCGTTACGTGGACTTTATTGCCCGCTGGCCCGACGAAATTGTCTCTATTGTTTCCAATCAGCTCGACATGACCGCAATAGGTGCAGGTCTGGCAGTTTCGCGTATTTGGCGCTGCAAAGTGCTGAAAACAGGTCGGCTGGCGCCAAATGCATTTGACAGAGAAAAACCGTACGCATGTGCTGGCGTTGGTCGCTCTTGCCTTTTGTAAAACGCATCATATCGCAGCGAGTACGAGAAACCTGTATTGATGCGGCGACGAGCGTTAACCTGCGAACTTATTTGAAACTTATCAGACCAGACATGGTTCCAGCGATCGAGATCTTGCAGCTTGCGTTTTCTGCTGGTATGTTTCTATCGTTTGGTGATATTGCAGCGAACTTATATTCATTTGGGAAGAAAAAGATGAATGCACTATCAAAGTGACCAAGATATCGTTCGTGTACTGTATAATGTTGCTGAAACTCTGAATGTGTTATACGTTCGTGGACCAGGCATTACAGAAAAAAAGACAGGATGGAGCGCATTATCACTATCGAGATGGGCACGAGCAGAACACTCTATAACCTAAGTATCCAGGTCATGCTCTACTATACGTATCCAAGCAAGCCAAATTAAACTTAACAACTTTGTTCTCACGTCAAAGCGTTACACTTTTCAAAAAAACTACAAAAAAAATGCAGCATGTACGTATGATATTTCAAAGCAGGGAGAACTATTACAGGGCGATATGTGTTTACACGCCAGGAATTGAAGAAATAGCTATGTGGTTCAAACAGCAATACTCTTCAATGTTGACCTGTGGAAATCTTTCACTAAAGTCAACTAAAACCCAAAATAATAGTCATGCTCATGCCATCGGTGCTAACCATAGCCTTTTGCTTTTCGAATCCAACGTTCGTAGTTTTTTTGATGTCATAAGTAGGCAACCATGGATCGATATGGAAAGCGAAGCTAAAGGTACCACTTCACGCCGATATGATGTAACTGGAGTGATCCTCATAAATCGAACACGTGGATATCGCGACAGCACATACAATAAGCTCAGACTTTTATGCACCATCAAAGTTTGCGAAAACAAATACATACGTTCTAGGCCATGACAATAGTATATGTAGTAATCATCACGGTTACCGAAATAAACCCACATTCATACCACGGATCCTTTTCGGAAAAATGGGAAATTAGGCTCAAATAACAGATACCCAAACTTTATATAATGAGTAGCAGCGCCGCAAGCAACAAACAAATACATTGGTGGCACTTTAAAATCGTGTAACAACGAAAAAATTGTCTATGCGCAAGCTTTGTGTGGGATAAAAGTCGTTGCTTCGGTCAAACTGAGTGAACATTCCGAACGAATTTACGCATATGCAGTTAACATCTCTTAAAAAATACAGACGTTCAGCTAATTAAACTCTTTTTTTCTCCAGCTTCAAGCTGGTTGGGACAGCGAACGAGAACACGAGCTACACCAAAGGGATTTCCATGTTGGGATTGATTTGATATGGGCCTTGTGGATTTCTCCTGAGCGTGGGCAGCGGTGTGTTGTCCTTTGAAGTAGTGATAGACAGCCCTCTAATTGCGATGTTAAAGACCGCGGCGTTATCTCTTCCATAGGTACTGTTTCGATGGCAAGGACAACGGACGTTCGTACACCTCAGTGTGCCATTTACTGTCTTCAGTTCGCCTTCTCGACGATACTTATGCAGCTTCATTGGGCTCAAGCATACAGGACATGTTTTACTTGAGTAGTCCTCCGAGATGGTCACCATAATGTCTTCATCTGAGGCATCTATTCCTTGTCCCAGCGCGATCAGATTTGCTCTCCTGTGGCCTTAATGCGGGAGTTTATTGGCCGGTACGAGCCTAGTAACCATAGTAAAATGTTAGCGGACAGAGTATTACTTGTGCCTTTTGTTTAGCATTGAACGTAATTGTGGCTCCTTCTCGCCAAGCACTAGTCAACTTGCGGTGGTATATGGCACCTCGTATTTCACGTGTTCTTTTTTCTTTTGAACGTTTCTTGGTCTTATCAATTTGTCTCGCTCTCCTACGACTCCTGTTGGCAGCATGGGTGTTATCGAAGCGTGCGGTATATCGTTTCCCCTTTGCAGGTCGCCGTGGGTTGGTTATCGTACTTCCTGACATAGGCTAACACCTTTTCCATAGGCATCTTGGAGCGTCAGTGTAGAAATCGTGGCCGCTGTCACCAGTCCTGGGTCAACACCCCTGATGTTCATACGTGAGCCGTTGTGTAACGCATGTTTGATCCGCTCTTTAGCAGCTGCCTAAGAGTTCCACAGATGCCTTTCAGTTTATCTGAGAAAGCCTCGCACGTATTTTCTACAAAACGCCTCCAGATTCTCCATTAAGAGTGATGTGGACGATGACGGTATTGGTGCGTACGTGTGATTCGTGTATTCCCTTCCGAGAAAAGTATTGCAATGAAGCCAAATAAAGGACACAGGCTTTTTCTTAATGAATAACGCCACAAACAACAAACAAACAGATTGATAGCACTTTAAAATCGTGTAACAAAGAAAAGTGTATGGATAGAACTTTGATAAAGCTATGTGGGGGATAAAATGTCGCTGTTTCCATTAAGCCGAGAGATTATTCAGATAGATATTCTGCAGATGAGATGCCTTTTTTTTCTTAAGAAAAAAAGTTCATATGATGGGCGAAAGTGGGAAAAAAAAGTACACAGAGAGGGTAGACGGAGGGGGTAGTAATTAGCAAGATCTGCATAAAAAAAAGGGAAGGGGGAATCATTTCTTTCAATTGGATAGTAAATACTCAATGGCAGCTTGAACATCACCACCAGTTGCTAGCAAGGCGCGTACATTCGCTTGCCTTTCAACAAATCCCATTTCTTCCAATTGCTCCAGCTGTGATCGGAATCGTGTTTCTGGCGGCTCAACAGGTGCAGATGGTGTCGCTGTCGTATTGTTATTCGTGTTCCTAATACACAATAGCGATCAGATTAAACATGGCTGGGATCATGTATTTATAGTAAGTGTTACCCAAAGTTCCACATTCCCTGAGTAAAAGGAAACATGGGCGGCATTTGTGGCTGTTGCTGTTGACTAGTGTTTTGCTGATTCTGTCTTTGGCCTTCCATCATGGCTTGCTGTAAACGCATGCTTGCTTGGATAAAATTCTGATCTGCCCAGAATGGCACCTGTTGCTGCTGTTGCTGTGTATTGCCGGAAGTTGGAGGAGTTTGAGAGGTTGCAGTGGTGTTCTGTAATACAATGGCTTAGTCACATGATTAAGAGATAATGACGAACACTCACTGATTGCTGTTGCTGTGGAGACATGAATGGAAACATGGACAAACCTACAGTCGAAATTAGGTGCGAGAACTAAAATTAAAGCTACTTTTCGCATATATCCATACCAGCAAATGGGTTGCCGGCACCACTGGCACCACCACCACCACCACTACCGAATCCCAGCGGATCGAATGAGTCGGTCGCAGAAGACTGCTGGGAGCGAGGCGGTGGGGCCCATGGATTGGGCAGAGCCTGGGTATTTAATTGGTTTTCTATAAATGTTGGATAAATTAGTCATTCGCTATCGCAAAGCGATTCAAATAGTTACCGGGAAGACTGGTAACATTCAATTCTCTAGCTAGACGGGCATTGGCTTCATCAGTGGAGTCATCGCTGGGTCGACCTGCCGATGCCAAAGGATCCTGGAACGCACTGTATACTCGTCGCAAATGATTGAAGCCTCCGGGAATAGCCTAACATCACCCGTTTTCGATAAGATAAGGATGCACAAATAAAAGAGAGAGAAAAAACACGATACCTCAATATTTGATAAAGCACGATCATTGCTTCGCTGCATTTCACGCATCATTTCGGGATTTCTAAAGACATACACTCTTAGCTGATAGATAACCCACAGATGCAACAGAAAAATACCTAATCATCTCTATTGATCGTCGAAGGAACTCTGGGTCATTGATAATATGAGCCATATCTGGGTTCCGTTCCATCAATGATCTCATTTGCGGGTTGCTCGTAATTATCGACCGTACGAAATCTTTAGGTAACATGTGAATACAAAAGAAAAGGCCATTGAACCGCCCATTACCTGTGTTGCTCAACAAGCTTTGCATCATGGGCGAATCTAGTAACCGTCGCATGGAGTCCGGGTCCATCATGGAAGAACGACCACCACCTCCAAACATATCCATCATAGGGAACCCTCCTTGCCCCGTCTCACGTGTTCCAAAGGGTGTTGCTGAAGGTGATTCCGTCGCAGTTGTAGGGGTTGCACTTGCAGGAGGAGTTTCAGTCGTTGTTGCAGTAGGTGTTGAAGCAGTCGAAGCTTGGGGGCTTGATGGTTTCTTGGACGATCGAACCACATGAACCGTATGTCCTTGACTGATTTCTTTTTTAACGAAAAAAAACAGCAAATTCAGTTGATGAGTAATCCTTTTTGGCGTTAATGGGAATACTTTACTGTATTCAGTGCAGTTATCGTCATCCTTTAGTATCCGACCCGAGTAGACAAGTCGTAGTTCTGTTGGATCAGCTCCGTCCATCTTGTCGCCAACCAGCTTCTTTAACTGTCGGATGGTAGTCGATTCGGGATCGAACTCAACGTCAAATAGGTCGCCGTTGGATGGCCGAATCTTGACAGTAATAGGATTTCCCATATCTTTATTTTTTTTTTTTGTTCAGAGAACAAGAGCTCTTTCTCACCCTCTTAAAATTCACAACGCAAGCGGTACGCGGCACATGGTGACTGTCTGACCTCCATTGATTTTTTTTGGAAGCTTCTGGATATATGCTGTCATTGGTTTCATAATTCACTTTGACATCATATACGTTTCTTTGACGTTTACGGTTTCCTCCGTTTATTAGTTGCCATGTTACAGGTTCTTTCTTTGATTGTCGTTATTACACGTATACACAACGTGGCAGGTTCGTATTGCAATCTCCGTTGATAGTCCCGACTCGCCAAGAAAAACCGCACAGACGCTACTGATCCAGTGCTACAGTGCTTGGCGTTCAAGGAGATAAGCACTCCCTTTATCATATCGTATTCACACTTCTGCGGTAAAGCGGTCCCCAAAAGTTCACTACGAATACTGTATGCAAAATATATAGTCTAATACACCAAAAACATGACTACTACTTAATTTTCCATTTTACGTACTTGGTATCTTTTGCTATATATCGACATGTCGTACTATGCATCGTATACTACATGAAAAGGATATATTCTAAGCTCGCTTCACATGGACATGATATCCAATACTTCGTTCGACAATTCTTGGGCTACTTTTATAAAGCTCCAACCTGGTCTAGTGTTGAAGTCAATTGGCACTGGTATTTGTATCCCTATGTGCTGTGTATCGGTTGGAG
This sequence comes from Fennellomyces sp. T-0311, assembly GCA_025266875.1. NCBI lineage: Eukaryota > Fungi > Mucoromycota > Mucoromycetes > Mucorales > Lichtheimiaceae > Fennellomyces > Fennellomyces sp. T-0311. Next base: position 768,523 of record JALLLT010000012.1, read on the forward strand.
ACTCCCTTGCTGGCTTGCGTACCGATCTTGATATAATCGTATCGCTAGTCATTACATACTGTCTTCTGACATCTTTGATTCGAAGGTTGTGCTGAAATATCATGCGACGTATGCGGCTGTTGCTCAAGTGATGATTGTGGGACTCAGCTTCTCCCTGCTGCTTTTGCGCGGGGATGCCTATTTGCCATAGAATGAATCACGCTACTCAAAAATACATAGAAAAAGACAAACCAGTTAATGGAGTAGAAGATGGGCTGAAATGGTTAACTTTTCCTTGAATATTTTTTGGGATCTGGTGGTTTATAATACTATTTTGAAGTTTGAAAAATTAGGCACACCCAGGTGCCAAGGGTAATATTGATCTCTTTACGCTTAATGGTTCTGAAAATAGTAAAAGGTCTGTGTGCAAGTATTTAGTTTGTAATTGCTCAATTTAAGGAGTCAAGATAAACATTGCAGTCGGTTAAACTGCAATCCGAGCCTATGTAGGTGCAAGTCAGCAAAGCGCATGGTGTAATTCAATGAATATAGTTATTAGCTAATATAATGCATCACAGACAAGAACTAAACTAAGGAAATCGTGGTTCTGTGAAGTATCCTGATCGTGAGCTGACCGTTCATCCGAATGACTATACTACATGTCAGCAACATAATATATCCGGACAACCTTTAGTGTTAGTGCGGCCCAAGTATGTTTGTAGCTCATAGCCAGGTTGATGTGCCTTTACAGGACCTACAGTGTCATCTCTAGCAACAGGCATGTGCTAATTATCTGTGTGGTGGTATCAAAGTAAATAATTCCCATCCAGCCTTGGTAGGCGGCGATGGGGAGCAATTGTTGGCGACTCGGCTTTTCAGTCTCAAAATTTCCGTGCAACAGTTGTTCCCTTTTGACATTGAGACATGATTCCACGAATTGTAGCTACTCGTCTGCTTGGTGTGGCAAGTCATTACGCGCGCCAAACCCCCATTAGATCCATGCACAATGTCCGTGCTGCCACCATGCCGCGAGCCATCGTCAACCCCAGAGCGATGGGTCTGAGCAGACGCGTGTACAGCACGGAAAACACGGAGAGCGTAGACTTTGACGAGGTGCAGCGGATTATTACCACCAAGGACACGGTAAAGGTGCTATTATATCAATAAAGCTGGTGCTAAAAGGTTTACAGAGCTACACATTGGTGGATGTGCGAGAGCCAAGCGAAGTCATGCAAGGATCCATACCATCTGCCAAAAATATCCCCCTGGTAATAAAGGAGTTTGCACAATAAGAGAGCCGATGCATGATATTTACGTGTGGCCATTAGAGCAAGATTCTCGCTGCCTGGACCATGGAGCCCGAAGAGTTTGAGGAGGAGTATGGCTTTGAGCGACCCAGCGAACACGACAAGATCGTGGTGTTTTGTCAGGCCGGCATCCGCAGTAAAAGTGCGGCGGATTTCTTGCGCGAGATTGGATACAAAAGGTTCGTGTCTATGCGGGTTGGCAGCGATGCGGTGGTGCTGAGCGATATGTGTAGGGTGTTGAATTATCCAGGCAGCTATGCCGACTATGCAAGCAAATCACAATAAAGAAGGATGGTCCAAGCGGACGTGCGTTTAGATATGTCGAGTGCGTGGCTGTGCATGAAGCAAGAGACCTTAACACACTTCCGCAATATACACTTGAGATGGGGGCTCTTGATTCCGCCCTGGCTCTCCTGGTTTCTTTGTTGCCTTTCCATCCCTGTTGAAAAAAATTCACCAAAAAAAGCTACCATGATGTGGTCACCCTTCTTCTCCTCACTTTCTTTCCATTTTCCCCTTTTCTTGCCAACCACATTACTCATTCATCGCTCTCATTTCGAATCGCATAACCAGCCACTACCATGGGTCTCTGTGTATCGTCCGACGAAAAGGCCGAGAAAGACCGCAGCCTAAACATCGACCGCATGCTTGAAGAGGACTTTCGAAAGCTTAAACGAGAGTGCAAGATCCTGCTCTTAGGTATATATCGTCAACGTAGTGTCTCCAGGTGTGTATAACCAAGCAACAGGCAGTGGCGAATCCGGCAAGTCAACTATCGTCAAGCAAATGAAAATCATCCATCAGAACGGATACACGACGGATGAACTGATGGCATGGCGTGTGGCTGTTTACAAAAACCTGATGGAATCCGCCCACGCATTGATTGCCGGTGTTCGCAAATTCGATTACACTTTCGAAGAGGAAAAGAACGAAGTAAACCATCCTTATCCCAACGCCAATGCTATTACGACAACTTACGCTTTTTTTGATAGTACAACGCGCAGCGAATCATGGAATATCAGCTAGCGGGCAGCAGCGACGAGGCTATATGTTCTGATATCGCAGCAGCTATAACGAGCATCTGGCGCGACGGCATTGTTGCCCAACTACTGGATAAGGAAGGCACCGATTTTTATTTAATGGACTCAGCATCATAGTAAGTTTGCAAAACCGATAGGGTGAATTGGTGTTCATGCAAAGTCGTCAGCTTCTTTGAGGAGGCGCATCGGATAGGTCAACCTGATTATGTGCCTAGCGTGCAGGATGTGTTACGTGCGCGATGCAAGACGACAGGAATCTCGGAGACGCGCTTCAAAATGGGGCAACTAAATATACAGTAAGTGCCAAAAAAAATGTCATGCATGATCAGCAGCTAAATTGACTCTGTAGCATGTTTGATGTCGGCGGTCAACGTTCGGAACGTAAAAAATGGATCCATTGCTTTGAAGCCGTCACCTCCATCATCTTTTGTGTCTCGCTCAGTGAATACGATCAAGTGCTACTTGAGGAGTCTCGGCAGGTAACCCCCCCCCATCGATCTCTTTCTCCCAAAATGCTCCTTGAGACTAAAAAAAATTGGCCCTAGAACCGCATGATGGAGAGTTTAGTGCTGTTTGAATCTGTCATTAACAGTCGATGGTTTATACGAACATCCATCATTCTCTTTCTCAACAAAATCGACGTCTTCAAGAGCAAATTGCCAAAAATACCGCTTGAGCGTTATTTTCCCGATTATGGAGGTATATATATACATGCATGTGCTTGGCAGTAAAAACCAAGGTTTGCTGATGTTAAATATAGGTGGTCAAGATATCAACAAGGCTGCAAAATATATCCTTTGGCGATTTAACCAGACCAATCGTGCGAAGCTCCATATATTTCCTCAGTAAGTGGTTCATTGATCTCGTCTCTCCTTGCTTAACTTTGACTTCTTTAAAAAGCCTGACGCAAGCAACTGACACTCCCAATGTAAGCCTTATTGCGCATATGCTGAAAAACCATTGACATGCCCATCTGTAGATCCGTCTCGTATTTTCTGCCATCACAGATACTATTCTAAGGAATGCATTAAAAGATTCTGGTATTCTGTAAAAACATTTTCTTTATTTCTTATATAACTCGAAGCGACATACACCCTCTTTATATTACACTCGTATCACTATGTTACGCTATAGAATTTCCTCCTTATGTGCCTTCTAATTACCTACTTTGATTGTCACCTGCTCAGCCATAAAAGTTTCCTTCTCTTTTCTCCATCCGTTTTGATACAAATGCTCAATTCTCCCCGTGTTTCATGATTTTCTTCGACGTAACATTGTACCTGTTCGACGTACTTATTTTGGAAAGGATTCGCAGGTACTATTCTTCGAGTAATCTGCCCGCATTGTCTCCAGGAAAGATGATAGTCCTTCCAATAAAAAGATGGCTGGATATGCACTGTGGGGCTAAGTGGTCGTCTCCAGTTGGATCGTATAAAGGATATTTTGTTCGCTGAGGAATAGTATACCCGGCTGCATTGGTTCGCAATGGAGTCTCTGCTGTTTTAGGTGAAAGAAGAGAAAATTTTAACGGTTTTCCATGACGTCAGTGTAACAATACATTCAGCTTAAGTATTAAAAACATCTCGCCTCCACGTTCACTGCAAATGATTTCGATGGTTAAAAGTGGCTACTGCGGTTAAACATAAGCTTTTTAACCACTTATACTACCATTTTTATGAACTCAAGCGGTTAAAAAGCTTATGTTTAACCACTTCAAAAAATTATTCACCAAGATTCACCAAAAATTATTTGCAATGATTGCGAGACATAGAGCACAAAACTTATAATTCAGTTCAACATACGTACGTACAAATGATAATCTTACTTCCTACAAGATCCACGTAATAACTCTACACAGTGGTTACCAAGCAGGGCCTGAATCCAGGATCCATTCAATATGCAGTCACGTGAGATGTTTAGATGTAGAGCGAATATTGATTCATCTGTTGACAAGATCTATTGAGTTTCCACTTACAATTAAAAGACCAATGGTATAGGTTAATGCTATTATGTAAAGGGTATATCTGAAAGCAGTACGTGTATACCAGATGTATCCACCTGGCGTTTCTGCTTGCAGCGCTTTCTATCCTTTCCTTTGCATCTCTTTTGATGCAAATCAAGAGGGAGTCTCGCCGTGACCTTCTTTCGGTGTTATCGCAGTTATCGCAATATAAACTGAGAGCTTCGTCTCTCCGACCGTTGTAAATAATCCATACGTGATCTTCCATGTCATGCAGGGATTTGCAATGGTTCGTGCAACCTTCGAAGAAACAATCCATTGGCTGCTGGTTAATGCCACTTGATGAGCCTTGGTTATTGGTGCTAGGGAGGATATGGCTGCCGACTTGCTTGCAACGTTCTTGATATTGGCGTTGATGTCGCGTAAACAAATCTGAACGCGCATGGTGTTTCGATTTGTTGCAGAAGGTGCGGTAATAACAGCTCATGGGATAAACGTCACCATGGCAACTAAACACGCGTCGATACAGATTTCCTTTTGCTGACGTATACAGTATCGGCTGTACAGTTCAGATAAAAGCATTTGCAAGAATCATGACCCCTGGGTCATTTACGGGAACGGAGCTCCTCTGGGTCTTCGTTATGTATAGCCGGAGCAGTGGTAGTGCTTTGGAACTTTTCCGCCTTGTTATCCAAGGATTTGGTTTTACTGGTAGCGCCGTTATTATATACCTCAATGTAGCATGCCACATCTTTTCCAGAAAATAATGTTTGATGGTGAAAAGCTGCTGCTTGAAGTGGTTTGATACTACATATTATTCAATTGGGTTACAGATCTAATTTTGTCTATGAGCGTGTATTGTAAAAGATATATGTGTGGATGCTTACATGCTTGGTTTGTACCTGCGTCCCTTGCAAAAACATTTGTCATAAAGGATCTGTAATACGGTCGAACTTCTCCGCTTGAATACTGCTTTGTTACTGAAAAGGTACCGCAACCGGTTGCATTGGATATTCTGTTCATGATATAGTGTTGATGGGGCCAAGTAACAAAGCTTGCGCCGCAGTACTATCAGAATGGCCCCCATAGACTGGTGGTGCTTGAGCATATCATCGGTTGTATGAAGGTAGTAGGTCTTATCTGCACTGTGTATTAACATTATCGATAACAGAGAGAGTATAACCCTACTGTCATATCATTCAACCAATAAATTCCGTCGCTGTTGTTCAGTGGTACCAGATTATACGCTCAACCTATAAGTATGTGTATACTTATAGTGAATGGTGGCTCGTGCTACTTCTATTGTCCCTTATTCAACGATTTACCAGTAGAAAGAGTAAGGTAACACGACTGAATTGTTGTCAGTTTTGGATCTTAACACTGTCTGTTGTCGTAGAAATACTTTAAGCGCAAAATTTCTGTTTACAGCTTCAAAAGCTGCATAAGAATTTTACTTGACGGAAATATCATAAGGATTTTGAAATATGTACTCGCTGCCTAAGTTTAATTGTACACGCAGATACCAATTAGTATTTTAAAGGCATCAAAGATTTACATGTTACTCAGTGGAATAATTAACTACTGATCCGCACATTTGACGTACAACAATACCTACGCATTCATAGGCATCAACAAGGAGGCACTCTCGATTTACTTTTGTAATGCTAATGCATTTGCAAATAGCAAACAAATCAAAACAGCACATACAAGTAATGTCCCGACAAAGTCATAGCTGAATTCATTGATGACTCCTGATATATACTCTTTTCATATAGACTTATTCATCGCTAAGGTAAAGTCAGATCGTTATGCCATTAATACTAATGTTATAGTTTATCAATAACCCAGGACTTGGTAATTCATCAGTTGAGGGTTCGGACCAATAATCATCAAAGGAGGCTGTACTCATTTGTTGATGAAAGAGCGATGGGCAACCTTTCATGATTCTAAATTATCTTAATACTTTAGTACTCATTTTAAAATTCCAATTGATTTTGCTCGTATACGATAACTCACTTGTTTCTTGCACTCAAGTTGTTGCTGTAGTTTCTATAATCGCTGTTCCATGTCGGCTATACTGTGATCACTCTGCATATGTGCCAGCACAATACTTCTGTACTTCTGTAAAATCAATAACTGGAACTTTCGTTGCAGTTCAAAATCCCAAAGTGGAAGCTGTGATTGTGGTCCCGTACAATAATTGTATACAGGCCCTTGAAACCCCTGCTTGGATGGAATAGCAGGGCTAGATACATAATCTTGATTATAGCTCTCAATAGAACACATTGGATTCTGCTCTGTAGTGACTACTGATTGGGAAATATCTGGTGCCGGAAAGTAGAACGTGTTAGGCTCCTGTTTAAGGTCTGGTTGAAGACACGAGGCACTCGAGATTGCACTACCCCAAAGAGGAGATGGAGAATTTGTGCTATGTTTGTATGTCTCGATTGGAATTTTGTGACTACAATAAAAGTATAGTTCTCAGTATCGCTTAAATGCATACTTGATGTGTAATTAACGGCAGTTTTACGAACCTTTTGCGGCGCGCTGGTGCTGATGTGCATCCGACCCAATATGATTGATTGGACACACACTCTCCTGCTAGAAATCGTATCATTAATGTATAGGACATTCATAACTAATAGCTTCAGTTGTTTCGAATTACTTACTGTTAACTGATGCATTAGAATAACTTTCAGCTTCTATAAATGCTGAACGAATGCGACAATAATGTGTTGAATTCTACGTAGTGCAGGACAAATCATATATAAGGAGTTAATACATTGATATAACAGTCTCGTGCTACTATTAATGCTCTTCATTGGGTGCTTTACCTCGTCATAATATCCTTCCACTACAGCAATAGACATTTTTTCAACGCAAAGTCCAGTTGATTATTGCTTATACACTTACTACCAGAGCATTCCATCAACTGCGTTTCTGAAGATAGTGTGCCACTTGACTTTCCTTGGTACTGCACAAAGGCAGTACCGCTTAACGCCGCAAATTCTAATTTCGAATGAACCGTCGCTACCGAAAACTTTTTATCATCGGAAACTAAAACATAATAGTTATATTTTCTTTTCTGGTATATTATTTGAGAAAGCATAAGTATTACGATACCTAAAAGTAATATATAATATTCGAAATCAATGTTTTTTTGCGATATTAACACCCATCAGAGAAAAGTACGCACCTTCAATTAGTGTGCTTCTGGAACAGTCCGGTCTAAGCTCATCCGCATAGCTGCATATAAAGATTATTAGCACCGTATTGTGTATGGAAAGATGCTGGTATATACCACTGATGGTCTATAAGAGCTTCTTCGGTACGTGAATGAACCCGTTGTTGGGAACATTCTCCATTGCCAGGTACGCTTTCGTGGTGATGATGCATTTGTTTGATGATACAAGCACTGCCAAAGAGTCACTTCAAAGTGATGTGTTTTATGAATATAAAAAGGAAAGCGGACGATAGTCAAGTATTTATACCTTAAATATATAATACAGACCCAAAGAAAAGGCTGAATCTGGCGCGATAAGTGGCGTACTTTATTGGGGGACGGGGGATGGGGGAGAGCTTTCCTTACACAGTGTGAAAGTGATGAAGCATAATGGCTAGGAGCATGGTACTCCAAACCCTGGAGACCCTAAAAAGATTAACGAGCAGCTGTGTTACCAAACACAATAGTAACATGATGGTTGTAAGCTGTGCACGATTTTTCTGGGATGTACTGATATATCATTTGCGTAATGCACATAGGAAGCCATTTATATCGCTGCTCCAAGGAAGCGGCGCCATGGTTGCCACCTTCACCTGACCCGAAATGTCAGGTAAGACAAGTTCTCCAATGAATGTGATTTTTCTGCTTGACGTAGTGGCAACTGAACAAACTGAAGGTTAACATTTCTAACGATAATGGAAAGAGAAACGACCGCTATACATATTCTAACTCTAGGTTATACTATGGAATAGCACTTGCAGCCTTCGAATACGCTTTTAGCGAAGCTCTTTTATTTAGATTGCTTGAGTACTACACATATGATGTGAAGTGCGACGCGCCGAGAAGTTGCCCAGCTTTGCTGATCCCCCGAAACATTACGCGCAGCTCTTCGGTTTCCCTCATTTATACATTTGCGGCGCCAGCCTCAGCATACTATGCTTACCATACATGTTTTTGATGCTACACAGCTTATCGGTAACCCATATCTGATTACTCACGTGTGTTTCCATCAGTTGCCATTACGATATGAAGATGTGCCTTATATGAATTCAACGATTAATGCGATAATAACGCTTCTGTTGAACTTCATATATGTATAGGATCTAATGTAATATATTTGCAACCTCTTTTCGATTATTATTAAAAGAATATCGTCAATGTACTTGTTGCGTATTTATCGATTTATTCAGAACAGTATATGTTGAACGAGACCCTTCGAGCAATTAGTTTTTATTTCTATCTATATTATATCATATACAGCATAACTTTTTACACGCTTTCGAGGTTCTAGTTACTTCGCTCCCCAGAAATATTAATGCAAAGGGAGCTGACGATAAAACGAAACAAGCTACAATGATACACATCCAAAAGAACCCGATTTTGTCAAAAACATATCCCCCAAGCAACGGACCAACAAAGTGACCTATTTAAAAATTGAAGTTATTGCATTTTTTGTATCGTACGAATTTACGCATGGAGAATTTTTCAAGTTACCTAAGGCATACGCAATGTTATGCAATCCATAACACCGGGCAACTGCGCTATCGCTGCCATTTGCTAAGGCTTTGGCCGCAAATGATGTTTCGGGTAAAGTCACGGCGTAAAATGCGCCTGCAAAGAACTCATTCATTCCTGCTAAAACAACCAATGGCGCCACACCACCTGCGGTGTTAGTATTGGGTATACCCATTAAGGCTATCACTGCGGCACAGCAGACTATTGTCAGAAACGAAATCATTTTTGCGCCAGTGCAATCGTAAATGTAACCGGCAATCGGAGAAGCAATGAATGATGGAAAAACTTGTGCAAAATATATCAGACCTATTTTACTAGCATCGAGTCCCCACTCGTTCGCCAGGTGAACAGGCATTGTAGGCTAATTAAACAGATTTATCAGCTCACTGAGTAATATAAAAAACAGTGTACCTTGCTATTTTGAAATCTAACATCATGTCATTCATTACAAACCTCAAATACAGTAATACAAAAGCCATGAGCAAATGAGACCAGCAACACTGTCAGAACTCGTGGATTGCGTAAAAGCTGAAGCATAGTGACAGTAGCAGAAGAGATTTCATCATCCAGTCCACCGCCGCTATATATTTCTTCTGTAACTTCTACATCAGGACCGTCGATGGTACGTTTGTAGTTGCAATTGCTTTCATCTTTTTCATGCGTTGAGACTACAGATTCTCGAATGGGGATTTCATTTTCATCCTGACTAGCATCAGCTTGTTGTTCTGTATCTATTTCGCTTTCGGTTTCGAACCAGTTTTTTGGATTGTTGCGTCGCTCGATCAGACCCAGTCGTAGAAGAAAATCTACACCTGCAAATGCCAAACAAAAGATAAATGGAGCCTTGTATCCGAAGTGAACAAAAAGGGCTGACATAAATCCTGGAGTTAGATTGTCGATCACCCAAAAGTACTATGTTCAAAGGTCAAACTCAAAGAACAAAGTTACTCACATCCTATACGTATGTATCAAAGAAATCTGTTAAAAATAAATCCTTTCGTTGTTAAACCAAATGCGTTTTAAAACAAACCTCCAGCTGCACCACCGGTTGCTAGTCCAGCCAAGTGAAATATCATAACGATGCTAGTCTATGTAGGCGAAGTATAGTATATACGATGAGATCGTCTTCTCATTGTAGACACCTATGATCCTCTAACCTGTCTTCCGAGCTCATCATCTGGGAATGTATCAGATATGATCGTCATACCGAGGGTACAAATGCAAGCCTCTGCAAATCCCTGTAGTATACGAGCGGCTGCAAACATACCGATACGCGTTCCATACAAAAAGAGGAATAGCGACCCAAACAAAGTAACCATACCCGCCAACATAAGACCCTTTCTATGCTTGATTTTGTCACCTATGCAGTTACATATAAAGTACGATCATCAGATTTGGTATCCTGAATTCCGCACGAAGATACTATATGAGTGAATGAATGATGGTTGTATACCTAAATAGCCGAAAATAGGGGAACCGACAGCCAAAGCAATCGCAAATAGTGATATCAACATTCCCGTGTCACTCGAAACTCCATGCATAATATGAATTCCATCAGGATAGGCAGACGCCCCGGTCAAAGTCTCTGGCGATATTCCACGGTTCATTGAATCGATTACAAATGGTACTGAAAATAAAGCATATGTGTCATAAAATTATAGCCATGTTTTACTCTGGGTACTCCTCAAAGATACTTTACTGACTGGAGTAATAACACTATCAATCATTAGCTGAAAACAAAATTAGTCGACATCATAGGCGAGCTGGTTTGGAACTTACATCTGTAAAAAAGGCAAAACTCACAGAAGCCAACACATAAAGGTTGCTTGATCTGTACTTTATTAGTAGCGGCTTTTTCTCTGGCTCCATTTCTGTAAGATAATACTATCTATTGTTAACAGCAGCACTCTTCATAAATAGCTGTGGTACCGTATTTTTTGAGACAAAATTTAGGAAGTAAAGAAAAAGGCGTTTCTTAATCTGACTTCGCACAACATAACTAATTTATTTTAGTGCGGTGGTGTACATATAAGGGGGTATCATACAGGTCGTTTCTTTTCTTAATATAACACTCCTCACTGTTCCATCCAATGTCAATAGTTGCACATGTTGTCTGTATAACTGTTGCCCAAGCAATCTTACCGGAACCAATAACAAATACATACCACTCTCAAAGTGATCTCTGAAGTGGTGATATGCCGGGACGGATGTGCATAGTGCATAATGCATAATAAAGCGGGCTGATCATGTTAAGGTCACATGAACCACACGATATGCCACTCCGTGCCACCCAATAACAACTTTGTCTGTATCTCCCAACCCAAGTCATATTTCCTTCATTTACTGCTCAAAATTGCACGTAATCTAAAGTAGCTTATGTAACGGCCAACTTTTGATTAGTTTCCATGTCATTCCTTTTTTAAAAGGTATAATTCATTGATACTGAGAGAGATCAAACGACACAAAAAATAAAAAAGGGGAATTACCTCGCGCACCCCATTTAGCCAGGCACTTTAGTATGTCTCTGTGTTTAAGATCTAGCCTTGCGCGCCCCAGTATTTTATGTACTTTACCAATTTGACTCGTCCACCTCGACCTGGGTATGACTTAACGATCTTGCACATTCAGTACGTAATAAAGTATTTTAATCACTCAAGATTTATAAGATGAGATAATTGCTAATCATTTGGTTGTACACTTAGTCAATTTCATAAAAGCACTGGTTAAGGACCGTGCTCTCTCTATGGATATGCCGCCCAGCCGTTTTTCGATGTATTTTGACAGAACGAAGGGTGCGCTAAGTCGACCAGTTAGATGCATAAAATACTGGGGCGCGCGAGGTAATTCCCTAAAAAAGAGACAAGAGGGATGTTTCTGATAAGCTTTATTGAGTTTAATGCTCTATGCTTTTATGTTTTCTGTGTATTGAATTAGCGATGACAATTGAATAGTGTTTCGGATTCAGAATTGCCTGAATGGATAGAAGACTTATAGGATCCTTTCCTTTGTTCTGATCACGCGGATCGGAGGATATATTTGACACCCGTGTCGCGATGTGAAGACCGCCTTGCTATATTGGAGCCAATTCCATGTCCTGTTAAGTATATCCCATTCATTCATGGAGTATAATCCTTGACTGACGTGGACAAATTACTATGTAAGTACACTTCATGATGGTTGTTGCGAACCACTATAATGTATGGATATAATGGAGGGTGGTCAAGCATGTATTCTAGCAAATTCCACTATATGAACATGCTTGGGGAGTACTGGTGACTAATATCCGTAAGGTATTACCATACACCGGTTTTAAGGAAGTTGGACTAAGTTTAACAGGGTGTGCAACTTATCGCAGAGTACGCGGAGTCGATATGATCTATCATCGGTAAAGTGTAAAGCGAACACGTATTCCGATATGATCTTGGCCAAGTATATATCTTTACCCAGAAACAGAGATCATAATCTCCAGTTAAAAATATATAAAAAGAAAGAGTTCATTAAAATACAGTTTATACGACTGTTCAGATTCTCAACGAATCTTATATTTGTTACCCAATTATTCTACTGCTACTATCAGCTTTCTCATCACACTGATATCGGGCCAATATATATATGTATCCGATAGGATAAATCTACTATTATTATCATTTGCTGCTGTTTCATCGCAGATACAGTTACTATTTTCTGGTATGCAGTTACTTTAGACAATGCGCTCTGCTGATATCGAATTTTGTTAGTCTACAAGTACAGCTATGGCTGCTTCAAGTTTGATTTTGGTATCTTGATAGCACGTGCCATCGATCACATTACTTCGCTTTCCACATACACATTAATTATTTACGATGAGGTTAATTATATGCAGGTCGCGCAAAAAGCAACAAAAACCTATAAATTGACGTTGCCATTTGATGAGAAAAGTTAGAGTAATACATAGTCACATACCTTAGTGTAAAAGTTCATTTTCGTTTATTTAGATAGCTTGGGATATTATGTACTATGCAGTCTATTTTTTATATACAAGATTGATTGCATACAAATCGTGCATATGTATTTATAATTCTCGATATATAAGTACGTACCATAAGGAAGTCAGTGTAAAATGAGATTTTCAGTGTTTCAAGCATATACACTTTTGCAAACAGTAGCTGCATCACAATATCTTCCTATATATGTAATAATGATGGTATCTCATTTTTAGTTAATAATGATTATATGTGGCCTTAAATTGTCAACAAGCATATTAAAAGATAACAGTAATAATGAACCGATACCGTAGTATGTAAAAACAAAAACAGTTTACTTATATTCAAGCATCTTTAAAAAGCGGGTTTTACAAGAGCGGAAGGAAAGTGGTTTTTCTCCCAAGAAAACCAGAGCAAATGGGGTCATGATAATAGTGAGGCATGCGACAATGATGCACATCATGGAAAATCCTACTTTGTCATATAAAAATGCCCCAATTAATGGACCGGCAATAGCACCTGGAAAAGGAATTAGTAAGGTCTTGGGTTCTTTTTTATCCTGAACCGCACTTTACCTAAGCCAAATGAGATATTAATCAAGCCTAAACTGCGCGCAACGCCTCCATCGCTGCCCTTGCTCAAATCTTTAACAGATTTTGCAAGTTCTGGTGGCTGAGGAACAACGATCCCTTGTGCAAAAAATCCTTGTAAGGCAAACAAGACAATGAGAGGCACCGCTCCTCCAGGTGTATTCTTCTTTGGGATACTCATCAATGCAATGCAAATGCTAGAAGCCACAAGTGATCCGGTGCATAAAATCTTTGGTCCGTATTTGTCATATATCTTTCCTGATATCGGTGTTGATATAAAAGTCGGAAGAACCTGAGAAAGAAGCACTAGTCCAATCTGGGTTGAGTTGTAGCCTATGGAAAAATGTTCATAATGTGTCCCAAAATAATTAAAAGTTCTCATTAGTATTTACCCCATTGTACGACAAGATAGCCTGGTATAGTTGGCTATTAAATTCTGTGTTAGATATTTTAGAGAGCACAAGCTATATAGATCGAAATCAAAGAATATTATATAAGTACTTGAAATGCATTGTAACCAATCCCGAACACGAATGAGAGACACATTGCCATGACGGATCGTGGATAGCGAAAAACATCAAAGCTGGAAAATGCCTTTGGTTCGACTACAGTGCTACTGGTATTGTTATTGGAGGCTGAAGACATATCAGACGAAGGGCCACTATGACTTTTGACATCAGATGACTCGGTAGCTTCATTTGAGGTTTCATTTTTCTCGATTGTATTCTCAGGCTCAAACCATTCCTTTGGGTTGTTACGTCGCTCCACGACAAGGAATCGCAAGAAGAAGTCAATCACTGTAAAGGCGATACAGAATAGAAAAGGTGCATAATACCCAAAGTGCTGAAACAAAGCTATAATTTGGGTTAGTTTCGAAAATTCTTGGATAGTGTTAAGGGGATATAATTGGTACTTACCTCCACCTATTGGCGAGCCCGCATTGAGCCCAAGTGAATTAAACACTAGTGCCTTTCCAATCTAAAGGTTTCAGCAGCCCATTTTTTAAACGTCAGTGACTTAGAGTATTAAGTGTCGTTTTTAATAAACTTACCACTTCACCATAACGCTCCTGAGGATAAAAGTCCATTAGTAAGCACCCACCAAGCACCCAAACGCAGGCATTTCCAAATCCTTGCAAGATACGTGCAATTGCAAACATCCAATACTGCGTTCCGAATAAAAATAAAAACATAGAACCGAATAGTATAATAATTCCAGACATCATTGGCCATCTCCTGTATGTCGTTTTGTCTCCTACGTATTACGCATTCAGTCATATTTTGTGTTATAAACTAAGTATTTACCTATATACCCCAATATCGGGGATCCAACGATTAGCGCAGCAGCATATAGTGCCAAAAGAATTGCAGTTCCTTTGGATGCATCACCGGAATTGCTTATGCCAACAAAGCCTACATCTCCACTGAAACTACTTGGGGGCTTTCCTTGGTCAATTGCATCGATTACAAAAGGTACTACGGATTCATCAATTGTAATATCAATATGGACAGCCCGTATTACATATTCCGCAAAATACCGTACTGATAGGTATAATGATAGAATAAATGAGCATCTAAAAAAATTAAAAGAGCACATCAGATAAGTGCTTTCAAAAATTGGTTATTTGTGGTCTATTATTATATTTACGTCGGTAAATAGAGCAAATGATACTGTAACTAAAATGTACGTGCTGCTGGATCGCAGCCTTACGCACACTGGCTTCCTCTTTCTTCTGTCCAGATGCGAGTGATCAATGTCGTAGGAATTGTTTTCCATTATATATTAAACTACGGTTAATGTTACGTGTGTATATTTATAAATATTTGCCTTGGTTGTATAATAAAAAGTGAAATGGGAATGAAGAAAAAGGATTTTTTGATAACCATTCGCAACAATGCTTTCTTAAACGCCAGCTCCTGCATTGTGGCTTTCCGATGCTACCATTTGAGGTTACATATGCATCTGGAAGTAGACAGGAGTAGTTTTCACTTTTCAGTGTGATGAAAAACCATACATACTGTAGGCGCTGGCTCAAATTTATATACTTGTCATGCTTGCATACATATACCGCTGAACTGGGACCTATATCAGCACGTACATCAACAGATATAGATGTTTGATAAATAAGTTACCTAAAACATTACTTATTTGCTACGTCATTTAACATTTGTATCACATATTGCGTTTAAGCAACCATCGTAGCAGCTTGTCATCAGCCATAATGCCCTGTCTCCGACTTTTCAGGCAAGGGCAAGTAACAAATACTGATTGACGCTACCGCATGCAGGAGGCAGTATATCAGGTATAAATCGCCGTACGCTTAAAATTTCTTTGACATGGATTCCATACCCTACATACTTGAGTATAATACGAGGCTTTATGAAAAATACAAACATGAGTTTTCCACAAATTGGGATAACCCTACATACATACGTATGCATATACGTATTACAAACTGCTTAGCTTTGCGGTATTGTGTCATGACTTATGCAGCATGCGTCCGATTACATACCTGCTCAATCTCTCTCTAAATGACTAACTACAATCCTAAATGGTAAAAGAATGTTTTGCTCCATTACTCCGTTGAACTTTTCTACAAAATATGCACTTTTAGGTTAATCATAGTGCATTACGTACGTTGGTGGGTCGTCGAATGTACGTATGTATAAAGCGAGAAAGCAATTGACCAAGTGAAAGGGTGTCGCATCCTACGAGTGTTCCTCCCTTTAGTGATGCCTACCTACTCGATGCATAACAGTAACTTTGCTATCACATTTTATATCGAGCCATATATACACTATTAAAGTATTTATATATTTCTTCATCTACCCACGAGTGAAAAGCACTGTGGTCCATTTATAAATGGTGAGCTTTTTATCGCCAAGGAATACCAGTGTGAGCGGTGCAACAGAGAGCAAAAAACACGCTACAATAATACATAGCCAAGAAAACCCGAGGCGGTCAAACAAGTAACCACCAAGTAACGGTCCAACGAGAGCACCTGATGATACACAATTACGAATAAGTCATTATTGCACAATTATATATAAACACTGTCTCTTTTTTTTACCCAGGCAAAATGCGATGTTAAATACCGCATAACTTGCTGCCACTCCTTCATTACCACCATTTGTGAGCGATAATAGTACCTTGGCAATTTCTGGCATTGAAGGGACAATGAATGCAGCTGCAAAGAAGCCCTCGAAAGAAAATAATACAATAAGCGGTACAATACCACCAGCGGTATCTCGATTTGGAATGCTCATTAAGATGGTGCAAAGCGCGCACATACCCATTGCGCCAGAACAGAGCAATTTAGGGCCAAATCTGTCGTAAGCATAGCCGCTTATTGGCGTGGAAAAGAACGTTGGAATAAGCTGAGCAAGAAACACCAATCCTATTTGCCCTGAATTGTAACCGAATTCGTTGACAAGATGGATCGGCATGGTAGGCTACGTACGTACCGTAGTAAGTAAAAAAAAAAAAAAGGTAAGAGAGACAAATATATAATTGGATATGCGTATCCAGTGTTGCTTACCTCAAAGACATTAAATGCGATCCCAAAGGCAAAGTAAACCAACAGTGCCACAAGAACCCTTGGAATACGAAAAATCTGTAGTATATTAAATGTGGTTTCCGATGTTTTCTCGCTCGCTGTAGCTGATTTTTCATCGCTTAAAGGTAGTTCTTGATCGATTGTTATCTCATCAATCTTTGAAGATTTACGTGCCGTTGTGCAATCCGTGATGGAAGGTGCTGCAGTTTCTTCATCTTCTACCTGATGACTGGCACTGGTACTTGCAGACTCTCCAAACCACTCGTTTGGATAGCTTCCCGGCTCGACCATCAGAAGACGAAATATAAAGTCGACGGCTGTAATTGCTATGCATAAAATAAATGGGGGCTGATAACCATAGCTATGAAACAGTGCTATATATTGGCATTTGGTAAATTTGGCTGATGAAGGTCTGTGTCCATATCTATGTAGTGTCAACGTACCTCCTATAATAATACGGATCATTCAATTATGAGTTATAAAAAGTGCGAATATGTGGAGGATATAGTAGTGTGTACCTCCAATCGGTGCTCCAGAAGCAATACCAATGGTTTGAAACAATAACGCTTTGCTCATCTAAGTAGAGCTCCTTAATTTGGACATATGCAGATAAAGATAGAGAATCGACTTACCTGCGCTCCAAGCACATCTGCTGGAAAAGACTCAACGATCAAACTAATTCCAAGAGTCCAAATACAAGAATCCGAAAGACCTTGGAAGCAGCGCGCAATCACAAACATCCAAAATTGGGTACCGTACAGAAACAGAAATGTTGATCCGAATAAGGCTAGAACACCCAGTAGCATAGGATACTTTCGGTAAGGCATCCGATCGCCTAGATCACATCTGTATTAGGAAAAGTATACCCATGAGACGTTTGAGTATCCCAAAAAAGTTTACCCATATAACCAAAGACTGCGCTTCCCACGACGGCAGTAGCAGCAAACATCGCGAGGAGGATCCCAGTTTCTTTACTTGTCCCACCAGAATTGTGTACGTCACCGTAGTCTCCTCCACGAAAACTACTTGGTGCAATTCCGTGCTGCATTCCATCGAGTACGAATGGCACTAATTGATGCGTTTAGACATTCGTTATCAAGCCGCCCCAGCCGTGTTGATGGATACCGTACTGATTGGCACAATGATCGTGTATATGAAGAGCTATATTACAGATTAGTAACTTATAAAGCTAATGGACCGTTATATAATAGATGGTTACATTAGCAAACAGAGAATAGCTCACGGTAGCGAGCATATACCAATTGGATGCTCGAATTTCAAATAGAATTGGCGTTTTGGGCGGATGACCGCTGCTCATAGTGTTATCTGCGATCAACGACTATTTGGAAAAAGTAACTGAAAGAGAGCATAAACGCCATCGTAGAAGATCAGGAAAGTGTGTATTGTGGTTGATCTATGGCGGTTGCCCCTGTTTCAAATCCAAAGTGCAACCTGGCGCTTGTCCATTTGCCCACTGACCAATCCAATTCGCGTGGGTTATAAGTCACACACCACTGCGGTAGAGTTGCATTGTTGTGTTTCTTATACCGACACAGGGAAGACGATGGCTAGACGACCCTTAGACGAGGAATATATCGACATTGATGATACATTTGATGGGAATCAGGACGACGATGCCGGCAAGGCGGGTTACGCTTGGGAAGAAGAATACAAGAGAAGTTGGGATGTCCTACAAGAGGACGAAGAGGGACGATTAAGTAGCGTCGTGGCACAATTGCAACAACAGCGAAAGCGTCGACGGTAAGTGCGAGTGGTAATCTTTTTTGAACTCGATATTAATGTGGATTTGGCATTAGGTTATTAAAAGATACTGCCGTTATTCAACGTGGCATTATTCGGCACTTGTTCCTGATAGTCGATCTGTCAGAAGCAATGAACGAGAAAGATTTACGACCCAATCGCATCGATCTGACAATCACATACGCAAAACAGTTTGTTATTGAATACTTTGATCAGAATCCAATCTCGCAACTGGGGATCATTGTCACGCGCGACGGGATCGCGGAGAAACTGACGGAACTGAGCGGTAACCCGAACGACCACGTACGCGCCTTGGATACCAGAAAAAACATAGAGACCAGTGGCGAGCCATCTTTACAAAACGCATTACAACTGGCGCGATCAAGTATGGTGGGGGTGCCGAGCCATGGATCCAAGGAGATCCTGCTCGTTTTCGGGGCATTGACAACATGCGATCCAACGGATATCCATGACACTGTAAATTTGCTGCAACGGGAGAATGTGCGTGTAAATATTGTGGGCTTGGCAGCGGAGGTACAGATCTGTCGCGAACTGTGTACCAAAACAAAAGGTAGCGTGATATAAAGGAGTAGGGGAGGAATGACCAGATCATGCTGACCACAGACGGATTAATAGGAACGTATGGCGTTGTTCTAAACGAGGCGCACTACAAGGACCTTATGTTTGACGCAATTCCGCCACCGGCCATCGCGCCCACCAAAAATGCATCAAACCTTGTCATGATGGGGTTCCCGCGACGACACACTGAGAATCAAGCGACGTTCTGCGTATGGTAAGTGCTTTGTTCAAGTGACTTGCGCCAAAAACAGACATGGCAAATGATAATACGTGGGTTAGTCATTCAAAGCTAACGACAACCGGATACATCTGTCCACGGTGCGGATCCAAGGTGTGCGAACTACCAAGCGATTGCGATGTCTGTGGGTTGACGCTGGTGTCGTCGCCACACCTGGCGAGATCATACCACCACCTCTTCCCTGTCGAGAACTTTGATGAGATCCGGAGCAGGTAGGCGTTGATGAGGGCGGCAGAGTGATAACGAAAGATGACTCATTCCCTTCGGGCTGCACCGACAGCAACAATTTGCGGGCGATGCATTGCTTCTCCTGCCTGGTTCCGTTTGACAAGGCAGAGACGGGCGCCACAGCAGGGTCGGGGCAGTATGTGTGTCCCAAGTGCAGACAGGAGTTCTGTATGGATTGCGATATCTTCGTGCATGAGGTGCTCCACAACTGTCCTGGCTGCTGGAGCATCGCAAGCAAACCCCAAGAAAGTCATGCATGATTTGCCCCGCATTGGCCGCCGGCGATCGCCGCCCAACCTTATTTACTGTAGCTGGAGTATTCCAACATGCTCTCGGGGGAGCTGAAATGTGTGATCTTGGCAAAACATGCATCATTGTATATTTTCGAAAGACGAGATTGGAGCAAATTTATCGCGTGAGCTTGTATGTGTGTTTTGCTCGGCCTGCCCCGCGATTTTGCAAGCCTGGCCTCGGTCAACTATAAAAAAGCCTACTGTTTCACCCCCACTTGCACTCCCCCTCTCTTTTTTTTGATCGCTCTATTTCACCATGTCCTGTCTACTGTTTAATCTGCCCTCAGAGATCCTGTGGCACATTGTCTCGTTTTTCACCATCGACCAACTAGCAACAGCGCGCCTGACAGCCAAAAAACTGCGCCATTTCTGCGACCACCCATCACACTGGCGGAACCTCCTGCTCAAACCACACGCAGACGACGCCAACTCATCCATGGCTCTATGGCAAATCAACGATCTCGAGCGGATTCTCGAGCCGCATCTCAAAATCGTCCAGTCGATCCAGATATGGGGTGTACGTGACAACATTGTCCGGTATCTTCTGACACGGTGCGTCAACCTGAACGACCTGACTTTATGTGGATGGACTACCCTATCCAACCACGCCTTCAAAACATCACAGCCTCGACTCGCGCTACGCCGGCTCGAACTGATTGGTGCGGCACAGCAGCCTAACTACGCAGCCATTGATGCCCGTTTACTGGGAGACCTTCTTATGCAATGTCCAGATCTTTCCGAACTCATGCTCGGCTGTCAAGTTCATATTCATGCGCGGACGCTTTTAAAAGAACTCAGAAAGCGAAAGAATCTACCGCAACTACGCTCACTCACATTGGCCACTCGCCGCACTTGGTCACAACGACACGTCGCTGAATTACTCGACCGCTGCCCAAAACTGGAACGTGTATGTCTCTTCCCAGCAGCGGCAAAAGGCTTTGACTTGAAGAAAGATGCAAGCCATGTACATCAGTGGATGATGGCAGACAAACCTCAGGTTTCTGTGGAACCCAGTAGCGATGGTGAAGACGACGATGACAACATCGTTGACATGGCGACTGATATGATTATTCTTCGATCTTCATAAACTCTCTTTCAAACAGCATTCAAACTTGTGACATTGTAGCATTCTGTACTTTTTCGTTTCCGTATTTCAGACAGGTTTCTGAATAAAAAGTTGCCTTCTTTTTTCCCTCCGCTTTTTTTCGTTAAGCACGATGGGCATAGCGTTTAGCAATTTGTGGAATCGATTGTTTTCGAAAACACAAGTGAAAATCATCATCGTTGGACTCGACAATGCCGGTAAAACAACCATCTTATACAAACTGTAAGAAATACACCGGCTGCCTCCGCTGCTTTTGTTAACCGACTTCGTTCCGGGAAAACACAGCCTTCTGAATCAGGTGGTTACTACCACTCCCACGATCGGAAGCAATGTCGAAGAGATTGAGTACAAGAATATTCGATTTCTCATGTGGGCAAGTTTCATTGTTCATTTGACTCAGAAAACGCTGTATAATAACAAACTAAACCTCTTGCAGGATATCGCCGGTCAGGAAACTCAACGCCCAACTTGGAAAACATATTACGTCTCTGATACAAGGGTTAGTAGAACTGGAATCTCACAAGAAACCAGAAGTGCTGATATTGGTCTTCTGTTTTAGGCCGTGATCATGGTAATTGATAGTACGGACGGTGCGCGTCTTGACGTAGCGAAGCAGGAACTCCACCGAATGATGGAAAGCGAGGTATTGGATTTGTTTGTTAGTGACATTTAGTGTTTAACTCATGTGACTTTTTTAGAACCTTCGTGATTCAAGTTTGCTCGTGTTTGCCAACAAACAAGACGTCAAAGGCGCCTTGACGGCGTCGCAGATTTCAAATGCACTAAGTTTAACAAGTCTAAAAGACCGCCAATGGCATATCCAGGTAGGTATATATTAGCGTTACCTCGGCAACGATTTACTTATGCTTCTGGTAGGCATGTTCTGCATTGACAGGCGAAGGGTAAGAGATGAGATCGTAATATGACGGCACCGGTATTGACACGAATTTTTTAATCCTGCATAGGTTACACGAAGGACTAGACTGGCTGGTGCATCAAATTACAGGTTCATAATGATATTCACGAGGGATACCCACCTTATCACTATTATACACCGTTCAATGCTTGTACATAAATCAATATTAAGCGAAACCGAATCTTGTTTGGTTTGTTGTGTCGGATCAACGTGGATATGTCTCGTGCTTTTGAGCTGCTTTGGGATACGCCAGTCGTTAAACTAGCAATGATATCATAACGGAAAAGTAAGTATACCGTCGTGGCTCACCGAGTGGTAATAGTTTAGATCTGCATCATGCTCATGTACGAAGGTGGTGGCAATTATCGATGGCATAAAATCACGCATCAGTTCTATATGAAACTGCGCTGCTTGGTAAACTATAGCCACAGCATTTGGCCACCACAGGTATCATCAGCCGTTGCGTACGTAAACTGCAAGTTCGACAATTCCCGTTCAAGTCACATACCCAAACCTGAATACTCTGGGGCAGGTAAAAGATGTGCCTTTGGCATGTGTATCATACGACATCATGCCGTGGGTAGAATTCAGTCGAGTAATGATTACATTTCCTGACAGTTAAGAGCCGACGTGTACCACAGTTGCCGGCAACCACGAACAAAGCAAGTAGCTAAAGAAAGGATAGGTTCAGAGATGATGCTGACGAACGAGACAGCTGCCAAGTATCTTAACAAGGAATACACGTAGTATGATAGCGACCACTATCAAGCATCTAGTCAGGAGGAAACGACGTCGAAAAGAAATTCAAATCAATTAAATGTTGTGTTGACTATGTACAAGTTTGATACAAGCAACTGTGGTTGCTTTTATTCAAAGAGTTCTCCTATCCTAACGAGAAAACTATCCTAAAATATTTACTGACGAGCGGCAATTTCCTTGGCAACAATAGCAGCACGCTTGGCCATCTTGGCCTGCGACTTGCTACCGTTGATACCACCACCCCAAGTCTTTCGGTGCTCATCCCACTTGTCGTTGAAGTTGGCCTTGACAGCCGAGACAACGTTGGCGAGTTCAGCCTTGTCAGCATCCTTGACCTCAGTAAAGGCAATGGCAGTGACGGACTTCTTGTGGACGACCTCACCCAAGCGACCCTTGTTGTTGACGATAGCGTATGGGACACCCATCTTGCGGCAAAGAGCGGGCAACCACAACACCAATTCAATGGGGTTGACATCAGCAGCAATGACGACCAATTGAGCCTTCTTTTGTTCAATCAAGGCAGTAATGTGGTTCAAGCCGTACTTGACAACGACGGGCTTGTCAGACTTAGGGGCCTCCTTCTTCTGGGCCTTAGCCTCGGCGGCAGTGCGCAAACGCTGGCGCTTTTCGGCCTTAGTCTCGGGACGGTACTTGTTGGCCAACTTGAACAACTGAGCAGTGGTGTTCTTGTCCAAAGTCTGGGTGAATTGGTTGATGGCGGGAGGGACCTTCAAACGAGTCCAAAGGATACGCTTCTGACGCTGAAGACGAACGTACTTGGGCCACTTGACGAAACGTGTGACATCACGAGCAGGCTGAACGTCTTGACCAATGCCAAAGTTCTTAGAGCGCTTCTCGAAGAGAGGGTTTGCCTTGGTCGACTTGGTGGCAGTCTTCTTGATGGGATAGGGAGCAGGAGCGACCTTCTTGCCAGATTTCTTTGCTGGAGGCTGTCATTGAGTGCAAAAACAATTTGTTTGATCAGATTCAAATTTTTTTGACAAAAATTCACAACTCTGAAGAAACGTGCACTCTAGCAGTTGAAGGCTAATGCCAACAACTCAGCCATAGAGAATATAGCACACATTGAGAATGACTCTCCCGGATCGTTGTAAAACAATGCCGAGGTAAAAGACGAAACATGCTCACACAACATTGGCGAGAGAGGTTTGTCAAGTCCACAAGAACCGAAGCTCCTGATCATGTCATCTCGAAGGGGATTGGGGCAGTATCAAAGATGCAAAGGACTTACCATGATATTAGACTGGGATATGTGATGGATGGATCAGTTGGATATAACGCAAACGCGTGGAGAAAGAGGGAGAACACCATCACTGCCAGGGGACTGAAAATTTATTTTGCGGCGGAGCTTACCACTGTGGTGAGGTACCCACAGACTCGTGACCTTGTGCATGTGTGCAGAACCCTAATAGAGGGTGTCCTTAGACCCTAGGTATATGGACTTCATAGAGAAAAAAAATTATTCTCTTCAGTACAAACTGATTTTAAAAGGGTACAGAACCAGGATTCGCATACTTTCGTTAAAAGCCAAAAGCCCAAAGTACCCATCCAATAGGCGGTCTGGATAATATAATCTTCTGCACTCGTACAATAGGTACTTTTTTTTATCAAAAGCATCAACCGACCATCAATGTGTCTACACAGCTTATGAGTACACGGAATAAACTTCGATTTCCTGGTTGATGTCTAGCTGCTACTATATCCCAATGTTTATCACCAGAAATCTTGTTGCACTGCGAAGTGTCCTCATATACCACTCATAAGTTCGATCGGATGTAAGGAAATATTCGTTATATTTAGTGGATACGATATAATGAATTGAGACAAACACAAGTTTATTGCATTTCAGAATGTAAAATCAAGCAAGTGTTGTAGCACTATTACCTAAAGTAGAAGGACAAACTATACTAGCTAATGGAAGCGGGCCTTGTTTTCTTGAAGCCACTGTTCCAATGTCTGAGGTGGACGACCAAGCAGAATCGACAATCCAGGTGTGACCTTGTTACCCGTCGGAGGCGGCTCATACAGCACATCGTAGGCCAAAGGATACGAAAACCCAAGCTTCATGAAAAGTTTAAGCTTTTCTTCCTCCGAAAACCTGTTATACGTAATTTTCCGACCCAACGCTTTGGTAAGCAATGCCGCACGCTGATTTGGTGTCACAACGTCGCCGATCAGTTCATATACCGCATCTCCATGCTTCTCGACCGGATCTTGCAAGATATTAGCAGCAACAGTACCAATATCGTCCGTCGAAATCCAGGTTTGCTCTGCATCAGGTGGATTCGTATCTGAGAAGGTGTTGTTCTCCTTGATACCAACACCGCTGAACGATAGATTGTTCGACATGAACTTCGTAGGTCGCAATGCAACGTAAGCCTTTCGATTGGGGATCCTCAAGATTCCCTCCTCACATTCCAGATGGACCCGTCCAAGGAATGACGTACGCAAAGGCAAACTGACCTCGAACGCCGAGATATCGACGATTTGCTTGACACCAGCAGCATACGCCTTCTCTGCAATAGGGACCTTGATCTTGGCAAGATTATCCAAATCACCAACCAAAAGGAACAGACGAGAATGGCCTGCAATGGACTTTTCGACCGACTTGAAGTCGTTGACATCGCCTTCGACAACCGTGAGCTTGGGGTTGTTATCGAATTGCTTCTTAGCCGAGGGACCCGACCGGGCAAAGACAGTAACGGGCACACCCTTCCTGAGCAGGTTCTTGACAGCTGCGGACCCGATGTTACCAGTTCCACCGATGAAGAAAACGCGTTCGGCAATTGTCATATTTGTGGTTTTGATCTGTTACTAACTGGTTTAGTTTAGGTTCTTGATCCGCTTGCTTTTATACTCTTTTGAGGGGGTTATACGATAAACGTCATTTGTAAACGGGTAAATTCACACCGCACTGCGCAATGTCCTCGTGATTCAAAAGGAGTGATTGTTTGCTGTTGTACAGTACTGGTAGCCAGCCTGTGAAACGCTCTGACTGCGCCCCTTCTGGCGCAAGGTGCCCACAATAAAGACGTTCACTCATCGTATTTGGGTACACCGAGACTTGAGATCTGTAGGATACTGCCAAGTTGGTTGACCATATCTTCATTGGCGTGCGATTTGCTAAAGAATGGGCATCAATTACACTAGATTACTTATATCCAATTTTGATACATATGTTGCTTGAGAGCTTTACATTTATTTTGTCAAATCTCAGTTAATGGGGTTTTCTTGAATACATACATACCTGCGGCGGACGTTTTCCACACGGGAATTTGATTGTTCCGCGCTTTTGCGTGAATGAGCTAAGTGTGTAACCATGGAAGGATAACATAGAACACTCTGTTTCAAACGAGGGTGAATATGGAGCCGTTGGAACATATAGTTTGATAATTGACAAACGTAAATGGATAGACACGTATTTAGACATATAAGAAAACGTTTCTTATCCCGCTCCGATCAGAATACTCAAAACGGTTTACAAACATTTTAGAAGACCCAGCTAATCGGATCCATCAAGTCATCCATTGCACCGAGAAGGATGCCTTTTCTGTAAATAATGCCGTCAGCGAATTAACTAGCTCTTTCATAGAAAGTGAAAAATCCATAATATACTTCAGTAATATAAAAGGCATAGCTGCAGTTCATCAAAGCCAAAAAGTAACTAGACTTCTTGTTATCGTATTACGTGCACTTATGGTATAAGGTGACAGTTTCCGTTTATGTCGACCCGGTCCAGATTTTAAGTGGCGTGTCTATTACAAAGTTCTGGCATCCAGGAAGTCTTTTTTCCGGAAAGCACCAAGGGATATTTATTTTCCCAAGTCTAATTTAGGGAATGAGATTCTCGGAACGAAATAAAGGCAAGGCCTCGCCCCAGGAGATCTACCTACTTTCCACATTAGGGCTTGTGTCACATAACCTGCAGTAACCGAAATAACAAATATTACCGGCGGGTCTTTTGTGTACGGCAATTCCAAGAAGTAATGTTGTGAACTTTAAACTTTTATAATACAAAATAGACCCAAAACGACATGATGGTGCGACATTACTCGGAAATAAGTACTTTATACTTACGATGTACAATCGCGTCATTACATATATTACCAAATGATAGACGTATAGACACAGTGATAACATGGCTCGGTACGCATGGGGAAGTCCAAAGTCTACAGTTTCATATATAAGGTTCCACTACGTCAATATAGTCGCCAATTTACCAATGCAGTAGACAGTGCCGAATTCTGGCTTGCGTAATTTGTATCGTCGCTGCTGCAAATGACGACAACGAGGGCAGCTAATATGGATATATGGTTCTGCTATTCATGGTGCATGATGTCTCAGCATTTTTTGCTTCATAATATCCATAGTAAAATGATGCTAAGAATAAGCAAAATTCTCACGCAGAAGTGCTCTCAAAGACACTAGTATTGAAGTTACGATATATCATGACTTTTTCATGCATGAGTTCGACTCTAGTTACACAAGATTGTACCATATGGCTTGTTTTACCAGAAATTTTAAACACTTTGTAACCTTGATAAAGAAAAGTATACGTATCGCTAGTGCATGCGAATTTCTGAATGACTATCTTTGACAGTAGCTGTATAAGGTACCCTGTGATAAGTTTTTCGCTTCTATTTGCTAAACTTGAACGATTTGAAACTTCATAGCGCAGCAAAATCAACACCGGTTACGGATAAATATGCACAGATGCGCAGTACGAATGAACGCGTAATCTCTCCAAAAAAAGATTAGAAGATCTCTTAAGAGGCCAGCACCAACCGCTGTAGACACAATGCTCGATATGGATCTGGCTTTGGGCAACGGTTTCCTGGCTGAGTTCATCATGTCAGTGCCAGGCCCTTTACGTATGCATAAAGTCGGGGCAAGAGTGACACAATATTACCAAATTTGCACAGATCACGACAACGGTGACTTCTCGACGGCATCCCTACCTGTAGTTTATAGACTCAACTTCCTCGTATTGGCAATTGCCAATATCCGTATGTCCGCGATATGTTCTGAACAGTTTTGTGCAAGAGCATGAGACCAGATAACGGATGCAGTTGTTCGGATAAATTGTTTTGAAGGTTTAACTGTGTGCTTTTGGCTAGGTTGTATCATGATAGTTACGGTGTCATGTGTATCAATAATACCGTGTGTGTTTTCCGATACATATGTATCTAGTCACTGGGATGGGTTATCTCAAATAGAAGTATGAGAGTTTTGTTCATGGCATTTCTAACTGGAGGTAGAAATGAGCGGTTTGTGGACGTTTGTGGGACCTATTATGCAGAACAACTGATAGGCAAGCAACAAAACACCCAACCGGCGTTTTCAACGTAGTACTTTCCAAGCTCAAGGATCGTATGTTTCCACTTTTGTGTTTTAGATACGGATTACTAGGCTCTTAATCAGTCGCATCTGTAGATGATCCGATTGCTACGAGCGTAATGTCAAGTGCAGCAAATACTGATAGGTATCCATGCGTAAAGATGGCTGCTCACAGTGCATCGCTCTTTCTATACTAAGATATATGGGGTGAGCATTATGTACTTGTGTCCGGATTTTTATTTATATCTAACTAACTATTAAATAAGATTACGTAGTACATCGCCTGCGTACAAGACGCTTGGCTTCTGCATACAAAACGTTTGGCTTACACAAGTCTAACTGTACATTTGCAAGTATAAGGAAAACTAAACAAGGATGACACTGCTACATGAAAGGTAAAAGCATGGACTTTATTATAGATACATAGTGAAAATGTGGGTTTACTTTCTCAAAACTGCTACATAGTAATCCAAGCTACGTATTGCATGGTTTATAAATCTCAACACAACACTTACCTTTATCCTTTGATTCTTTAAGATCTCAACAACGGTTTCGTCCGGGCGAAGTTTGCGTACGCACAACACAATCCTGTCTTTCGGGGATACGTATTTTTTTAGATATAGAATCAACACGCAACTTTTTATTGTATCATTCACTGCATCGTACCGCGAATAACAACGTGATGCCTATAGGAACAAATCATAAAGCTTTCCATAAAACAGATACAGTGTTTCAATTTTGTTGGATATTGTTGGGTGGTGGTTGTGTGCCGCAGCATCTCCGACCATCTCGTATTTCCCATCATCATGTTTTTCAGCCGGGTCTTGCAAAATATTACGACCGGCAGGAAAAGTACCAATATCGTCCGCTGAAATCCAAATCTGCTCAGTATCAAGTGAATTTGTTTCCGAGACACTACTGTTCTCTTTAGTGCTAACATTGCTGAAAGATACTTTGCTCGAGATAGATTTCGTAGGTTGCGCCGCAGAACGAGCCTTTCGGTTCGAAGTCTTCACTATCCTTTCCTTGCACTCGATATGGACCTTTTCGAAAGGTGAGCCACAGCATGGCAAACGGGATTCGAACGCCGATATATCTGCGGCTTGCTTGACATCAGTAGCATGGGCCCTCTCCATGATGAGGATCTTGGCCTTGGAGAGTCCATTCATATCACTCGCCAAAAGGAATGAACGGGCTCGATTTACAATGGGTTTTTCGTACTCTTTCAAGGTATTGACATTGCCGTTAACAACACCCAGCTTTGGATTGGTCTCATATTTCTCTTGATCCTTGGAGCACGACTGGGAAAAGACAGTTACAGGCATACCCTTCTTGAGTATGGGTTTGACAGCTGCGGATCCGACGTTGCCAGTTCCGCCAATGAAGAAGACACATTTGGCTATTGTCATGCTTGTGGTTAATCATACAATTTCGGTCTGATACTAGCAGTTTTAGTATATATCCTTGGCTCATTTCCTTTTATACTCTTTCGATCGCGTTTCACCATAAACATAGTGTAGTAACGGATAAATTTCCACCGCGCTCGCTTCCTAGTAATTCATAGTGCAAGTACTGTTTTCTGTTGCACAAGGTTAGTTACCAATCAGTGTAACATATAGATTGCGCCCCTTTTCAACATACAATAGCTACGATATGGATGCTATCATTTTACGTGAGAGTGTACGGCGTACGGGCATTGTCTATCTTGGACAATGTTCAGGAGAACAAAGATATGCATGTTTTTAATCGTGTACTTTCAAATTTTGATAACCGAATCTATGCTTCAGGCTCGCACACTCAAATTATAATTGATAATCATTCTTAAGACATGCATTAGTCTTGAAATTAATGAAAATCAATACGCTTGGCAGTTTGATACTTTTGGGTTCATTTGCTTAAAAGTTGAAGCGGGTAACCATGGAAGGGGCGATTTGTAAAGTGCGCTGCTGTTTAAAGATGTAATCGCTGGCATATAAAATTTGTTGCATACACAAGTGAAAATTGTAAATGGATATCCACGTGCTTGAACATATAAGGTGGTGATCGTCATCCTCCTACGATCAAAAAACCCAAAATGTACTACAAACAATTTGGGAAAATCCTGTTAATCGGATCCGTTAAATCCGTCGCGCCGAAAAAACTTCCTTTTCTGTAAACCATGCCGTCTGTGTACACATATGTTAGCTAGTTAATTATCCGCTTTTTACATAAAATTGGCACGCTCATATATCTTTTAGCTATATAAAAGCATAACAGCAGTTGCTTTTCAGAGACAAAAAGTAACTACGTACGTGTGCTCTCTCTGATCAAGTCGTATGCACTCACTATAGAAGGTGACAGTTTCCTTTTATGTTGATCCGATCAAATGCTTTAGGAAGCTTGCGATCAAGAAGCTCTTAATTCCTTCAATTCTATATTTATTTTTATACATGAGTCTAATTAAAGAAATACGATTCACGAAGCCAAATGAGAACAAAGTTGCTGTGAGCCAAGGTCTCGCCCTCCAAGGTCTACTTGGCTTGTACATAGTTCAATATGCCACATAGCCTGCAGTAACTAAAACAACAAACGTGGTGGTGGCCCCGACCCATTTACATATGATAATATTTCCAAGTAATGACGCAAATTTTGAACTTTTGTAAAACGAAGTTCATTGAAAACGACATTATCGTGAGATGGATTGAATATATATGTGTTTTTATACAGTGCAGAACGCTGTGTCATTGCATGCCATTATCCAAACTGAAGCATATCAGTTATAGCCATAAAATATAGTATTCATGGTCATGAATACGCTTGGAGAAATTTCTAGGCCTATTAACTACATATATAAAGTATTGCTATGACAATAATGTCGTCAATGCTACCAATACGAGCAACTATGATAAAGGACGTAGTTTCAGCTCTTCACTGCGTTTAACCCTTGACATTTGTTCTATTATATATTTGTTATATGGACGAGCGTAGTAGATGATATTTATTGAAGCATGCTCATAAAGAGAGCACTCGAGTTACGAAATATCATCGTTTCTCGATGTATAACTGTGATTGATCTTAGTTGCACAATACTGCGCCTTCTATGTTACTCCATCAAAAGTTTTAAATGTTCCGTGACCTCGGCAAAGATGTATATGGATCTAATAATATCTTTCACTCTCTGAATAATTGCTGGTTTCACTGTATATAGCTATATGATAAGTATTTGCAATGAAGCCTGTGCTTTTTTTCGCTGAACTTTGATGGTTTCGATCTCATTGCGCAGCAGAAAGAACACCGCTTACGGATAAATATGCATAGATATTCCGTGTGAATACATGCACAATCTCTCAAAAATGTATCAGAAGATTTTTAACGAGGTCAGCGCCAACCATTGTAGACACAATGCTTAATATGGATTGGCTTCAAGTAACAATTACTGGCTGAGTTCAGCGCAGGACCCTTTACGTATGCCTACAAATCGGGACAATGGTGACACGGTATTACCAAAGTTAAACAGATCACAGCAACGATAACTTCTCCACAGCATCCCTTCCTGTAGTTTACAAACTCAACTTCCTCGCATTGGTAATTGCCAATATCCGTATGTCCGCGATCTATTCTGGACAGACTTGTGCATGAACACGAGACCGGATCGTGGATTCAGTTGATCGGATAAATAGTTTGAAGATTTAACTGTGCGCTTTTGTCTAGGTTGTACATGATCAGCATATCATGGTGTAGCGCTGTCAAAAAAGGGTACAGATGACAGTCTTAGACTCATTTTGGATTCACTATCTCCTTGACTAATGGATAAGCTGCGATAAGCTTTTCTTTATCGATCTGGAGTTGACTGCGTACTAAGTTCTGCAACTCATCTGAGGTTATAGCTCGTTAAAAGAGCAAGGGTTGTGGTACTTATCAGCTTCAAACACAAACATGATATTATGCAATTGCATCAATGCGCTATTTTTTTTATTACGGCGTGTAGAAGCTAGCAATACGATGTATCAAACGTTTGGTACATGTATGTGCTTTGGTAAAAGCTTCGAACCCAACATACATACTTTAATTACTTTTCCAGTTTATGATATGCAATGAATAAGATAGGATTAGTTTATAGGAGAGGAGAGCACCAGACGGACCAAAGGTGCTTTAAATTCGTTCCTGCTGGAGCATACAGACCTTTCTTTTGCGTGGGAACAGGAGCGGAAGAGCAGCTTACCAATTATCTCTGTGTAAGAGGTAAGACAAGGGAAGCATAGTTTTCAAGAAACTATACGGGTTAAGAGATATAATGTAGGGAAATACAAGGCACGTTCTACGTATATTCCATAGTGTGGATAGTCCATCATGGTTGATGCATTAAAGAGGTATGCAGAAAGTGTTGCATAAGCAAGAGTCTGCTTACTCGCGTCATGGGCTTTTACTCTTGGTAAATGCAGGAAATATCGTTGCTTTAATGGAAGTACAGAAGCAGTCAAGGCTTTATGAACAGTTGGACTTGTGTTGAGAAGGCACTGCGTATCTGTAAAGCGTAATGAAATGATACGAATAATATACGTAGCTGGGCTTCAGTGGTGTAGGTCCAATGGCAGATGGCATTTCTACGCTAATTTAGCTTACCACTCGGTAACCTGAAGTAATGTGCTTGTTGTTTGAATAGCCCAAAAAGTTATCGCCCTACTTGCCTTGGTTCTTTGTAGATGGTAGGATTCAAAGAGCCTTTCACACCTAGAACAAAAGCAAAAAGCTTCATGATCACACACACATATATATATCAGTTCCATACCCCACCTAGATACATACCTTTCCACTGATAGGCTTTTGAACCCATCCGTGTGGATATGATCCTGTTTAGCACGTCTGCGATAATTACACCTTGTTGAAATCCGGCCTAAAATATATTACCACTAAAAGTTAGCATGTACTTGCCTTCATTATTTTCACATGTAGTACGACTAAATGCAGTAAGCAGCCCAAAATATTGCATGGGAAAAATCGGATCATCCCCGTGTCCATGGATTTTTGCCTCGCGCACATCGATTCTGTTCCACGTAAGTGCATTTTCCTGCACTCTACGTAGTGTTTTACATCTTCTTGTCTTTGACTATATAAATCAAAAGCACCTACAACACTTTGAACTTAATGATCAATGCACGTTTATATCTCATACTCAACTTTGAAGCGAAGTAGTTGCGCGTTTGACCGTGTTTATTGAAACTTCCGCTTGAATTTACATGGTTCACATAAAGCTTATCACTGAGAAAAAAGTACAACACGTTAAAAGTATGTTCAGTCGTATACCATGCAGTACATACCGTGACGCCTCGACAATTGGCGATTCCGTTCTTAGCAATGATGGCACTGTTTCTAATATGCATATTGCTTCTACTTCTTTCGACACAAAGTCATTTTTCATAACCTGTAGCTCGAATTCATACCGGTGAAAGCTGGGACTACAGTATCTGTCGTCTTCGACAATACGAGGAGTCGGGAAATACCGTATTCAACGAAATATGCTTTTTCGTGATTCGCTTAGATTGATTTTTGGTTATAGCAAAGCATATGAAACGGCGTAATAATAAGGCTATGCTTGACTACTTGTGTGGCTAAATATCATCCCTTTCTATGGGTGTCTTACCATGAAATTACCGAGATTTATCAAAGATTCCTTTGACTTCTTGAAAAAGTTCAATATTTTTAAGAGGCTTGTAACTTCGTTCATTCGCTTATCGTGATGTATACGTGGACTTATTTGCTACTATTTTGTCCGCGATAATAAGTGTATTTGTTGCAAATTGTATATAGTTTTGCGACAATCTCTCTGCTCACTCTCAATGTTTTTTATACGAAACCAGCATGGTGCGACATTGATCGGCATGAAGCTGACAGTGGTCAAGTGTCAGATTCACTTCTATCGATACTATACGAAATGATCGTAGCTGGTAGTGCACTTTATTCATGTATATTGCCTTTATCAGCAATAAGATCTGATGCTGATGGAGGTAGAACGACGAACTTACAGTTGTTCTGTGCAGATATGCAGCACTTGTAAATAAAAGGCACCAATTCTATTTGGCCGCCTCCCTGGTGTTCCCACAGCAACTGCATCTTTTTTTTCTCTTTTTTTTTTCGTCGCAATGCGAAACTTTGAGACAAGGGAACGAGTCTTGTCTCAAGGGAAGCTATCAACTGAAGAAGGAGTTGCTGCTGAGGAACTGCTTGGTAAGTCATGGGAGGATGTTGAGATGGGCCAAGTCGTTCCATGCTGAATGTTAGTTATTGGCATATAGATTTTAATACAAAGAGCAGTGTGCGCAAGAACATTGAGCAGAGGGAAGATGATGGAGGTAAGCATGGGTGGACGAGAAAATATATGTATAAATTGAAGCGTTATCTTTAGACGCGTCCACCACGAGCATAGCTGAAGAACACGAGTGGCACCAAGTCCGTCATCCAAGGCTGCCAATCACCATGCCTCCCCGTTATTTTGTCAACAAGTTGGGTGCCATAAGGTCTAATGCTTTCGGAAAACTCAAGCTATTGGAACCAAATAAAAAAGCGAATCATATCAGTTACCACTTTCATGTTGGCAAACAGAAGCGCACCAGCTGCAAGTTGGATGAAATCATGGCTGCAACATTCTCCGGCCAGCAGTATGACAAGAGCAAGCACTACATCTACCACAAAGACGGAAACCAGAAGAATTGTGCGTGGGACAACCTCATCGTGTGCGACCTGCCGACACTGCAAGCCATCGGAATCGAGAGACTCCAGGAAAAACACTCAGGCACAAAGTACACCGTGGTCAGAAATGTGCGCGACACGCTGACATTCGAACGATACCTCGTCTCGGACGCTGGAGGCATTTATTCTCTTACCTCGCGAAAGCATCTTGCCTCTTGCAATAATATCCACGGATATCAAATGGTGAACCTCTTTCCGGATGCTGCCACTGGTAAAATACACAGGAAGAGTTTCAGTATCGTAGTGCACAGCATCGTGTTACAGTCTTTCAAGGGACGCCGAGTGGATAATCTCCAGATTGATCACTTCAGCGGCGAAAAAGCAGACAATTCTCTCAAAAACCTCGAGTTCGTTACTTCTTCGGTAAATCAAAGTCGAAGCCATGGTCCAGTACAAACGGAAACCCGTAATCGGCTGAAGAAGCAAGGAAGTGCACCCAAAAGAGATACAGTACGGCCATTGCCACCAGTTACCGAAGAAACAAAATGGGAACCGGTCGGCACTCTTCCCTGGAACAGGCGATCGTTCAGCAAGTACGAAGTGTCAGACATGGGCCACGTTCGCAGGATAGGCAATTCTAAACTGCTTTCATTGTCGTGTACGTTCGGTGGGTGTATTTTCGTATATATCTACTCTGATCAGCAGGTCATAAAGAGCGGTTGTTTAGACACAACAAGGATACGCGGATATAATGTACGTGTTGCCCGCCTCGTGGCCAACGCATTCGTTGAGGGTTACAGTGAAATACAAAATGTTGTCAGACATCTTAACGGAGATCAGCAGGACAATCGCGCGCAGAACTTGGAATGGGTGACGAAGAACTGTAGCTCATTATACAGAAATTCTCGCAGGGTAGTGGTAGCCCTTGCGGATGACCCCAAGACATGGAAAGAGTTCCCGTCCATTTCGAAAGCTGAAAGGGAACTGGAGACGCGGATTAGAAAAGTTCATTATGGCGGTACTGTCAAGAAAGAAGTCGACTGGGATGGAGTAAAAAGAACGGCTATAATTCAAGTATTTTAATAAACTCACATTTCTGCTGGTGTTTCTACATTTGCAAGGAAAACCACGGCTGCATCGAATCCTACCCATCCTGATCTATTGTCCTGTTTGAAAGTGTTGCGGCTTTCACTCCCTATCTATGAAGTGGCGACAATCAGCGGCGCGAACTTGCCAAGCGATCTAATCACGAACAGCATTTTGACGCTGTGTAAACGTACTGCACTGGGCTATTAGGATCTTTTCTTATCTGTCAAAACCAAGGCACCTAAAATTGAGTCCTTTTCGCACCTAGTAATCCAACTGACCGAGCAAGCAACGATCTCGCTTCCAGACCCCACATTGTGAATCATGATGCTCAGAATCGAATACACGACTTAAGAAACTGTGATCCAGCCCAGTCCCTTCCATTCAATACTGCATCACAGGTCTTCTCCCACTTGGCTGATTGGAAGACTCTCGCGGCAATGTGTGTGTCCGCGATTTGGCGAGATCGGGTGCCCGCTCTTTGCATGAAAACCTGGGATACTGCTGAGCTTGGCAAAAGTGACCTAAAAAGTGCATTCATGCATCACTGTCTTGGATTTCCCACATACTCACGCTCCCTCTGACGTTTTTCTATGCAGGAGACGGCTAGCTTGAGATGATACAGAGACTGGACCAGCGTGAAAGTCTGATGGATAAACTGTATAAGGTACTCACTTTGATGAGTGGGGATTGGGGGAGCAAATGATAATGGACTCGTTTGACTTGTCATAACAAAACATGCAGCGACTCTCAGATGCCAGATTGCTGGACATTTCGTAAGCTTCAAAACCAAGTCCTCTATTACTTTTTTTGGGGGCGCAAAAGCTGTACAAGTTGATAGTGGTGCACAGTGCAACACGAACAGAGACAGATGTTCACTCTTTGCTCGATAGTTCTGGAAACAGGATAGCATCTGAAGCATTCAGCTTGGATGGGATATTTGCACGCAGAGAATACGCGTAAGCCTGAGCTACCACCAGCAAAATATAAAGCTAAAGCTGTTGATGTTACTCTAGACATTGTTTACGCGCAGTGGACGTTTCTAAGTGTATGATGTTAAGGATAAATAGAGTCTAGCCGGACAGTTTGCGAATCACCCAATGTCCAGCGGATTGGGTATGCATGTAACGTTCGCCAGTGGGTAGCTTGAGATAATCCATATACTCCACCTCCAGCAACAGAATCACAAAGTTGTCGTATCCAACTTCAAGCAGTCGTTGCTTTTCTGGATCGCGATTCACAAACCACCCCGTACTATCCACGTCCTCGATCTCCAAAGGCTGGGGTGTTTCTCTCGTAAATGTCCCGCGAAGATGGGCGTCCATGCGATACCACTGTCTGAGTCTTTCGGCCTGCCAATTAAATCCATTCTGTGTCCTCGTCAAAAATGCCCGAGTGGCGAGGTCTGCGGTGGAGCCCGCATCTCCACTTTTCACTACGGACCGCACGAGATCTGCGCAGTCGTCTTGACTTGATACCGTATGCACTCGTCCATGAAGTCGAAACTGTTCTTGTGTGCCCAGCATATACCTGCAATCGTTCTCAGATTCCTTCCCCTCATCCTTCTGTACTTCTTCTTACCAGTTGAGCTCAGCCGTGGGGTTGGCAGCGATGTCTTTCATCTTCCAGGACCGCTTGTCGCTCGTGATAACCAGCAATTCACTTTTCCAGCCTGTTTCTAGGCGATGATCCTCGCCAGCGAACCCTCTATATTATTCAACCATGCTGCCTTTGCTTTCTTTTTCGTTTTTAAGCAAACCTGAACACGACCGTTCGATTGGCTGGTGTATTGTCTGGACGCACAGTCGCGAGGGAAGCATACGCGGCAGTTACTCCCTGCAGCTCAATGTTGGATTTAAGTTGGGATGCTAGTAATGTTTTCCATGGAGCAGCTGTCATGGTGATTATGAATCAAGTAAAGGGAAAATCCCGGCGTGGTGTCCGCGTTTCGT
Organism: Fennellomyces sp. T-0311; assembly: GCA_025266875.1. Lineage (NCBI taxonomy): Eukaryota > Fungi > Mucoromycota > Mucoromycetes > Mucorales > Lichtheimiaceae > Fennellomyces > Fennellomyces sp. T-0311. The sequence continues at coordinate 806,596 of JALLLT010000012.1, forward strand.
GCACGGTCGGAGACAAACACAGCGCCACGTGGTTATGCAAATAGCCTTGCAAATGTCTCTCGCTGTCAGAACTTCGTAGTGCATGTGTGCTACTTGATGGCGCGCACTTTCATGACGAGGCCTGAAAAACCGAATTTTGTGCATCAGAGATACTATGATTTATTCGATAACGATTGGCGAAGGTGCTCATACCGGTCACCAGCGTAGACGATACATCCCGAGCAGTAAATAGGATAATCACATTGACGTTTGTAAAAGAAGCAACTTATTGGTAGTTTATATAATGTACTTGATTATAATGTACAAAAACAAAGTGGAACTATAGTACGATTTACAAAACGGGAGAGAATAATGTGTCGTCTAATTGGTAGCTTTAATGACCGCAGAGTAATGCAAGTGCGCTTGGACTTTACTTTAACAAAAGGTAATCGATACACGCAACGGGTTCTTGAGTGGAAGGTTTAGTTCCATCAGACTTGTCCCGTGGCACTTCATCTTTGGCTTGTGTATAAAGTTTCTTCGCAACATAATCTTGATCGCTTGCCATAGGTGCAACAGCATTCCTGCTTTCTGTGCGAGTATTGCTAGACTTGAAGTGGCTGAAAAGTGTTGATGCGGAAGGCATGTTTTGAATTATATGAGTGATGGTTTGTTGTATGCTTCAATGTGGATGTATATCTTGATTAATTTATACATTTTCTGGATGTGCTGCTGAATAACCGGGTGTTCCCCAATTGCATCTTTTTGTTACACCTTGTGCTTGGTTATCATGGACGACATTGCTTAGTAATAAAGGCGGCTTTCCATGAGTAATAAATACTCTCTTTTGGTAGTAAAACTTTCTTTAGTAACAACGACATTTTTTTCCATTCTGACTCATGAGCGCATTACATCGTATTTAGCTATGGCACATAGATACTCAGCGATAGAAGTTGAAAAAGCCGGTCGCTGGCTGCATGGAATATGATTGTTGGAGAGTAACACTGATACGGGCTTTGAAAGTCAAGCTGTTTGGTAACATCACAGGCCCGCTTCCTGTATGTAAGCAGAAAGCCAGCAACCTCCTTAACCTCTGGAGGCATGTCCCAGCAAATTTGTTTTGGAAGGCCGCCATAGCCGAGTATAAAAGCGAGAGCGTGTGGCTGCGGCCATTTCTCCTCGAATGTATTCTTGGACAAGCACTTTTTAAAATTGGAACGATACAGAGAAGATTAACATGGCCCCTGCACAACTAAGATTCTGGGTTGGATCGCTCTATGGAGCACTTTTTTATAATCTCATGGTCTAATGGCAAAGACACCATAGGTTGACACTATGGAAATACCAGTTCGATTCCGGTTGGGATTCTATTTGATTAGTTTCTAAAGATCGTGCTTCATCGATCTGTTGCGCGATCTGTCTCAGGAGGTGAGTCTAACACTGATCTGCTGCAGTCTATTGTGAATGTCGCTGGAAGAGTTGTTGAAGTTGTGTTGCTTTGTTGCGCAGGAACTCACTATCTGCCTCTGCTTGAAGTGATATTGTCCCGTTGCACAGCACTATTCAGCTTGCGCTTTCAATATTAAGCCAGAGTTTGTGCATCGGCTTGAAGACTCGGGACATTGTGATTGAGCAGTAAGGATCGCATTTTTGCGATTGTGCATAACGTTATGAGAAAGCCAAAACAATGCAAGATCTATAGAATGGGCTCGTTTTCGCGTAACAAGCGACTGCAACCATACGGTATACACGAATGTACGCCTAACAACGATGTGTCCAAAGTGCATCTTTGACGAACCATGGGTCTCCAGTGAAGTGACGAGTACACTGGGATAACAATCCTGGCAGTATCGAAAACAAACATGGGTACGTCCTAAAGATGGTACATAAGACACTGCGCTATACTTGCAAGATGATTTTGCCTCTTGGGATGATAAAGATGACATTCTTCATGCAAAGAAAGCCGTATCCATTTTTGTAGGCCACACATAAGGACCCCAAAGTCAACGCGACGATAAACCACCCCTTCATTTCATATAATATTTACATTGACAGAAATTGAAAAAAAAGCATGTCTAAGTATAGGAAGATTGACCGTTTTGTCGCAAGAACGGGACATTAGTAAACAATCCACCACAAACGCAACGACGTCCCAGACTATGATACCACAACGCATATGAACAAGGATCAGTGCTGTTAACCGAAGCCATGGCATGCTGCTGACATCGGACGCAACGCCACACTTGTTTAGCAGTGGATGGTATCCTTCGCTTTTGAATCACATCAATCGTGTCATCCGCATCACGTTCCAGGTAAATTGCAGGCTGCGCACATTTCTCCGCAAAGTTTGCAGTGATTGTCCGCAGCTTGTCCACCTTGTTCGACGGCAGTCTTGATTGTAACAGAATATCCCAACTATTTCGTGGTTCTGGATATTGCGTTAGTCCACCGAATCGCCATGGAGATATGCTCCTTTACCATTGCTTTGGTCAGCGTCACCAAGTGCTATCAAGAAAGCTAGCATGTCCTGCAAAGAGACCGGCTCGTTTTTTAGGATATTGGTGGCGTATTTTTGCAGTAATGGTGTCGATTCAGGAAGATGCTTGAGTTCGTACGAAGACGATCGCACAAACCGGACAAATTCATTGATCATGATCAGAATTTTGCATAAGGCTAGTCGGGATTCCTTGTGACAAAGTATTACTGCATGCGAAGGACGCGCGGAAATATCGGTATATTCTATCGCATTGAGCGGTCAGTGCCCACTTGTTGAACACAACATGTGGAGCTTACGGGAATTCTTTGGTCGTTTGCAATTGAACAACGTGTTCCACTTGCGCAAGATCCACCGTACGAAATCCAACGTCCATGTAGTTAACGATACCAGGGACCATAAACTGTCTTTTTTTTTCAGCACGAGAAACGTTAGTCCTTATCAGTATCATTCCATCGTATATTACCTGCTTCAAACTCCAAGTTTTGCCCGTCCTCAACGATCTTCAGATCATCTAGAAAACGGCATTTGTGAGATACACAATTACATATCGCTGACAAAATCCTGCGTACCAAGCACTTTAGACACGGTGCTATAATCCGATCGACAGCTTCCCAAGAAGCATTCAAGAATGACAGGCAATTGGATGGCTTTGCACAAATTAATGTATTGGATATGGGCAGAAGGTAATCGTCTAGTATCGAAAAATTAAGCTTTTCTAAATTAGGATTCACCATGATAACTTACCGACAGGTGCCTAGCGCTAAACCGTACGCCTGGCCTCGTTGTGGTAAGTTCCAGCCACCGATACCAGATAGTGCATCTGGCTGTGGAGATATCAGCACATCGTCCACTCGGTTTTGGTTGCAATACACTTGATATGTCATCATGGCATCGCTTATGATATTTTGAGCAGTATTTTCTAATAAGCTCATTGTCAGAAAAAAAAAGCGATCATGAAGAGAGAATGGCCATATACCTTTGACATTCGGCTGTTGACTTAGTCGCACAAGTTCTGAAATAAGGTCAAGATCGTCCGATTGGTTCAGTAGTGTGCGTTTCAACAACTTGCTGATCATTGTCAAATCGGCTGCATAATCATGGCGTTCCGTTGTATCTGTCACTCGGATCACTGCCAATCTTCCCGAGTAGAGAATGCAAATGGCATGCGTTTCGTTGGGCGACATGGTTACTCCGGCAATAGCATCAGGTTCACCATCACTGTAGCTGTGCGGTGGGCCTGCTTGCCAGAATCCAGGCCCAATGGCGTGTTCAGTGTTTGTATAACTACGCGCAAGGCCCGGGTATCGGGTATCACGGAACTCCATATGTGCACTACCATCCGATAGACCAAGCACGATTCCTCCAAAGCTGGTGTTTGAAACGCAAGTGACAAAGCGATCGGGGATGGGGAATCCCAACGTATACTCCAAGCACTAGCAAACGCATAAGCACACTTGTTTTTCTCTCCTTTGTACCGGATGTTACCAATTGCTCAGATATCATCATTGTGCCACTGAACGTATCGCTCGCTATCGCATCCCCGGGGATTTTGGTAGTCTTGTGCTGCAGCGTCCATTTGCCAAAGTATCCGCTGTGATCTATGCGAACGATGAATAATCCATACAGACACGTTGATGATCGTGTTTCTCTCTCTCTCTATTACCATCGGGACTGGCGAATGCAACGGCAAGCTGAACACCCGAATCACCACGCGTCAGAAGCATTTGCGAAACACCAAAAGATCCATTCACAAAGGAACCCAATGAAGATTCCAGAGCTTTGGCGCCGAGGCCGAGTTTGGCGATGGATTGGCAAAAAATGGCTCCTTCACTTGTTCTTCCGGGGAATCGAATTTGGATCTTATACAGGTGGATGGCGTTAGGTTTGGAGTTGGCTTGTTGCGCGGCAAGGAGTAGGCTACCATCTTTTGCATGTTAGGAAAACCAATTGCTTGCGGGATGATATCAAAGACATACCATTGTTAAAGATCAATGAGGCGTGAGATATCCGGTACCATTGTCCCGAGCCTGCCAGATTCATTCCGAAGCATCCAATATCTGCGCGGCCCAGTCCCATATGGCCGGTATTCGGCAGCATTGTCGAGAAACGAGAAAAGATCTTGCCGCCTCGTTGATAATGTACGCTGATCTCTCCGTGGACGGTGACTGCAACAAAGGCAAGATGGCCGTAGGGATTGCGCGGACCGACTACTTGTTCCCGAACAAATTTGTCCTGTGCTTGATCTGCCGAGGGCACCACATACTACCAAAACAAAAAAAACTCCCCAACTTAGCACGATATCATGAAAGAAAAAACAACTGGTCTGCCTTGTACTTACCCATCGATCGGTATTTAACCATAAAATGGCAGCGGTGGGTTGATGCAAATCGACGCTGTACGCCATAGTCCAGTTATCTGACGAATTCTATTATGAAGCGGAAAAAGGGTTAAAGGCAAGAGCGTATTCATGGTTTGTAGAAACATACGCCCAGATTCCATAGGGCAATTTTACCCGTCTCATCTGCCGATGCGAGAGTTGTGCCTTTTTGATTCCAAACGAGATGGGTAATGGTGTGCTGATCGTGGTAGTCTTGGGCCAATCGTATCGGCGTTTTGTTGAGGACGAGTTTGGTCTTTGAAGGTAAATCGAGAGTGTAATGATCGCCGGTGAATGCATGAATGCCTGGACCGTTTGGCTTTGGTGGAGTAGTAACAACGACACTGTGCATGGATGTGCATATGGATTGCGGTGCCTGGCGATGCAGTAGATTGGAGAGAATACTTTTTTGAGGGTATCGTGCAATGGGATCGGGGGAGGTGGTGGAGTCGACGCGCCGTCGTTTCTTAGGTACTAAATCGACCATGACGACTTGCAATGTACGTGACTCGGAAAGAAGTGTGCGAAAAGGAACGTTATTAAATTCAAAAATCAAAAAAAAGACGCGCCTTTGAAATATTTCCCTCTCTCTTTTTTTTCTTATTCTTATTGTTTCCCCAATGTCAGACCGTCGATCAAAATTGGAAGCTCTTGCAAACAAGAGACGCAATGGGGATAGCGAATCTCCTTCTCCAAAGCCAAAGAGAGCAAAGGTCTCTTCAAGGTATAAACGAAGCTTATCTTTTTTTTTCTGGTTACCTTGACACGCTCCTTTTTTTTTGGTTTCCATAGTGCCAAGGCTGCACCCAAGAGCCGTCCGCGCGTGACCAAGGATAAATTTGTTGTAGACTCTGACGAGGAAGAGGAAGAGGAGGAAGAGGAGAGCGAAGGTAACAGTGCAGAGAAGCAAGCTATTGTCTCAATATCTGATCTGTTTCTCAGAGGAAGAGGAAGAGGAAGATTCATCGGATGAAGACGCAAAGAAAAAGAAGAAGAGCAAGTCATCAGAACGCAATAAGCGTGCAATCAAGAAGAGCAAGGCCAAGAAAGGTAGTGATGACGAGGCCTCTGGCGCGGAAGACAAAAGCGACATTTCAGGTATGGAAAAAAAAACAGCAGGCACGCTTGACAGCGAAACTGATGGTTGCGTGCGGCAGATGACGAACTTGAAGCATTGGATACTTCTGTTATTATTCCTGGCGGACGACGGACACGTGGTAGAAAGATTGACTTTTCGCAGTTTGGCGCCGACCCTGACGACGAAGAGTAATAATGTGTTGTGTATAGGCGAGAGCGTGGACGGTTATTCCCAATTATAACAAATCTACTACAACTTTTCTTCTTTCTTGTCGTCTGGCACATGAAGTCGCTTTTCCAATTCTTCCGCCAGTGCATCCACCTCTGCATCTTCTTGTTCCACTGGCTCCTCGTAGCTCCACTGTGCTTTGAGCTTTTCATTGCTTTTTCGGACCATCTCGTGCAACTCTTCCTGAAATATTAGGGTTTAGCACCGTTTAGAACAATCAATGGAGCACACACACACACACACCTTCCATCCCAACAGCTCGGCAAGCTTTTCGATACCGGCGTCGCAATCGTCCAAGTGCACCACATCGCGCTTCTTGTACTTCCATTTAAAGTCAAATCCGGATTTGGCAGAGCGGCCCTATTGTTCTCCATCCTTTTAATTTGTGCTGTGCGAGACACCCGGTAACACTCACGGCACCAGCCAGTTCCTTGTTGATGAGCAGCCGAGGTACGTGGTCATTCACGCTGTCAATGAGCGAAGCAAACGGCTGTACTTTTAAACTTGTGCCAATGACAATGAGCAAATCAGCATCGTCAAAATCCTGCAAAAACCCTCTAAGTTTCTCTCTCTTTCTCTCTCTTTGAGCCAACCTGATGGCGCTCTATAAACTTACGTCGATTCGTTCAAAGAAACGCGGCGGTAAACTTTCACCAAAGAATGTGATATCGGGTTTGATCAAACCATCGCAGTCCACACACCGCGCCACCTGCGCTTGCATCACGCGAGCACGCACCATTTCCTCCTCGGCTACCTTGCGACATTGGATGCACGAAGCCGTGGCGAAACTGCCGTGCGCTTCAACAATCATATCACCATCCAATCCAGCCAGCCGTTCCAGCGTATCAATGTTCTGAGTAAAGTTCCGCAGCAAAATACCCTTTTCATGCAAAAGCCGAATAAAGTAATGTGTTTTTGTGGGATAAAACTTGCCCGGATAGATTTCCTTGGCCAAGGCATAGAATGGTTCAGGTTTTTCCTTTGTGTGTAGCGTTAATGCATGAATGGAAGAGACAAGAGCGCAAACGGTACCTCGAAAAAGTCAATGTCAAAAATGGCTTCGGGATACGGCAAATTGAACTTTTGCAGGTTGTCATAGAGACCGGTCCCCTTGGTGCGAAAATCCGGAATACCTGCGCTTGTCGAGATACCTGCGCCCGTCAACACAATCACCTTGCTGGCTTTTTCCTACATTGCTTAGTGATTTTGAAAACCAGCGACGCAACGAAGCGAGCGGTTACCTTTCTTGTCCTTGATGAGCTGGGCAATGGCTTCGAGTGATTGATCTTTCAATGGCGCAGCTGTGGCAGTAGTAGTCTTTTTCGGCATAGTGATAAAGGAAGGTCAGAGAAAAAAAAACGCAGGGCCATATCCGGAAATAGGATCCGGCGGTGTGACTATTTGCTGTGTTTGAAATAAAAAGTTATAAAAGGAGGGGCAGCGCTGCGGCTCTTCTGTTTCTTCTTTAACAGTGAGGTGACTTGCTTATGCTTACGGGTAAACATACGAGAGAGCTATGTCTTTCTATTCCATCCTACACCCGTGGGAAAGTCCGAGGAAAGCCGTAATGCTCTTGCTGGGCAGCCTACGAAAGTGGGTGTAGGGTACCAGAAAACTATGGTCATGCTTCGCCTATAGCCAACGACGGTCCCTTGGGCCTAGGCTGGTGTTGCGTGTTTATTGAAAAGCCCTGCTGGTGTTGAGATTTGAAGTGCAATGCATAAGGCCAGTACTTGTGCTGGTAACTCAATTCGGATTACACTAGTTTCCTCGCTGTTTTTCTTTTAAAAAACCAAACAAGAAAATGATAAACTTACTGCGTGGCGCGTGAACTTTTTTTTTCACTGTCGCGTGGCGGAGAACACACGCAGCGGAGAACACGCACTGTTGAAGAAAAAAGAGTGTGGCTTGGACAAATTATAAAAGAGTGGATTGACCCGGAACGTGTGTTTTCTCCTTACAACACAAGTATTCGTTGACTGCTCTACGGGTGTTTCCAGGTGGGGCATTCGTACTGTTCAATGGATACAAGAATGATGTCCAGCGTATCTACCGGTTGCTACGATTCCACCACTGCAACTGGTTCGAAGTTTCTGGAAGACATTATTTTTTTATTAAAGCAAATGAAAATGATACTATTTACAAATTGAGGATGTTCCACTGGACCATCTCGGAGAGATGTCTGAAATGCTGTTCTTGGGCAATGTTGCCAAATACCTTGAGTTTGCGCGCCAGCTCGGCCTTGTTTTGAATGGGCACATAGTCGCTGCCACACTGATCGCACTGTTTCATCAAGTTTTCGCGCTTGACGACGTGGCAGCGTTTGCACTCCAAATCCTGCAATTGGTACGACGTCATCCATCGTTGGACTTGAGTCACCATCCGCAGTTCAATTGCCTTTTTATCGTAGGGCGTGCGACATCCACGACATATCCATGGCTTGGTCGATCCATCTGCTTCCGGTTGGAGTTCTTGGTCGCGACAAAAGTCCAGATCCGCAGAGTAGTTGCATGTCGTGCAAATCACTTCAGTCAGCTTGTAGGATTCGCAGGGGTTGCGGAATTGAGCTTCAGCTCCAAAGTCACTGATCCCTCCGATCGACTGCAACGCGTTTCGTTTCAGCAGACGTACTTCGTGCTCCAATGAACTGTCCAGTGATAGCACCGCAGTGATGGACTTGACACACTCGAGCACCGGGTTGGACATTTTCAGATGAGACCCGGATAGTTGGGGAAACGCGTATTCCGCGCTGTGGTCTTGTTTGTGAATGGTATCGGCGACCCACCGCAATAACTTGCGCGTGAGATCGTCCTTGAAGAATTGTCGCAGGTGTTTGGTTCGCTCGTCATCCTTTTCTCGGTCGCCTTCCTCGCCATCGATCTCCATGGCAACGATCTGATGACGGATGTCACGTGGATAATCCACCTTGAACTGATACACCATCTTGATGAACGTCGCGATGGTCTGTCGGAACCTGTCTTGAACAGCCGGTGGCAGATAGCTCATAATGTTCCATATCATCACAATATTTCCCGCGTGTCGATTCGTGATACCACCATGATTCATTTCATCCATCCACAGAAGCATATGCCAATGATCAACCAGGTTCAAATCGAGAGCCTCAAACACTTGTTTGGCTTGGATCGATCGAAAGATGTATTCGCCGTACGGTCTGGCACTTTCCATCGTGTCTTTGGTAGTAGCCAGAATGATCTTGTGAAAGTTGGCAAACACCACGGTGGTACCCAACCGTTTGCATTCGGCCATCAGTTGCATAAACACCTTCTTCATCAAACCATGCACCAAGCCATACAGCGATGGATCATGCATGCTTGATTTGGGGCTCTGTAGCCACCGATGAAGTACTTCTAACATCATGTCGCCCATATGATTGTTTTCGTCGCTGAGGTATTCGTGGAACCATTGCTGCACGGTGGAACGAAGCACTCCAAATGTCTTGGCCGCAATCATGCCGTCACCAAACGCGGCCGCATTGTTGACCATGCCATTGTTGTACTCGTCTAGACTGTGCACCGTATTGTCGAATCCGGTGGCGCCCGATGTTCCCTCCAGTTCATTGATCGATGGTGCCATGATCAATGTGTTTTGACACAACCGCATGATATCGATTTCGATGCACACGTTGTGATACGCGCCGGGATTGGATATCTCGGGCCACTCGATCTCGTCCACCAAAAACATATTGTCATCGTCCTCGCGACCGCCCAAATCAGGCTTGCTTCCGGTCGACCACCACAGAAGCATATCGTTCTTCAACAGTCGTCGAGCAAACAGGATATCGGCAATAAACGTGAATGGATCGTCGGGTATATTGCAGAGAGGCACATTGGCATAACGCGCCTGCTCCACCTTTTTGTCCACCCAACTGCCGAGTTTCAGGTAACTCGCTACTGCTCTTGTCACCGCTGGTTGCAGCCAACTCAACGATTGCAACTTGTCCATCTTGGACGACGGCGTCATCATCATTGTCGGAAACTCGTTGATCATTCGCGCATGCTGCGAAAGTGCCGAGATTTTTCGAGGCGATCGAATCACCAACATAGTCAATCCACTTCGTTTGCTATCATGATATTGCGCAAGTACTTTGTTGATTCCCTTCAGTGCCTCCCGTTCGCGATTGCAGTACGTCGTTTCAAATTCAAGCGTATCCTTGAACTCGACCGTCGTGCTCAGATCCGGGTTGTCCTTGCACAATGTGTTGTAATACTCGGCATAGAGTCGTCGGATATTGGGCATCTGTTTGCTGCTTTCTGACACGCCAACAACAAAACAGTGCGATTTGGGCAATCCGGCGCCCGCAAGCATGAACAAATGGCGATTATCCACAATGACATGGTGCAGGTAAAGGTACTGAAAGTCCTTGGCGTTGCTAAAATACTTGGATGTCTTGTCGATGCGAGGTACCAAATCAAGTACGTTGAAGCGGTCTTCCAATCGGCTGCTGCCGATCATGTCCTTTTTGAGTTCACATTGGTTGCCTAGCAACAGCAATGCACGGACAATCAGGGGCAGTCGTGTCTCGTATGCTGCTTCGGTCGCCGGGTCATTGAAAATGCTGGCAATCTTGCCTACTTCGGTCTGGAAATCCGATTCCGACATGGCAATCTCAAACAAGTTCAAACAAGGACGCGACCGAGGCAAGGTTCGTACACATTTGGCGATTTCGCAGGTGGGTTGGTGTTTGATCAATGCCAAAGGCGCTTCTTCTCGACTGTTCAAGTAAAAGATACGCGGGACATGCATTCGGATGGTCACCAGACGATCCTGAATAGTGGCCCACATTTTGAATTCACCAGGCGTGTCGGTTTCAACAATCTGAATCAACTCCCACGTGGAACTGACCAGTGATCCCGTTTGCCGTCGAAAATAGCCACCGACATCGTTTCGATGGGCAAGTGATTGGGAAGTTCCATAGATAGCTCGTTTCTTTGCGCGCATCAATCGCTGTCGTTTCCATTTACGTTTCTGGTACTCGAGCCATCCGGTGTAATCGGTATGCATGTCAGGCATATTCTCAGGCAACTCTTCTTCCACAGGCTGTTCACTCACTGACTGTTTGCGTTTGGTGACTCGAGATACGCGTGGTCCAAAGAACGGGCCATGTCCATTGCCCACATCCAACTCCTCGATATCCTGCATTTCAACATCCTGTTGCTGCTGCTGCTGCTCCTGATACTGAGGCTTCTCGGTGCGAGTGAACATGTCCGTGATGAGATGTTGCTTGAACTTGTCATTTTTTTCGGCAATACGCTTGTACAGCCAGTCCGGATGTTGCACGCGAGGAACTGGATTGTCGACTTTTTGAAACGCGGCAGGAATCGTAATGAGCTTTTGAATGACGGATCCGAAGCGTTCAATATAATAGTTCCAGTCAAGAATATCGCGAATATCAAAGCTGGTCAGTGAATTGTCTTTGAGCCATTTGCGCAAGTAATGCTTCTTAATGGCGGGTTCGGCGTTGAAGATTGTTACTGGGATGGCTCGCTCTGATACTGGAAGCCCATGAGGTCGCTCTGAAATGATGAATTTACACGCAAGGCCCTTGTCCTTGACCATCTGATCGCCCAAGAATTCAGCAAGACGTCGCGCGGTGCTAATGGCTGTTGATTTCTGTGAGCCGTAATCTTCCAAGGTTTTGGACATGCTTCGATTTTCAGAAATCAGTTCAAACAATTCGTCGTCATGGAGATCGCTCGCTTTGCTGTACAAGATATCCAACCATTCGTTGCACACGGTTGCCACGGAAGCGTAACACTCCTCCAATGTGCTGCCTTCCAAAAAGACCTTAAAGATGGCCTCTTGGAAATCCTTGATCAACTTGAGTTCACCGCGTCGTTTGACTTCGAAACCCTTCAATTCGGCAAGCGATCCGTCGTCATTGAATACCGCGTAACGCTTTTTCAGCAGCTTGTCCTCGACGGTGGATGCTGGCAAGATCATGGCTCGATACGGACCGTCGATTTCGAAAAAGATACTGTTTTCGCTGTGAACCGAATACTCGGCCTTTCCAGCATCAACCAGATCTTGATACTGGTGGTTGGTGAACTTTTCATGCACAAGATGATTCAACATGGTGCATGGGTAATCAATCTTGACCTTTTTGCCGTTTGTTGTTGTAAACGCGAACGTTTCCGGGAAACTCTTTGGCAAGATACACCAGATACCATCGGTATCGAGTTCAAGAGGGCGACCCAGACGTTCGACCAGCTGTCTTGCCATCTGAATAATCCTTGCACCGGTCAAACACACGATACCGGCCATTTCCAAGGAATGCCAGCGAGCACCTTTTCGCATAACGTAGCCATAAAACGAGTTCAAAATACACTTGTGTGCCAATTGCAGCGAGTCGTACAGTACAATCATCTTTTTGGCCTCATCCACCTTGGTCAAAGAGCCTTCACTAGACGCCTTGTCCAGATTCTGTTTCCATTTCTTGTGTAATCCCTTGTACGTGTAACGGCGATCACGGAAAGCTCTGACTGTTTCGACATAGAAAGGATTTTCGCGTTGACAAATGATGGATTCCTTTTCCATGGTCTTTGTTTCGCGCACCTTTTTGTAGACCTTTTTGCTGTAATCGGTCAAACGTCGCTGAACAAGCGTGTTTTGTTCGGCGGCTGTGAGCGCGTGCCATGCTCGACGTGGCTCGTTAGGTCGTTTGGGTGGAAAGGTTTCGGTGGTCAATTGCGAACGAATCATTCGGTATTCGTTGAGTTTGGCTGGGTAGTATTCACCACGCCATGACCATGTCATTCGTCGATCGCAGGTTTTGTCTGGCAGGTTGAATTCGCACGTGGCACACATAGATTCTTCAATCATGGCGTCAGGCTGCAATCGGTTGGTCAGGATAATGTTGGGATACATGGCCGCAACGTCAAGATGGTAGATAAGTGGTGCTTCGTGTCGAATAGGATTGTCACGTAGATCCTCTAGTCGTTTCTTGATATCGTCGTATACTTCTTGGTAATTGGCAATGTCTTCCAGCTTTTGCTTTTCTTCCACTTGAAGTGTGAATTTCAAGGCGGAATCAAGTTGATCGATAAGCTGTAGCAAAAGGGTTATTAGTAAACAGGTTTCGTTTTTACGGGTGGTAAAAAAAAGACGCTAACCTGTTGTGCAGCCGCTGGATCAAGTTTAAAATGTGTATCGATATCGCTTCGGAAAACGCCTGCTTCCAATGCTTCGACGTGGCCACCAACGTATGTCTCACTTTCAAGTAAATGTCCTTCGAACATTTTGTTCGTTTCGTCGACGTGTTTGTTGGGTATAATGACATTGACGTTGTATGCTTCCACCTAACGCACGTTTAGTTCACCTTTTTTAACACCCTCACGCATTCGATTTACCATCAGGAGCAGCTCGCAGAGTGTACCGGTACCTTTTCGTAACACTTCATCTGGTACCAAAGGAATGATGTTACACAGCGAAAAGATAAAGGGATGCACGTATTTCATGTATAAATAATAAGTTGCCACAGCATCGGAAACTGAGTACTGTGCAAGTGTCTGCGGTCGCTCAGAAGCGAATCTACGCATGGATACGTTCAGTATAACGAAAAAGGACAATCATTCGTGCCATACCGAGTCATGTCTTCGGGATCCAGTTCCATGGGGTTATAGCCGAGTTTTTTTGTCGTAACGGCTTTGAGGCCCTGACTACCTTGCGGTAAATACGAATCACGCTTCACCCATCGGAAAGCGTCCATATGAGAAGCGTGTTTGCACTTATATTCATCTTCTTCATCTTTGTATACACCAATTTCCTTTTTTTTACAAGATGGTTCAGCTTTTTTTCTCTCGTTTGTTTTGTTGTGTACCACACTTACAGCATGCATATCAAATCCATTTACTTTTGCGCGCGCTTCTATGAACGGCCAATCGAAAAAGTCACCGTTATAGGTTACGTAAATGGTTGGTCGAGCCTCTTTGATGTGTTCAAAGAATCGTGCAATCACATCGTGCTATACAAAGCATCAACACGTCATCCTCTGAGCAGGATACACAAACATACCTCATTCGCTTCATTGAAAATGGTAAACGGACCTTCGTATTCAGGCTTCGGTGTATATTCAAAGTCCTCGATATCCTGGCTGACGATTTCTCGATTGGTGATAAGGTATCCCTATATGAACGTCATAAGATCAACGTTTCATTCCTTGCTGCTGTATACATGCCTTTCCGTCAATCATGTACGAAATCATCATGATAGAATCGATGGTTGCGTCGGGGAATTTGAGCGGCAGTTTGGTTGTTTCGATATCGAATGCCATGACGACGGGATCGGGACGATGAACGAGATCTTCTCGTCGCGTGAGGACAACCGTTTCGTCCGGCATTGCTTTTGCCGTATACCATACACCAACACGGATATCTATATCCACGCTCCTTGAATGACGGTCCCTTCCATTATGCACTACTTACTCAAATCGATGGCCACGCGAACATAATACGGAACGTCGTATTCGCGGATATCAATGATATTGTCGATCGCCTCGTTAAAATTTTTCCGTGAAGACATGGATGCCAATCCTAATCCTGGTTCGTAACTGATATGGTTTGTTTCACTGATATAAAAAAATGTTTAATTTGCTGTGATCACTCGAACGATGAATCAAAACTTACTTTACAACTTCGGCATATGTATCCACAGCATCATTTTTCTCTCTGTTTTTCTGGGCAGCCGGTAACAGAATCTTTCGTACTGACAATAGATCCGAGACGTTGCGGAAAAACAGTTGGATCAACACACGTTTTCGACCAAGAAGATGGTTTGGCTATTTCAAAACAAGTCAATTTCCCTTGTTGTCATGCCAACAAACCCAATTACCTGTTTCAAATCTTCCTTATGTACCCGTCGCACTCGTTCAATTGTATTTTCGAATCTTCGGCGCAGATATTCCTCCACTTCACCTTCTGTTCCGGGCTACACAATACCTGTAAGCTCCATTGATCATATTTTCTTTATACAAGCACACGTACTTTGCAGCCGATATAAAAGTAAGGACTATGCAACAACAGCACTTTGAAGGTTTCGCCCTTGTCGTTGAGAAAATAATAGTTTACACCGGCACGACCGCCTGCCCATTCCGGATCAGGTACGAGCGTCTTTTATAAGAAAGTAAATGATTTTGAAGGTAAAAAAATGAGAGTTTGTACCGCATGCATGTTGATGAGCCAACCAAGTTGTTCTGGCCCACTGTTGTAACGTTCGAAACCAAACTTTTCTTCGAGTTCAGATAGTTTTCGAATGTCATCGAAACGTTGATCAAGGTTGGAAGGAGCATTGTCGGTTCCTGAGGGTAAGCCGTATCGTTGAAGTGATGAATTGGCACGGTTTGACCCAGGACGGCCTCGACCTGGACGACCATTCGATCCACTACCGAATTCACGTCGTGTGGTCATGCCGTTTTTTTTTAGGTATAAAAGTGCGTTGTTCCTTAAAAAATTATTGTGTTCGCACCGTATATTTTTCAACTTTAAGCGCGTAACGCGATTTTACGCGACGTGACCGGCGCGACTTTTTTTTACATGTCCTTGGCCCCGTAACCTGCTTTAGCTTACCATTGGAGCATTGACATTGACTATTATTGGGAAGGAAGTCAATCCAAAAGTCAGATAGATAGGGGTTTGTTTATACAAAACGTAACATGTAGTTTTATTGAAAGTGTGTGCCGAATAGATATGAGACAATACATCCAAAATAAGATGGGAAGTATCTGCAATAAGGGTCATTATTTAAATGATACCAATATTAGACAAACAATATCTACGCTATTATTTCAACACAAGGTAATCGATTAAAGCGCGGGGATTTTCAGTGGAAGCACTTCTGCTGGTATGCGTCTCCTGTGGTACATCGTCCTTGGCTTGCTTCTTGTTAACTTCCTTTGGTACATAATCCTCTTGATGTGGCTCTTTGGCGGCTGGAATGACTGTATTACGCGAACGCTCCGTTACACTCTTGAAGGGGTTGGATGGGAAAGGCATGTTGTTATAAAAATGTGAAGACAGAGATATGCTTTTGAGTTTTGACGTGACAGGACTGATCCAATTTATACGTGTTTTGAATGCTGCGCGACACTCAATGCGCTGAATAAGCAGATATGACAGGTACGAATGGATTTCAAAAGGATTTGGGAGGAACACAAGAATCATACGCGTTGAGATGATAGTATACTGTTAAAACAATCGTCATTTATATCTTTGTAAACTATGTATGAATAAAAGCTTCTTGCAATAGTAGTTGGATACTTGCCGCCTTCACTACCTTGGCAGCTTGGCAATCTAACGATTGCTTAAGCAGTTACTTGCGAGAACTTGGAGATCTGTGCTACTGTTGGCGGAGTGCTCAGCATTACTCACAGAAGACTCATCACAATTGATGGACCACTAATTCGGGATCCCGAAAGCCCGTGCCTTTTTGTAAAAAACAAAACCCTAAATGGGACTTTTAGCTTACTTTTGGTATGAATATGGAACCTTTGTCAGATGATCTTGTGCTCAGCTTCTCCGGTTAATCGTTTATGTATCATGACCTAAAGCTTGATTGACTGTTCCCGGCGAGTTCGCAGTGCACAAGTAATATCAGGAATGGATGTAGTATCTGACAAAAAGTATTACGATGGGATGAAAATGGGCCTGTACGCACATATACCTTCAAAGATCTAATCAAGAAGTAATTGAATCTTGATGCATCGTGCTGCGGAAGCGATTATACGTACGTGACGATATTAACAAAATTATGAAAGAGCATCTTTTGCATATCCCCACGCTCAGGAAATATGAAGATGTTTCTGCAGCTCTTGGCTACGAACTTCTTCAGAAGATAAATGGATAATCTATGTACGTAGAGCTCACTTCCGGAGCCATTTCGAAGTTAATTCTCGGTTCCCAAATTAGAATCCGGAAGCTATCCCAAAAAGCAATGTCATATGTTTCTGTATTCTAGGAAGTTCTTGATGCGACGGAAGTCCATACGTAGAAAGTCACTCACCAAGAGGTGAGTCACCGATGCAAACTGCGACAATGATCGCATGCGTAGTATACGTGTGACCTGAATAGACAAGGGAAAAGTCGATATTCCTGGAAAAAAAACAGTGCAATATGTAAACATCATACACGAACCATTGGTCCCTAGAAGCGCCTAGTGTGGTATAACAAAATAAAACCTTGGAAATTGATAGATTAGCTCTTATTTTGTCATGACGACACTCGTTGGCCATCAGTTTAGAAGGATCGAACGGTGTTCTTAAACGGTTTTGGCACTCTTATATATGGCCATACTGCTGTTTTTTCAAGTTCCATTGTGCATACCTTGATATACGTATGGCCTGCGGATTATTCACCAAAACGCGTACTTGGAGGTACTCGTTGACAATTGGTATTCACAATGATTCCTTGGGTAGCGCCGATTCCTTACTCGTGATGCCCAAGAAGGCAATAAAAATATATGCTTTATCATCAAGGCGTATTCCATCTATGAAACTATCAGTCTAAAACTACTTTATGGTTTTTACAAGTCGCTCTCCAGTGAATTACTTCTGATTCTTTCAATGCAAAGCGATACACAAGTAGCACAAACGGACTCATCCAAATTCAACAGCAATCCATATTTACATCTTTTTATATAACACTCCTAGTAAATGGAATGATACATGACATGCCACGCTCCCGGCACATTGTCAACCTATTACGCGTTCAGGTGTTTTCCTTTGCTACCTTCGCCGCTTCATGATATCTAATGCAGCTGTTTTACAAAAATGTTAATCCACCGTAAACACCACATCTCTTCAAATAATTTTACCGTATTATACCTTGATGCTCCCGCAAAATCGTATTATACTATTTTTCACATTATCGAGCAACCAGGACTACGTACATAATGAAATATATAGATTTGGAACAATAAATAGCGGCCCATATCCGTGTAGTTCCAACGGTTAATATGATGTGTAAGTGACCCTTTTCTTTGTACCACGCAAGCCATTCATGGTTTCGGTGCGACATGGCTTCAAATTAGGTATTTGTTGTAGCTGTAAAAGAAATTACATGTCATGAAACATTGAAGAGATCGTTGGCTTTTGACTTGCAGGAAATGCTTGTGATGTACCAAACAACGCGACTAGCAAAATGCGTGCCAATATTACTCTTAGCAGTTATCGTTTAATCGCCTGTAGCCGCTTTTTTCTGTTTCTTTAGCCTTTCCAACTTTGTCACTTATATGCAATTATTTTAGCATCTACGTCGCGCAGCAAAATATTACGTATTACGCTCGTGAGTTGGAATGACGATTATCACTTTGTAAAGGCTTTTATTGCTAAAAAGAAGGTTTTTATTACTAAGCAGTGTCACCAATGGTAACCGAGTACAAGATGTAACGAAAAGATGCAATTGGGGAACACCCGATTATTCAGCAAAGCTGTCGCAGCACAACCAGAAATGTATAAATTGATCAAGAATTACATCCACATTGAAGCATACAACAAATCATCTCTTATATTATCCAAAACATGCCTTCCACATCAATACTTTTCAGCCACTTCAAGTCTGGTAATACTCGCACAGACAGCAGGAATGCTGTTGCACCTATGGCAAGCGATCAAGATTATGTCGCGAAGAAACTTTATACACGAGCCAAAGATGAAGTGCCACGGGACAAGTCTGATGGAACTAAACCTTCCACTCAAGAACCCGTTGCGCGTATCGATTACCTTCTGTTAAAGTGAAGTCCAAGCACACTCCCATTATTCCGCGGCCATTAGAGCTACCAGTTAGAAGATATTACATGCATATCCAAAACATAGAAACTTCACAACTTATTCCCTCCTATTTTGTAAATCGCATTGTAGATCCATTTTGTTTTTGAACATTATAACCAAGTACATTATATAAACTATTTATATTGAAACAATCAAATGGAATATATCCAAAATGTAGATACCATTCAAATGTCCTACTATATCAAATATCGTAATATAAAACCAACATTGGTTTAATAAAAGAGATATCAAAAAAGTAGGTATCAATGGCCGGAGTGAGGCCGACTGTCATTTTTTGTGACTAACACAGACTCATTTCAGTGGTACCTAAAAATTACCACTTCAAATCAGAAGCTCTTGATTTCATTCTACCAAAGATGTATATCGATCTGAACGAAATACATTAGCGCTACGTTCTACATGGCGCACTATTTAAACAGCAGTTGGTAGAAGATATTTCTAATGGTCTGGTTAAGGACACGCCTAGTGTAGAGGCTCCAAGCAATCTCTCATTTACATATTTCATATGTTAATTCTCCTCTCTTTATGATCAGCGCTAAATCTCAGCGATTTACCTTGATCGATGTTTGCTAGATATACAGATACAATTTGAAGGCGAAAGAAGGTTGTAATATCCAGGAAGTAATTGTAAATAGGTAAAAACGAACGTCATCCGTAATCACGTATATGCTTTCCTTTTTGTCATTTCAATACAGTCGAGTCTACTCTTGTTCAATATATTGTAATATAAATACACTATGCTGTTGGCAAAGATCTACTGTGGTTAGAGGCAACTGATTAGCATGATAATGGCCAGTGTGTTTTCAGCATGCTGCATAGTCTCAATCCATAAGTGATGCCGCTCTCGCATGAAGTACACTGTTTGAGAGCAAAAGTACAGTTGTTACCTGTTAGACTTACTGCTATTAACGCATACATTCGTTCTGAGGGAATGAATTTAGTGAGGCTGCGTAGTGAGTGATATGCTGTTCAACGAAGATACCACGAGTATCCCAAAAGCATTCACAATCGCCATCATGGCATAATTCAAGTTCAGCTGTTTGCTTCTAGCGAATTTTGACGACTTGTCGATCTCAACGTTGAAATAATGACGTCCCGAATTCCTTTCACAACCATCGTGCACAGCCCTTCCAAAGCCGAGATCGCGCTTGCAAATGGAAAGCAGTTCGTTGTACTGAACACAAGGTGATTACAGAATCGGGATCGTAACAACGTTCGAAAATACTGATCGATCCAACAGCACTGGTGAAACTGTCAAAGCAATCGCTGGTGACGACCGCAAGCAAGATTACAGTGAGCTTTACCGCGTCATGGCGTTTAACGGCGACGGCTCGTTGTTTGCTGGCACCGGCGATGACAAGAAGATCAACGTGTACGATACCTCCAACTGGGCGCTCAAGTTTTCGAGGTAATAAATTTTCAACGCGTGCTGTACGACCAGTACATAAACATTATCTTTTTTTTTTTCCAGAGAGGCCAACAAGCGTGTCAATGCTCTTCAGTTCAACAATGCCGCAACCGAAATTGTCGTTGCAGACAAGTTTGGTGATGTTTATGCGTATGTTGATTTGCTATCGGATGAACTTGGGAATATTCCTGACATTATTTGAATAGCCATCCCGCCGTGGCTGGTGAAGGAAAGGAAGATGAAAAACTGGCCCCTATTGTAGGACATGTTTCCATGACTACGGATATGGTAAATGAGATACGGGTTCTGGTTTGGAAAAGGCATTGATCCTCGGTGGTGTTAGACTTTGTCCAAGGATGAAAAATTCATTATCACCGCTGATCGAGATGAGCATATTCGCGTAAGCCGATATCCTAACGGCTACAACATTGAGTCCTTCTGCTTAGGCCACACTGAGTAAGCTAAGAATCTCTCCGCATGTACCAATGTCTAATTGGGACAACAGCGTCGTTACAAACATCCGGTTATTGCCCTGGGATGAGAGCTTGCTAATTTCTGCAGGAGGTGATAACACTGTTCGTGTATGGGATTACCTGAAAGGAAAAGAACTGCAGAACTTCTCCATCAAGGAGTATATTGCTCCGTACATGCCAAAGGTAAACTGTAAGCAAATTATAGGCTGGATTGGGCTAAAAATGGTAAACTAGGCCACAGATGCCAACTCTGAAGAACCTATTGTGCGATCCATCGAAATTGATGCTACCGACAAGATTATCGCTGTTGTATTTGCAAAGTACATGTCTCTGGGTCATTTAATAAGCATGCGTATACTGATGGACGAATAGGACGGCTGCAATTGTATTACTAGAATGGACCGCAGACAACACATTGGCATACAAATGCACCCTTGAAACAGGTTCCACAGTCTTGGATGCCAGCTTTGATTTGCAAAACCGATTGTGGGTGTCCCTTGCACCTGCTGAAGAGAATGGTGATTTGCTGGCTGTATTCCAGCAGAACGATGGAAAGGTAGTGGACATCAAAAGAAGTATGGCGTTGGGACTAAGTCATAGTTACAGTACGAACGTTTGCCGTCAGACGATCCACTTGTGAAGCAAGCCAATTCAGTCGAGACCGGACTCGGTAAGTGAGCACATGTACAATCTATCAAAGCACCTAACGTATCGATTAGTTGAAAAACTTCCTGATCTGTACACCATCTTTGGCCTTCGAAAACTTTTGGATCTCCCTGATTTCGTACAAACACCACCTGACAAAGCTCGAGGTAAAAACAAAAAGCGGAAGGTTACAGAGTAAAGGTGCTCCTTCCTTTATATTATAACTTTTTGCACGAAAAATAAGAGCACAATTAAACAAAAGAAGGGAAAAGTATAATATCATGTCATGCCGTTATGCACAATATATATATATATATATATATATATATATATCAACGTGAGGGTATCATCAACTCAAATCTCTATATTCGGTATTCTCCTCGATATCAACCAGCCGTGCTGAGTTTCTCTTGGAGCCAATCGGTACCAATTCACGATCGTCCTCACTGTTGCGTTGCGAAGATAACGTGGATGCAGTCGGAATATCAATCTCCACTGCATCAGCATCTGATTCAATTGACAGGACCGAGTCTTGCTGTGCTTGAGGTTGCGATGGCGGTGCCGAGTTGCTATGGTTACCCGTCAATCCTGAGATCAGGTTGCCAAATGCCAACGAATCACCGCGACGATGATGTAATCCGAATGCTTGTTGCCATGTAGGCGATGATGGCGGCAATTGGATGGGCTGTTGCGGAGGATCTTCGTTGAGACGATCCACAAGCTGCGAGGTGAGCGAAATGCCTCTAAATACGGAACTTCGCCGCCGTCGGTGTGCCTGTTGCTTTGCGTTGGCCGCATTGCTGTTGGTGTTACCATGCCAGTCGTCGTGCGACGCAGGGACTGTGGCCGACGATCGTAACGCTACACTCATTCGGCTTGGGTTCAAAGACCCGTCAGTGCGCGCAGTAAGTGAACGTCGTGGGAATGCGGGATCTGGGGCAAAATGGGCACGCGGTGAAGATGAACGTAATGGTGTTGCTGGTGTCGCGGTGTTTGCACGGTTATCAGATGGTGTTGGCTCATCCGTCTCAGATACATAAACTGCTTCATCCACTGGTGCATTGGTTCCTAACGTCGTGGTAAACTCGACGGAAGAGCCGCTGTCTGCTCTTAAGGATAACGAAGGAGGCTGTTTGTTTCGTTTTGATGTAATCAAGTAAACACCGAGAAACTCAACTGCACAACCGGTCATGAATCTATTTGCTATGTTACGCAACAGATAGTTGGGTGCACAAAGGTTTGATAAACCTACCTTGAAGTTTGGTCCATCGTCATATCATCAAAGTCATGATACAGCACCGCGCTTCCAGCAATAGCTGATATGGTGAACAGCACGAATTGCGTAGGGATCACCTCGGTGGAGTCGAAACGTTGCAACGCTTTGTTCAGATACTTGATTTGGAGAATAGCAGTTAATACAAGCACGAGAATCAACAAATAGGACACGGGGTATCTAAATGTGAGAAAATAATCAGATTCGCTGTATTATCAACAGAAACGGATTCGCAAACGTACGCAAACATCTTGAAAAAAGTTAGGCTCAGCAATGACGATACGCTCTTGGTACACAGAACCGTATAACCGCCTGGATTGACGATCCAATTAGTCAACTCCGTACATAAATGTCGCCAAATGTCACAGATAAACGTACCATAGATTGCTACGAGGCCGAGATCTATCATGATACTCTGTGAGCCGTAGATAGGTGACAGGACTGTCAATACGGCGATCATGACACCGGTGATGATGAAGAAAACCAGGGACCGGGTCTGTGTGAGCGCCTCCACGATGAGATCTGGTGACAACTAGAGCGCATAGCGTGAGCACACACCGAAAACGTTAAAAGTTTCAGCTCTTTAGCTTACCGCGGTTTCCTCCGCGTTAGAACTCAGAACTACCATTGCGGCGCCCAAAACGGCCAAGAAGACCCCGAGCAGATCCCGCTTCCGAAACACTTCCTTAAGCATCAGGGGTGCCAAGATAACGTTTGTCACAAGTGTGGTTGTGCCAAGCGGTGCGATGGTAGAGGCGGGAGCGAAGCCGTATGCTAAAAATATAAGGCAATAAGATTAGCAACAAATGGTAATGCGGGAAATATGGCGCCACGCCGCAATAAGAAAAACGTACCCACGAAGTTGCCGACCTCTCCCAAGACCATTAAGGAAATGCCGAGCCACCACAGCTTGGATTTCAAGTAGTCTGATTCTCCTCGCGTCTGCTCCTGCGCCATGGCCATTATGAACTTTTGGTGCTCCAATTCCTCTTCCTCGGACCGCGGAAGCTCTTCCGATGAACGAGGCGACGAGTACCCGTCGTCAGGGAAAAAGGCATTGCTCGGATAATACGACTGTGCCGTGCTTATCCACCGTGGAGGCTCGTCCATGTTGGCAAAGTACTTTGCAACTTGGTTTTCTTGAATTTTATTATGCTTAAAAAGTACGTCAGTCAGCTGTGTCCGCCTTTTCTTTTTCGCTCCCGCTCTTGTCCACTTACTGCCAGCTTTTGTACATTGAGTGCGACGGAAATGAGCATCTGCAGCCCCAAGTCGTGAGTTTTATGCCTTGTTTGCTCAAGCGTTGCCACCCTCCACTAACTTACGTTGCCGCATACAGACACGACGACACCTATGAAGGTATTGAAGGCGACATCGTCATTATCAACGGGAGAAGGAGGATCCTGTATAGGATTTTCCATGGCGGTGAAAGGATTAGTATAGGCGAATTGCTTTTCCCGTTTCCAAAAGTTTAAAATGTCACCAAGAGGAAAGAGAAAAGAAGGTGTGGCAACAGGCTGTTTGCGGAGCTTGCAGCATTGGCCCCGCTGCAACAAGCGAGCAAATGACGTTACGGCTTGCGGACGTACTGCGTGTCTGTTAATGCACGCTGGCTCTTGCCCGTTTTGAACAAAGTCATGAAAGACGCACGAGCATCAAATATACCAACTCCTTTATCGATTGGCTGATGGATACACTTCCCGCCAGAAAATAAAAAACCATCACCGCTTACCCCTGATCGCCCAACCTGCGTGTTTATTTTCGGCTCTTTTCCTTTCATTTATATTTTTTTTCATTACCGCCACGTTGACACCATGAGTGTGTTGTCGGCTGTCGCTTTTCTCAACGGCAGCAGCGAGCAGCTGGACCAAAGGGCTCCGAGTCCAACCTCGCCTGCCTCAGCCAAACCAACCACCGACGCTGCTATCAAGGAATTGCATCGTATCAGAACAGGTGGTGGTAATGGTGTGGCCTCACTCTTGAGCAAGTTCGGTAACGAGGCAACACCAGCTCGTCCTCCCCCATCTCCACGCAACAACACCATACCAACCGAAGTTCCCACCAGTCGCCCTGGCAACAACAAAACTCCCACCACTACAACTACCACTACAACTCGACCCACGATCAACGAGCCAAAACCCTCCCCAACGCCACCCACGACCAAAAAGACCGCTACTGCAATGAACCGCTCATCAACTCAGATGATTGAAGAAGAAATTATGTCGATATACGAGGAAGCAGTCAAGAAGGCGGAAGCAGCAGAGAAAGAAATTGAAGATCTCAAAAATCAAATCGCCACTTACGAAACGGATGCGACCAAAGTCCGCGACTATGAGATCCGAGTAGAATACCTTGCTCAAAAGCTCGAGCAGGTATCCGAAGACCGAGACTGCTTGGAACAGGAGCTGCGAATGTATCGTGAACGACAAGGCAACTTGGATACCCCTGTATCCCCTGTCTTTCAACATCGACTATCAGAAATCTTTAGCGACAAGCAACCTATCGAC
Source organism: Fennellomyces sp. T-0311 (assembly GCA_025266875.1). Taxonomy (NCBI): domain Eukaryota; kingdom Fungi; phylum Mucoromycota; class Mucoromycetes; order Mucorales; family Lichtheimiaceae; genus Fennellomyces; species Fennellomyces sp. T-0311. The sequence continues at coordinate 831,860 of JALLLT010000012.1, forward strand.
AACCAGGAAGATGAAGACGGAAACAGTGAATTCATGCACGGAATTCTTGATGCCTACGAAGACGATGAAGATGAGAACTCATCTTTCGGTATACAAAGCGAGCGTCAGTCTCAAGACAGTGATAAGGAGAGACAGATTGCGTTTCTTACCGAACAGCTCCGTGCTGCAGATGAAGGCACTAAACTTACCGTGCAGCACTATTTAAGTGAGCTGGAACAAGAGCGGCTACGAAGCAAGGCTATGGAGAAGGTACTGAAGAAACAAGAAGAGCTTATTTCGACTCTGGAAACAAAACTTGCATCATCAGCCCCTTCCACACCTGTAAGGGTTGCTCCCCGGCCTCCACGGAATGCAAGTTTAGCGAGTCCTACCCGAGAGAACAGCAATCAAACAGAACGTGCCCTGCGTGCACAGGTGGAGTCGCAGCGAGCAGAACTTGAAGACAAACGGACACTGCTGACACAGTTACTCAATGAGCGTGAGGACATGCTTAAAAAAGTAAAGCTTGGCGCTAGTAGACCAGGCGCATCTTCTTTCGACATTTTGGCCGAACTCGCTCGTCCCTCCGCTGATCCAAAATCGTCTCCAGTGGACGGTAGAAACACACCCCCACCTACCGCTCCTCCACGAGATCCTCTCCCCCCAGTACCATCGGCAACATCCCCTTCCAAGTCTTCCATCCATGGTTCCCTAAGCTCTTTCCATGAAGAGTCTGCTGTCTCCTCGGTCACCTCGTGGTCCTCATCGACGGATTTTAACGGGCGTCAGCAAACAAAGAAAGAGGAACCACAGCCCAACAATTTCGAGGCTTTCTACAGCCACTACATGGAGGATGACTCTTTCGAAGTCGACGATCCGTACGAGCATCATCTTGAGGCGCTGCGCCGTTTGGAAGGTCCAGAAAGTCCCGGCCAGAAGATGACTGCCCATTAATCCCCATCCTTTCGCATTACATATAACCATTTTTATTAGCTGTGTATTATAGCTTTTCCTTCTTCTTTGACAGTTTCGATTTTTTTAATTTAATTTGTACAGTTTTTTAACCTTTTTTTGCTCCGCTTATTTAACTCTTAACTCGCCCTCATATATGATTTGCAGTCCTTTTGACCAGAATGCGATTTTGAAGCGATATTTATTATTTCCATGGTAAACGTTTTTAAGTGGTTCTGTTGAGTCTGTGGGTGGTGGCAGACAGTTTCTGGCTGAGCGGATCCACCTTCTTGTTGACCTTGTCGAGCTGCTTGTTCTGACTGTCAAGTTCATCGTTCATGGTGACAGCCATGTTCTTGAGACGCGACATGGCATCGCCCATCAGGTCCAAGTTCTGATCAAGCTCGTCCTCGATAGCATCATCCTCCTCATCTGCTTCAAACTGGTATCTTCGCTTGTCAGCCTCTGTCCGGCCACGGCGGTATCCTGCATTGGCCGATACACGTTCATTTCGGCGCTGTGCTTGTTCATATCGTGCATTCGATTCGTATTCATACTGATTAATACGATCACGCTCCTCCATATGGTCTTGCTGGTCTCTCTGCAAAGCTTCCAGCTCCCGCTGCTGACGCTTGGACCGAGTGAATGGGTTCTTGACAACCGGGATAAAGATGGATCGGTTCAACTGTTGCAATTCACTGGCTTGGCTAGCTGCGCGGTCCGAGTAAGCCTTGGACAAATCCAAATTTCGGTCGACGTTGGCAAGTTGAGCTACATAAGTGTGTCATCGTCAGCTCCTCCTCTTATTTTTTTCCCCATATCCTAAGTTACTTACTGGACTGCTCGTTAAGCATGCCCATGGTATTCGCTGCAGTTTGCTCGGTCTCGTTCAGTCTTTGAAGTGCCCTGCGGGTGCTTGCCAACGAATCTTGCTTAACATTACGAATTTGTGATTTGAGGTTGCCAACTTCCTCATCATCATCTTGGGCATAGCGGCTTGAACCATAGGCATCGTCTTCATTGTCATAGCCGCCATAGCGTTGTGAGGGGGGAGCGCGACGCTGTTGTTGGCCTGCATTGCCAAACAACTCATTGCGTTGCTGGGACTGGTATTCATCGTCATTGCGTCGGGTGCCATAGCGACCACCTCCTCCACTGCGGGGTGCAGCAGCATAGTCCTGTGATGGAGTGCTATGGTACGAAGGGGCGGCAGATGACGGCTGGGTATAGTTGCTTGCGGCATCGGATTCAAAGGGGTTTGTCGAACCCGAGGAAATGGAGGGCGATTTATCCTTTTTCGATTTCCAAAACATTGTAAAGATAAAAGGAAGGGTGGGGTACTATTGCTGGGAGAAAAGAAGAGAGAGTAAAGTGTCAAGGCCTTGGCTTGGCTCGAGCTTAAATTACAACAAAATGGAAAACTCTATTTTTAGACAGCACGAATTGGGCTGCTTGCCCGAACAATGTTTTTAAGGCTCGGCTGCACGTATGGAGAAAGCAGGCTCAGGTACATGAGACAGAAGTGTGCACTAAGTATTCACTGATGCTCCACAGCTATACAAGTAAACACTGCGAGGGTACACTAGAAAGAAGTAAGGTTTATCCGTTTAAGCACTGGCAATAACAACAACAGTGGCGTGCATATGGAAATGCAAGCAGTTGTTGGATTGTGGCTGATGCAAAGCTGAGCACGCCAGACGTAAATGAGCTGCTGGTATCGCAATAAGCATGAAGCAGCTGCGGCAACCTTACCATGTCCCTTTATTTTTGTTGCAAATATATTAAAACTCGGGTTGACAGGTTTATCGTTTCCTTAAGCGTAAGTGGCCAATAAGCCGTTTTTCCTTTCCTCATCAACTGTTATTACCTTCCGATTATCTGAACCTGAACGTTTAACACAGGTCTCATAACAACATGATTTACATACTGCCTTCCTGACCCACATCTCCAATCGTATCACCAGTAATTGCTATCTTTTCATCATGTGTCTTTTGTGATTTACTTATCCAGCTAATACGTAGTAAAGTTTCCATTAGCGATTACTTCTCCCTCGTTGTCTAGTCTTGCCTTTGAAACGATTGAGGTGAACAACCGAGTCACCAGATCATCTGACCATGAACTTTCATGACAACAATGCGAGCATGATACCTATGAATCAGCACGCGCACAACTGTAAATGCCACCAAGTTCCTTGCTTCCAGTTTCCATCGATACATACGCGTGTTTTATTCAGTGGATTTTGAAAATAGGGTATAATGGGATCTCCTTTATAGCGCGGCTACACTCTGATTAAATTTCTGTCCTGGCGTGCATAGAGCTCTAAACTCAGGTTACTATACATATCTGATGGTAGCCCCTCACAGTTGTTTTCTGGTTGCGCAGAGAGAAAGGCGAAAAAAAGAAGTTGGATGGACCTAGTTCTGGTGTATTACATCTACAAGATAACAGATGCTACCAAGCAGAAAACTTTAATTTCCATCCGTAGTAACATCAACATTACTATCTATATGCGAAGTACACGGACACGCAATTAGCACGTAGGCCAGTTGTTTCACGTTTGTCTGGAAATAATATGATCGGCCAGCTTACATAATTATAAATTATTCGGTTCTGGACAAAATGGGATAACCTGTCTGAAAATTCATGAGGATTTAGGGAGCTCCCTGCGACAGCGGGTCTTAAGTAAAATGATATCACTCCTATGTAAGTGGAGTTCCGTCGGTTTGGTAACATGTAAATGCCACTGAAGTTGACATTCTCCTTGAGGCTCCAAGTGCTCGTATAGTTGTCCAAAGGACAACACAATATTGAGTAATATTGGTGAAATGATAAACTCTTCGCACTCTTCAGTCAGCGAAACAGCGTATAAATAGGAGATGTTAATGCGGGTTAGTTTGGCTCCCACCAATGTAAACATGAATGCCCCGAAAGGGCCGTACGTCTGCTAAACAGCTTGTCGTGGCAACCATTCCTCTCCAAGCAATGTACTGTGCAGACTATTGGAGTACATACTACCAATCGTTCAGGTCACATACTATATAATCCTGGATAAGACTGTTAACGGTCCAGTAGACATAGATATAAGTGTTAGCATTTAATTGCAATGGGAGCACAAGCATAATTTGAGTTGCCGCAGTATAAAATAAGTGGCTTGCCTTTGATACTACTGTCACCTTTTCCATATCACTGAGTGTTTCTCGAATGGCTAAAAAGAAGAGAGGAAACAAAAACAACAACGGATCGCAAAACGATTTACGACCGCCTCAAGGTCGAGTCAACAAGAAAACAAGGTTTAACACTCCTTCCCCACCAAGATCTGTAGCTAACGCTGCAAAACCGAATAATTCCGCTCAATCTATTGCCGGTAAGCCTGATCACTTCAGGACCCTTCCGACAGCTACTCACTGTGTCGTATAGCAAACGATGATTTTATTTCATTGGATTTCGATTTGCCAACGGTCAATGGATTACAGAGCGGAAAAAAACGCAAACACAATGACCAAGACGATCACGATGAAGAAAACGGCTTCGATCTCACCTTGTTTCCATGGCTGCCAATGAAGCGACCAGGGCCATCTTCACTGCTGCCCACGGTGAAAGAAGTGTATGTTTCTTATCAGCTGTAAGTTTACTTTGCTAACATGGATATATATATATGTAGTCTTGAAGCCGAAACAGCATGCCTATTACAGTATCTCGAACCAAGGAGAGCGGAAACACGTATGCGACAGTATTTGATTCATAAAATTACTACAGTGGTCGATAGCTCGTATCCAGGAGCAGAAGTGGAGGTTTTCGGAAGCTTTGAGACAAACCTATATCTGCCAAACAGGTACTTAAACGATGACGCGTTTGGACAGTGGAACTAATACATGGGCCTAGTGATCTGGATCTTGTTGTTCAGGGAAATGTAAAGCTGCGTAACTTGGCAAAGGCATTAGTGGAAGCTGGCGTTTGTTCGAACCCGCAAGTGATCGAGAAAGCAATGGTAAGGCTATTGAAGACACAGCCTAACGTGGCTAATGTGATTGGTATAGGTGCCAGTGATCAAGCTTGAAGATTCACTCACTGGTCTGAAGGTGGATATCACTTTGGATTCAGACTCGGGCATTGACAGTGCCACCTGTGTGAAAGGTCTGATTCGAGCTCAACGAGGCTTGCGTCCGCTTACTCTGCTGGTTAAGCTGTTCCTCGCGCTACGTCGGCACAATGAGGTCTTTACGGGTGGTTTAGGTGGATATGCTATTGTGTGTATGGTGATGAACTTTTTGCAGGTAAAAAAGTGGTTGTCTTTCATTTCTGTGTAACGCGTTGCTCATGTCTGCGCTTGGTATCAGATGCATCCCCTGATTAGTACCAACGAGATCGACCCTGTTGCGAACATGGGCACTCTCTTACTGGAATTCTTGCAACTGTATGGCATCAGTTTCCAGATGGAAGAGCTGGGAATCCGCGTGACAAACAAAGGAGCATATTTTCGCAAGGTAGACTTATGGCTCGTAGGCCAAGGCCCGACAGATGCTAACATTGACAACCAGAAACGCTACACAACCAGCAAGAACGGAAAGCCGGTGTATACGATTGAGGACCCCATGGACCAAGACAACGATATTGGTATGAAGTCGTACAATGCAGTGTCAATTATCAGAGCTTTCAGGTCTGCGTATATGCTGTTGACCAAGAGAGCATTTGAGCTGGAGGAGCAGTTGGGACACAACCGGATATCACTGGAGCGGCAAAACGGACTCAAGCTCTCCATCTTATCAAAAGTGCTGTACATACCCAAAGATATGATGCAGCTAAGAGATTCCATATCAGATGTGTACGAAAGACGTCTGTGGGAGGGAGAACCTGCAGCTAGAACGTTTGACTGGAGTCCCAACGAACAGTAATTGTAGCACTGCCCTGTATATATCCATCTTCCTTGCGCACCGTTCCCTTGTATATCATTAGCATTCTACTGCTGCACCTGCTTTATCGTGTCTCCGCTGCTCCGGTAAAGAACACTTGTCACATCATTACCGAAAATACACGAGTCGATGGTTTTAGTATCTTTGTGACAACAAAATCCAATGATTGAATCTTTATTTTTTGGGGGCGCGAGTGCAGAAGAACGATATATAAAAAAAAGACATTACAGAAAAGAAAAAGGTATTAAAGAAGTGGTGGGAAGGGAAACATTTACAACTTGCTGTCGCGGCTGCTGGCGAATTCAACAGCAGCGGCCGAGATGGCGATCTCGTTGCGCTCAACAACGCGAGTCTGGAAGATGACCTTGTTGCCTTCGCGCCACATGGAAGTCTCAAGGGTCTCACCGGGGAAGACGTGCTTAGCGAAACGGGCCTTGATGTTCTTGAAGATGGTGGGGTCGTTGTTGCCGAAAGTCTTCAAGACGTGCTTGGCAGAGATACCGAAGGAGCACAGACCGTGGAGGATGGGCACGTCGAAACCGCCCATGGCAGACATGGAAGGATCGATGTGAAGAGGGTTGTAGTCACCGCTGAGACGGTACAAGGCAGCCTGGTCTTCGCTGGTCTTTTCGGTGATGACAGCATCGGGCTTGCGGCTGGGAGGAACGTTGGCGGCAGTGGCGGCACCGCGATCAGCGCCCTTCTTGGGACCACCAAAGTTGCCAGAGCCACGGATGAAGAGAGTGAACTGGTTCTCAAACACAACCTCGCCGGATTCATCAGTGCTGGTGACGCCAACAACAACCGAAGCACCCTTGCCCTTGTCAGTGATCTCGACGATGCGGGCCTCGGACTTCAAGGTACCGCTGGTGGGAATGGGCTTCTTGAGTTCAAGGTATTGTTCACCGTGCAGCAACATCATGGGGTTGAAGTTGGGCAAGATGTCACCGAAGGGCAGACCGCTCATGATGGTGAAGGAAGGAATGACACCAAAGGTGGGGAGAACAGCAAAGTTCTCGTCGTTCTCGTAGACGTATTGCAGGTCAGTGCGCTTGCAGCCGACACCCAAGGCGTACAAGATAGCCTCCTTCTCGCCATATTCGAACGAAGTGGTCTCGAAGCTGATCTTCTTGGCAGCTTCAATGTCGACGGAGCTCTCGCTCTTGGGCTCTTCAGCAGCGTTGTTGAAGTTCTCCATGAACGATTGGAGGGAGTCCTGGGTGGTCTCGGGGTGAGTGGCACGACCATCCTCAAAGTTGGTGATCTTGGCCCACTGCTGGGCAACCTGTTCGGGGTAGAGAGGGCGGTTGACGGGGAAACCGTGACCACCGGTGCGTTGCCAGCGGACCTTGGCGATCCAGCCACTGCCGACTTCAAAGATGCTGCCGGTCTCTTCAATGCTGCTGTGGGCAAGGTAGCCGATGAGGGGAGCAACGTATTCGGGCTTGAAGGCCTCGACCATCTCTGGGGGCATGATGGTGGCAGTCATGCGCGTGCCAGCGTTGGGAGCAATGACGTTGCACAGGATGTTCTTGCGGGCACCTTCGATGGCGAGGGTCTTGGTCAAACCGACGATACCGAGCTTGGCGGCACTGTAGTTGGTCTGGCCAAAGTTGCCATACAAACCGACAGCCGAGGCGGTGTTGACGATACGACCGTACTTTTGCTTGTTCATGTGGGGCCAGGCAGCCTTGATGACCTTGTAGGTACCGTTCAAGTGGACGCGGTGGACCAAATCCCAGTCAGCATCGGACATGCGGATGAAGGACTTGTCACGGAGAATGCCAGCGTTGTTGATGAGGATATCGACGCGACCAAAGGCCTTGAGGGCAGTCTCGACGATCTTCTCACCCTCCTCGACAGAGTCGTAGTTGGGCACAGCCTTACCACCCGCCTTGATGATTTCCTCGACAACGACATCGGCAGCCTTGGTGCTAGCACCAGCACCAGTGTGGGAGCCACCAAGGTCGTTTACAACAACGGAGGCACCGAGCTTACCGAGAAGAAGGGCGTATGCTCTACCAAGACCGCCACCAGCACCAGTGACAATGGCCACCTAAATGTCACCCTGTAAGTCCGCCTGTTACTCTTTCCTCCATCCATCTCAATTCCTCTTACCTGGCCATCGAAGCGGAGGGGCTCAGCCTTGGGATTGGCGGGAACAGCCTTGGCACGCTCCAGCAGACCAACAAAGTCAGTGTCAGTAATAGAAGCGGGGTATTCAACCTTGGAGAAGTCGGTGATCTCGTCCCACTTGGCACCAACGGCAGCGGGGTCGAAAGTCTCGTCAGCCTTGAAGACGCTGCCGACGGAGCGCTCCCAACGAAGCTTGGCAACGAAGCCACCGCCGACTTCAAAGATGCTACCATTTTCCTCGGTACCTTCGTGGCACAAGAAACCGACGACGGGGCAGACGTAGTCGGGCTTGAGGGCAGCAAGAACCTCGGGTGGCATGACAGTTTCGGTCCTATGCGATTGTTAAGGGGGCGTGTTCCAAACTGTATGCATGCAACTTACATTCTGGATGCAGCCATGGGGGCAATGGTGTTGCTGTGGATGTTGTACTTTGCACCCTCGCGAGCAAGCGAGTTGCTGAAGCTTGCCAAAGCCAGCTTGGCTGTAGTAATTTTCACGTTCATAAATTAACATGTGATTTTCCATATGCGTTTGCATACACCTACCAGCGCTGTAGTTGGCCTGACCAAAGTTACCGTACAAACCGGCGGCAGAAGCGGTCATGATGATACGGCCGTACTTTTGTTCCTTCATGATGGGGAAGGCAGCCTTGGTGACAGCGTACGAACCCTTGACGTGTACAGCCTGAATGAGATCCCAGTCCTGATCAGTCATGCGGGCGAACGACTTGTCACGGAGAATGCCAGCATTGTTAATGATAATGTCGATGCGGCCGAATGCCTTCATTGCGGTTTCGACAATCTTGTCACCATCAGTGACAGAGTTGTAGTTGGCGACGGCCTTGCCACCGTTCTTGATAATCTCCTCAACAACGACATCGGCGGCCTTGGTGCTGGCGCCATCGCCGGTGTGAGAGCCACCAAGATCGTTTACGACGACGCTGGCGCCACGCGAGGCAAAGTACAAAGCGTAGGCACGACCAAGACCTAGGCGTTCCGAGTTAATTGTCTATTGCTCCCTGGGTTGGCAGACTAGAGCAGCGACGGGTTACCTCCACCAGCGCCAGTGACGATGGCGACACGTCCATCATATCGAATTTCGTTGTTGGCCATGGTTATTATTAATGAAAAAAGAAAGGAAAAAGTGTGGGGTTGCAGTCAAGTCTGAGGCCGTTTTATAGCGGACGAATTTGTTCTTTTCACATTTGTCGCCTGTGTAACCTCTCCGCTTTTCACATGGGCAACCATCACGATTGGTCAGCAGCCTGATCTCCCCCTCTTTTCCCTGGGTTGCTTGTGCAATGATACCGCCTGCCGCCGCGCACCCTTCTGCCGTCTTGGTGGCTGCAGCTGCGTGCCGGGAAGGTGTCGATACGCTGGTGCTGTTTTCGAGAAGCATTTTTTGTCACCGGATGAAATGAACACCCGGAACTATTCCTCCGTGCGAACTTTCGGCAGAATACAAAATAACTGTTTACGCATCCCAAAAAGGTGACCGAGCCAGCCACTCCGACATGCATTTTTCACCTGTCAGCGCCTTTGCTGCCGTCCGTTCTCCAACCCCTACGTCAGTTTTCCGTCGTGATCATTGGCGGGGTTCATCACTTGCCCATTGTTTTCCTGAAAGCGTCCCTATCTATGCGCCGTCTTCAGCCAAAGCGGCTCCCAGGGGCGGCTACCTTTTGTTCGGGCGCCAACTCAGGAGACCAGCTGCATTACACGTTTTTTCTTGATCAAAGTATGCACTGTATATTCCGGTTTCAGTGGCAATGGTAAGAAACACAGTGCCATTGGATACCGTGATACGAATAGAATCATGTCAGTCGACTCTGGATTTCAACACAACGCCACGCATTTTTCGATCTTGGACAATTGACACTGCTGTGATACGTTTCTTCGCAGATTCAGTCCATACCAAATCGTACAACGAAGCACTTGTTTTACTCACATGCGTACTGCAAACGTTCTTTAGTCTTGTCTGGAAGAGACGGCTCGAATCCGACCGAAACTGCAAAAACCTTCACGTCGCAAGTTCAGCTATGCTGGATACTCGGCGATTTGAGTATAAATACGGCAATTGGAAAATGCATGTCATCCGTGATTCCATTGTTTGTGTCACTTTGTATTTGTTGAGAGCATTGAAATGTCTGAACTTTGACCATTCTGCACTTTTCTTCGCCATTGTTGGAGCATACACTAAAGCTTATGTACCGAAGCACATGGGAAATCACCCGGATAACCAGATACCCATACTATTCTGCTTATTGCTATAAAGGTTTTGCGCCCTGCAAATATTTTGACACACTTTTTCCGATAATTTAGCCGACGCAAAAAGGTGGGGTGGGTAGCATCGTCGCACACAAGGACCAAAATCTCTCAAGTGCATGAATCTGTGGGGCTTTGAGAATATTCATATAATAGCTGGTCTTGAGCCGAGCCATCTATACTTGTTGCATGCGTTTGTATATAAACCGCAACGGATGCTAATAGACAAAGATGACTGCAATTCGTCTTCCTGGTGGTGTGTGGTGAAGTAGTTTTGACCGCCCAAGGTGCTATATGTGTATGTTTGTTATCTGTTCTGTCTTGTTACTAATATATATACATTTCTATCAGAGCCTGTGAATTTAACCACTCGCTTGCAACGCCAGGAAACCGAACTCTTAGTTGTTCAATTGTAATGCCCGTAAAAGGAAGCCTTTCCCAAAACGCGCTTCTTGTACGTGCGTGCGCAATTCTCAATTATATACACGTAAGTCGGTTCCCAGAAGCGTAATAATAGAATACGAGACTTTACTGCCATTGCATTAATATATATTAACGTTATCTATTAAGAAATAACATGTTTAATGGTTAGGCTGAAAATTACTTGGTCGTGTTGATCTTCAGGCATATATACATCCCAGTCATAAGTTGTGTGTGATCGTATCAACTCCCACATTTGGTATATAGTGCATGATAAAATTTCCAGTTTCTTCAATGCCGATGAGGCTGCCGAGCGAAATACTATTAAGCTTCGATTCTTGCGCAGCAGCTGCTGTGATCTATCCTTGCCAACCTGAACAGGCGTATAGCGAGTTAAGCGACCTACTAGGGTGCATTCGCAGCTTTATAGCAAAAATCAACTGTATGTACGTATGTTATATACTTATGTCAAGATCCTAAAGCTGATAATATCAGAACCCAGGTGTGATATTGATCCCACTTGGCTTACTTGTTCAGCATACAATAGATTCCTAAGCCAATCTTAAATGGTCGCTACTACATCTCCTTAATAAAATACACTACGCAATACCCCCAAAAACGACGCTTCTCGTTAAGCTAGTAACGTGTTTCTACGATATATCTACTACATAAAGGAAGTTTTCGACACAGCTTGCTGCTCAGGGCAAAGCATAGATGAAAACGGGAAGCCTGTATCCGACCTGTACGCCGCCGTGAATAACTACATAAAAGCAAAAGATATAGATGGGATTGACGAATAACAACGCATTTACTGCGTTGCGTTGTGGTTACTTTGGTTCAAGGAGCATGTGAGCATAGTTTCTCTTGCAAGTAACGTAAATGTTTAGTCAGGGCGTGATTTATTGGAGCAAAGCTGCAGCAAAAGTGGGAAGCGGTACGGGAGGAGAGGTATTCAAAACAAAAGCTGTTTAGGCAACTGGATTTATGGGATACGCGTCGACTGTGGGGGGTGAGCGATGGTTGTTCACCTGCAATCTAACATTCAAGGTCGAAAAGACCGAAAACTTTTGAGTGCAATGTTGTTTATGAATGAGGGAGGGTATCAGTTCGCGAGGAGGAGCACAAAGAGGCTTGCTCTTTATACTTGGCGTGGCATCGTGGTCGTTGTTGGCTCGTTTCTTCCGAGATGTTCGGTGGCTGCGTCGAATATGGGTTTCCAAATCTACCGTCACACCACGCTTCCAATACCACACGACCGTATTCTCATCCGACAGGTACTCTGATCGGTCCAGAGGCATGTCTTCTACAAACAGTCGGTTCTTGAGGCCATACGTGGGCTGGTATATCTCGATAAAGTCGGGTTCGACGACAATCACGGTCGCCGAGACGACCCATGGATCGGAGGAAGTGGACAGGTAGCGACATAGATAAAGATGAGAACTCTGCTCTTCGGCGCGCGAGGCAAGTTCTTTGCGGTAGTTGCAGTGATGAGTAATGCTTTGTATAGATTTTTTGCTGTAGCCGCTGGACTTCCTTGACTTTAATGCGTGGTCGAGTTGACGGTGGACGATAATGTCGGCGTATCGACGGATGGGAGAGGTGAAGTGGGTATAGACGGGCTCATTCAATGCGTAGTGCTTCCGTCGCTCACTGTCCAGTGTGCCGGCGCAAAAGTATTTAGCTCGTTGCATGGGTCGAATGGCCAGCGTCAACAAGGCCTGTTTGACAGGACCATCGGGTATTGCTTGGAATGATCTTTGTAATGTGCCAGCGCTCTCTGGATCTATGTGGAACCCGAGCTTTTCTGCCATTGAAACAAATTGGTCCATTCGCCGGATGATGGGCCCTCGGTGTCGTCTTAGCAACGATTCGGCGGGGAACGACTCGCTGATCTTTTTAGCGGTACTTGTGTTGGCTTCCAACATGAATTCTTCAACAAGTTTGTGAGCGTCAAGTACTGCGTATGGCCCGACTTTTACGGGATCTCCGTCGCTGTTCAGTTGGAATGATAGTCTCAGCGATTCAAGTGCCAAGGCACCTTGCAAGAAACGCCGTCGTCGTCTGTGGCGTGCCAGTGCCATCAGGTTCTTGATGCATTCTTCAATTTCTGATGCCCTCGGGATAGTTGGGTCGAGATGGCCGCCGTCAATGACTTTTTGTGCGTCCTCGTACGCCAGCTTTGCAGATGATCTTTATATATAAAAGAAGTAGGATCAGTATCAACCCTTTCAATTCATTCGCTTGCTTTTTTTACCGAATGACCGACTTTGCGAACGACGTCTCTAGGACCCGTGCCTCGGTATCCATTCGCCAAATCACCGAAAATGTCAGTCGATCCTCACCGGGATTCAGACTGCAAAGGTCCTGGCACAGCACTTCGGGGAGCATGGGCAACACTCTATCAATCAAGTAAGTGCTAGTGCCTCGGTCCTTGGCCTCGGTGTCGAGTGGCGTGTTGGGTCGTACAAAATGCGACACGTCTGCAATGTGCACGCCCACTTCGAAACCATTTGCCAGTGGAGTGATGTGCAATGCGTCGTCCAGGTCTTATGCTGCATGAGTGTGTGGGGTTACATTATGGCAGGCGTCAATGTTTACCTTTTGCAGTACTCGGATCGATGGTGAAAGTGAGCGTGTCACGCTTGTCCAAGCGCTTTGAGAGCTCGGCTTGGGGGATGATGTAAGGCAAGGGCGGGAGTGCAGCAAGCGCAGCTGGACTAAACTCCTCGGTGGCGATACCGCACTCGGCCAATATGGCCTTGGTCTCGACATTCACGTCACCCACTTGGCCCAGGACCCGCAGGATTTTGCCAGCAGGTCGGGTCTTGTTGGCTAGCCATGAAATTGTTTTGGCAACCACAAGCAAATTCTTGTACTTTTCCTCATTCTCATACACATCGGCCGGGGCATTGGCGTGCGGGATATAGAACAGCGGCGCCCGTCGGTCCAATGGCTGGAACCAAAACCGAGCGTCCTCGTTGGAATTGTCGTTCTGGTTTTCGTCGGTGGTCGGGCGATCCACGTGCAAGTAGCTAGCTGTCAAGTTACTAAACAATAATCAAACCATCGGGAGCAGATCGCTTACCCGACAAACACTCGATCCTTTTGCTTCTGAACGATTCCGACCACTTTGCCGGCATATTTGGGCTTGGCCTCAAAGTCTTCGTCTTCTCCCTCATCATTCTCCAGCTCCTCCACCTCGTTGGATCCGTTCGAGTCTCCATTGTTGAATTTGGACGCATAGCGCCGTCGAGCCTCCTTGCGCTCGTTCCAGACCGGCTCGAGCTCGATAAATTCCACTGCAACGATATCTCCATCGAATGCTCGATTGCGACGGAGATCGCTTCCAATGTAAATGTCCTCGTCCATTTCGTTGACGGAGACATATGCGTCGTAACGATTGCTTCGATTCACGCGCAGCACGCCGATTTTGACATAGCCGTTGGTGACCTGCGTATCGATCTCTTGTTGCGAGCGATACTCGGGATAGCTGAATCCATCGAACGTGTAATCGAGCCAGCGCTTGCTGCCTCTGCCGTTGGTGTACTGTTGATAATGGTCGGGGGACATTTTGCCAAGGAACTGCGGGTACATGAACGGCGAGCTGGTGTCGGTCAACACTTGAACGGGTTGATTGTACTCGTAGGACGATCGCTGCTGTTGACGAGGAGCACCGCGACGCAAGTTGGGCCCGGGGGTGATGGTAGTGAAATGGCTGGTGTTGTTCAACGGCACAATCTGGCAAATAATATCCTCGAAAGAAAGGTTGCGAGGCTCCTTTTTATTGTTGCTGTAGGAGTAGACCAGTTTCATGGGAGCATCATCATCATCATGCGTCGTTTCCGTTGGTTCTGGCATTGCTTGTTCTTCAGACAGCTTTGATGGTTCAAATGGCTCTTCCGGTGGCTCAGGAGTCCATCCTGATCGTGGAGGAATGTCGGGTAGTTCATGCTGATCTTCTTGATCGTCCTCGTCCCAGTCGTCGTTCCATATGCTGCTCTGTGGTTTCTGCTGCTCCACCGGATCATTGTTGCTGGCTTGATCCGTGGCAACATTTTCTTCTTCCACGTTGCGGTGGATGGGTGCGGCGGCCGGTGGCGGCGATAGGCGCTGGGGACTCGTCCAAGAATGAGTGGTGGGTGAACCCACTGGTGTTTTCGACGTTGGCTCCTCTGGTGCCCGCCAGGACCTCCATCGTTCATTGGCTGATTCTTGATTTTGTTCGCTTCGCAAATAAGGCGAGCGACCTCGGGGCGAAACGCTTCGGCTTGTTGAGGCATTGCTCCAGGTCGAAGGAGCAGGCGAATTGATATAGGTCCGTGACGATGGTCGCGGTGAATGTCGATAGTTGTAGGTTTTGGCACTACGCGATTCATCCCGCGAACGCGACCCTTGCTGCTGGATTCTTTGTCAGCCAAAAGGACCCGAAAAAGTAAACATTGAGCACAACAAAAGCTTACATTATGGAGGTCTGACATTTTGAAAGAGAAAGAGAGCGCGTAGTGTGTCTATTTTTTTCAACCCACGGCGCCCCCGCTTTTGTGTGTGTACGAAATCATGCCCGTTTTAAGTATTTTACATAAGGAAACCGAAAATTCTAAATTATTGCACCTTGTTCTTTGGCGTGCGCACAGGCTTCTTCAACACAAACTTGTCTACCACAAAGATAGCCAACAGAACAAAGTGACCGATGAAATACACATTGCTGTACGCCGTCCACATCTTGCTGAACTTGAGCAGATCGAATTGAACCACACAGTAATGCAGCGCAGCACTGCATGTGCACCATGCCACCACTTTCCAGGCCGCCAGCAGCAGCGCATTCTTGGATGTGTATGTCTGGACGCAAGGATACAGGCGCTTGCGGAGAATGCTTTCGCAGTAAGTGACGGCAAACTCGCAAA
Source organism: Fennellomyces sp. T-0311 (assembly GCA_025266875.1). Classification (NCBI taxonomy): domain Eukaryota; kingdom Fungi; phylum Mucoromycota; class Mucoromycetes; order Mucorales; family Lichtheimiaceae; genus Fennellomyces; species Fennellomyces sp. T-0311. The sequence goes on from JALLLT010000012.1 coordinate 847,424, forward strand.
AGAAGGTGGTGAAGTAGTTGATGTGAAGACCGTGCCAGATGGCCAGGAACGCCAATGCACCGAACTGGGAAAAGGTCTTGTTGTTCAGGAATCTGAGGCGCTTGAAGACGTAGTATTTGGTCCACAGGTTGGTGTTGATGTTGAATGCTGCAATCACATGATCAATCGATGTTGCCAGTTCAAAGGTGGCTGGCAGTGCGTTGGCCAGGCCACCGAACGAGCGTCGACCTTCGCCGTCCTTTCCTTCGTATGTGATGCCAAAGTATGCGCTAGCACCTATGTTATTCGCGCGTATTAGTTTTCTTCTTAGAGTCCCTCCTTTTCTTTTGCGTGGAGCCATCCAATACCTTCCGTCAACATCCAGACACCAATGTACTTGTTGTAAACAAACTTGCCCGACACCAAAAAGATCCATGCGCGACGAAGGAAGCACAATGAGGCGTATTCTTCGGTAAGCAAGTAGGAAGTGGGGTATTGACCACCGATGCCTTGCTGGATGGCAAGATAGACAATAGCCAGACCCAAGCAACGGAAGACATAGCGCAACTGATCCTTCTCGGCCTCCTCCTGATCCACGGCATTATCTTCATGCATGGGTGAAGAAGACAGCCAACGACGGTAGAGCGAGAATGAGAATTGGGGACCGACCAGGAATGCGGAAGGGAAATAGCAGTAAGCCAACACCTGGGTAAATTCGGGAAGGTGTTCGAGAGGGGTATCGGCGGCAAACGACCAGGGCAGCTTGTTCGGGGGCTTTGCTTGAGCGGTCGGACGCACAGAAGTTAAGTGATCTGTGGATTCCTCGGCTTTCTTTGTGGGTTCAGGGCCTTCCACTTTGACAACCGAGGTTTTTCCGTCATAAAAGTCGAAAGCGAAACCCATCAATCGCAAGCACAGGATGCATTGGGGCATGGTCCAGGTGACATCATAGTCGTCCGTAGCAGTGTAATAGTAGCCAGCCAACAAATAGATCGCGTTAAATAACCATGCAGCTGCCGTGCCGTACAGACGATTGCCGATACGATCGCCCAGGAGAAGGAAACCGTAGGTTCCTGCAATGGTAAGGAGCGAATGATAGATCTCGGCACCGTTGAAGAAAATGGCAAGAGCAAGACCCGAAATCAAAATGAACATGTTGCGTTCGGTGACAGTCGCAGCAGTAACAATGGCGCCTTTGCCTTTCAAGTACATTTTGTTGTACCATTTCGCAATGGGGTAACCAAGCCCCAGCGTCACCAAGAGTCGAAGTGTTGGCTCTGGGACACCGGTGATCCCGGCGATTATTGACAGAAACGACACCATGGTAACTACGAAAAAAAAAAGGTTACAGGTCCGAGAAGAAATCAACTTTCCATCCGTCAAACTTTCTGGATTTTAAATACGAATCAATGGGGTTGTGGGCTGCCAGTCCACGAATAAGCTGGCTGGCTGGCCTTTGCCAGGATCAATAGGTGGTGACTATCATCACATGTCAACAAGAAATGAAATTCGACGTGAGTTTATTCCCTTGTTTATGTATCGATGGATGTCAGTTGGTCTAAAGCTGTTCGAACTCTATCTCGTACATCGCGGCTGGGGTCTTTTTCCATTGCCTGCAGTTTGCGCTCAACACCAAGCGCCCGAAGCCGATTGATTCTCTCTACCAATGCTGCCAGCCATTTATGTAAGCACTTCAATTCATGCTACCCCACCCATACACACACACTCACCGTCCTCATCATCATCCGAGTTGATCCATGTCCAGTTGATAATACACCATACTGCTGCCACTCGAATCTTGGGTGCCTCGTGAGACTGTATTGAAATTTATCAGCTACATGCGCTGCCATCCAATCCTCCTCCCAAACAAAAATACGTTACCAAATGATGAATGATGCTGTTCACGATATTCGGTCGGCTCATCAACATGGTCCTTGGCTCTTCAGAGCTGCTAGACATGTTTGTTACAATGTACAGTGCAGGCTCCAGTATCTAGACCGTGAATTAAGAAAAAAGACACACACATACACGTACACCCTTGCATATAACATACCGAAGTCATGGTCGTACTATCATCGCCTTCAAGGCCCATATTGGATGTGACTTGCAACTTGCTTTCCAACACATCCAATAAATCATCCTTTCCAATCCCATCAATCACATCTTCTATATCCTGCACTCGCGTATCAGATAAAAGGGAACAACCAGGGCCGATTGTAATGCCTTTACCTCTTGTTGTCCACACACTAAATTTCGTACGATTTCTAAGGCTTGTTCTTGAATGGCAGGATTCGGTTCGTGTAACAATTCGATCAATGCATCATATGTGAGTGACTTCATAACTGCCTTTTTGGCACTTAAATCGGCTTTGTACAGTAAACTGTTCAGTGCCCACACACCATTTAGTTGGAGCTTTGAATCATTTGATCGTGAGTATTCGACGAATCGGTCAATCGCACCAGCATCAATCACGCTCTGTAAGCCGCTTTTAGCAAAAAAAAAAAGTGTTACTGGCATATAGTTTTACCTTCTTCATGGGCGAGAAATCAAGGGTAAGGTTGCACAAGGCACCACATGCTGCAGCTTGAACAACAATCGATTCATCATGCAGAAGCTTTATACATATGTATAAGTTCACCGAACTACTCCCAGTGAACGGGGAAAAATACCTTTAGTAGTGGAGTGGCCACTCCAGCATCCACCAAACTGGTACGCAAATTGCTAACACTTCGAGAAAGCGACTTTGCACATTGACAAGCAGCTAATCGAACATGCGGGTACTTGCTTTGAAGTGCTGATACAACATTTGGTAAGACTTTGGAATTGATGGCCTATTTACGGCGTCTTTCATTAACCACAGCAACAGATAAAGGAAAAGGGCTGTAATTACCTGTGATCGACACTCTTCCTTTAACAAAGTAGCAGCGGCAATTGCAATCAAAGAGTTCTAACACAGCATCGTTTAGCTTATACGCATTTAAACTTGTAGTCCCCCCTCCAAAAAAAAAGAAACCTTACCTCTCGAATCTTTTCTCGGCGTTTTGCCACACTTCCAACACCTGGTACACCGATCTTTTCATCGGAATCCTCATCATTTTCCTTTGTTGATACACTTGCAAGTAATTCGGCCAGTCGAGAGATTGCATCGGCATCAAATGCAGCCTTTTGCATATCCTCGCTGTCCTTGACCAAATCCGCCAACACCAATGGGGCTCTCTCCTGAACATCACCAGACGGGTCCTTCAACAATTTGACCAAAGCGGGCAACACAACGAGTATAATCTCGTTGAATGGCTCGATGAATACACCCGTTCTGTACAAATTCGTCAAGCTATATGAGTGTATGTGCTTTAGTGATGCCTGTCCGCTTTTTTCCTAACCAACTAATAATGTACAACTCACCAAGTGGCGGCGATAAGTCGCATATTGGGACACTTGTCACGTACAAAATCGAGCATGGTTGCCGTTGTTAGCTGATTCGAATCAATAGCTAAACCGTACAGTTAGTACCGTTTAGTATATTTTGGGATGGGATAATTGTTTACGTTTAGCGTGAATCACAATCTCGCCGAGTTCAGAGTTCTCGCGACACAAGGTGGCCAACGCATCCAGAGCTGCTTCTTGGGCTTTGACATGACCTGAATGTAACAAGTTGACGAGGGGTGGAATGACTCCAGCCGAAGCCAACTGCATCTGTTGTTCCTGTGTATCGCAGCATTTAGCAATAAGTGCCGCTGAAAATTCCGCAATCATGCCAAACGACAAACTCTCCGACGTCGCGCTAGGTAGACCTTGTTGACACAAGTAAGTCGATGTCGCGTCCAACAAGGCAACCAAATCCGCTATATGCTTTTCCTATCACGGTATAAGTTTTTTTTATGTCAGAGAGAAATACTCACGTGCCGTATTTACCGTGAAAATATCATCCTTGGGCGTTCGAGGACATGTAAAGACTGACTTTAATGCGCGTGTTGCAGCTTCCAATAACTTGCGTTTTTCTCGAATCGCGTCAATCACCGGGACATTGCGACGTAGCGACAAGGAATCGAGAAGTGGTGTTATAGCTCCACAAGACACCACCACATTCACATTTTCGTCTTTGCCTTTTTTTATATATAAAACACATTAGTTATAATGAATGTATTGCGGGTTTTACGTGTATATATATATACCGTAAGCAATGCTGCCGAGAACTGTGGCTGCTTGAATCTTGAGAAGGTACGACGTAGCATCAGGAAGTGAAAGATATTCAACTAGTCTGACGAAGAAACCGATTAATAAAGGCGGGAAAAGGAAGGGTTCTTTTGCATACTTTTGCACAACACCGAGTTTAATGTAAAGATCCTTTTTAGTTTTGTTGCCAATCACTGAATTTTTAATAAATCGTAAAGCTTTCAGCCGTTTGGCATCGTCGTTGGAAGCGAGGTCTTTGATCGATTCTTGATATTTCGAAGTGGTCATGGAAGAAAGCCAATGGAGCTAAAATCGCAGTCTTGAGTCGGGATTAATCTTTGGACTCTTCCATAAACGGAACTAACTTTGTTTGTTGCCCACTTTCATCATTCTGTTAAAAGAGCCATTCTATCACAGAGCACGTGAAATACTATTCAAGCTTTTTCTTACAGGTACCTGAACTCCTGAGTAACGAAAGTGTGAAAACGCTATCGCGATATATTGGGCTGCCAAGGATGCACATTGCTACTGCTTGCTTACAAGGGAGAAATAGAATGTCCTTAGTGCTTAATATTTGCTTATAAATTACCACCACGATATTGTGGAAATAGATCCAAAGTTGATATTGCTGTTATGAGAGATGCTTATGAGAAACACCATGAGGAGACGAGGTAACCAGGGAAATCGATGCTATGTTACACATGGCCCGTTCCAAAGGGTCCACTGTGCTGTTAGGTAACCACAGTAAAGTCTTCCGATCATTAGAATCCCCCCCTTCCACTTTCAGAGAAAATTATATGCAAACAATCCAATTATTTCAGTAATTGCATACACAGTTTGACCTATATTTAGCACATACTTACTGTAAATAAAGGCGACCCAGACCCGCCTGTTGTAATGGATGGTTCAAGTCGCAGCGCAGACCCAAATGTATCGCAAGTTCATTGTATCAACTCGGGATATACACAAATCTCTTTCTGCACCTGTTGAGCATCATTGTATTCGCAAAAGGTATGCACAGCACGTGGAAGCTAACGATCTCTTGCAGTGATAGTAATCAGTGAATTCTTTGGGCTGCCTCTCAATTTACCCAGTAGACTGGTTGTCTCTTTACCTGTGATACAGAGATCTTGAGGGAGTGGCAGTTATTGCAAGCTGTTGCGATAGGTCGAGCGTCAGTAGCAATACTCAGTCATCCTTCTTCCGCTCCACGCCTTCGAGGCAAGGAACTCCGATACTGCTTGTGCTCGGTTTGGTAAAGAAGTCGCTGAATGCTGTCGTGGGCAAGCATATTGAATGATAGGGTACTGATACTTTTCGCAATGTCAAAATGTCAGCAGTCACATTCAACACAGCCGGCGCAATAAACTCTCCATCTAGCTTGACCGTACTCAAGGTTGATAGGCGTCCAAGGGATGCATGCTGCTCTAGTAAATTCACTCTGTATTTCTACTCCAGCGCTGACTTCGAGCTGTTTTGGGCACTTTGATGTTTTCAATATCGCGAGAATGTTGTTTTTCTCTTCCTTCTCGTGTATCCAGTGATGGCGAACATATATGAGCTTGGCAGTTTGTTGCGAGTTGCGGGGCACGGGTGCGTGTTTTTTTGTGGGATTTTAAATTTAAGCAGCGACTTCGTTCCTGAGGAAAACCAGTCCATATTTCTTGCATTACTGCCTTCATTCACGAAACTACGATGTCTTCGCCTTTCAACAATTCTGGTGAAGTGGAACGTATTGTTTTTAAAAAAATTGATGGTGTCGCGGCAGTTGGCGCAAAAGAATCACGACGGCATTAAAGATGGAATTATGTCATGAAAGCATGTCTGGGTGCAATTGTGCGCACAAATGGCTCATGTTCAACAGTGGTGAGACCGAAGTCCACCACTAAAATACCGCAAAGCAACTTACTGCAGGTTGTACATCTTGTGGCATCGAATTAATACATCAGATATAAAATCCATGTAGAACGACAGTTTCTGTTATTATTATAATATATAAACATAGATACAGACATAGATTTACATATTCAACACGTAGTATATTGATCAGATTCGATGTTGGTAAGTATCATAGCAGAAGTTTCTAAGCATAGTCCCATATAAAATGGTGCGAATTGAATAAATTCAGGCAATGCTTTTAAAACCTACAAAAAAATACCCACAAAAAAGAACCCTTTAAGATGAAATCCCCACAAAAAATATCCCATAAAAAACATAGCTCAAGATTTTATAATACAAAATATACAAGCGATCGGACCTTATAAAAAAACCCACAAAAAACGGGTGGCAAAGCCCACAAAAAATAGGCAAATCCCCACAAAAAGTTACCGCACCCGCGGGGCACCCTGCACCATCCAAGCGATCGGCTGGACGTGCGGTACAGTAGTTCAAAGCTTCAAATTGTGGTAATTGTAGTCTGATTGGCTCATCAAGGCCCATTTCTCGAGATCTATGAATACCAAATGGAGCTCTTCGAGACTTACCCCTTGTGATTGAACTAAGGGTTTTACCTCGCGCACACCAAATTTTTACCTCGCGCACACCAAACCACCCAGTTACTTTAGTAAAATGTGCTGAGAATAGAAATCACCTTGCGCACACCAACTCACCTTGCGTACACCAACTCACCTCGCGCACACCAAATCACCTTGCACACACCAAATCATCTCAAGCACACCAAATCATCTCAAGCACACCAAATCACCTCGCGTACACATCAGATACATTTCGCATACCGAATATCTGATACACATCAGATATGCTGGAATGTAAAGCACCTTATTGTCACTATGCGAGTATGACCTTAATTCGCTTTCGTATGTAGTACGCTGGTAAATATATGTGACGACAAGATATGTAAGATAATTATACGCTTCAGGGTAGAGTTGATTAGGATTTTTAACTAACACATGCGAAGTCAATGATTAACTTCGCAAACTCAGGTAATACAACACTTACTCGATTTCATAGAAATACTGTTCACAAACAGCTTTCTCTCTGTGAAGGTACTTCCATGTTGCTTTATAGTGCCCTGGTATTTTCAAATCATCCCATGCTTTCTCGTGATATAGTGGAACTGATGGCCATTTGATTGTGATAGCTGGGCGCATCGTAATCGAGTAGTAATGGTTGTTGACCAAATGTAGAATTATCGGTTGGGGCTTTGTTTTATCCTCCAAAGGCGTCAGTGGCAAATACAATTTAGGAGTATGCTGGAAAGGAGTTCCTGTGGCGAAGAAGGCGATCGGTGTACCTAGCGCATCTGCTGCTACTTGTCCCATGGTGCTTGCATCAAACCAGAAGCTTATTGCGCAAGATGCTGTTCGCTTATGCGCAGTGTCTGGCGTGACGCCATACTCAAGCACTGACCGAAGCCCCTGGTATTCGTCTTCGGAATTCATACAGACATATTTTCGGTAAACATCTGCATTACCTATGACGAGAGTGAGCATTGCTTCCTTAATCTCAATATAGCGATCTTCGTCTTTAAGGTACTGCGCAGCAAGTGCGCGCCATCCGCACCAACCATCACCGTGTACTGTGATGGTGGCCGATACTGCATGTCGTGGTATGCTGCTATGTACCCAGCTGAAGCAATAAGTAGGAACATGTTAAAGCTCGCTAGCAGGTATCACATTTTTCGTACTTACTATGGCACAGAAGTTGCTATTTCTTTTCTGTAGTTTCGCTTCTTTGGCCAGAGCTCTTCGACATCAGCTTCATCGCCTCTTCTCCGTTTCTTTTCGACGCCTGATGCAGTATACCCTCGATCGGCCTTGCTTTCCTGCACTTGTCCGATCTCCTTCTTTTCTTTCTCAAGAAGCTTTCGCTTCTCTTGTTGCTCGGAGACCTCAAATGCCGATGGTAGTCTTGCATTTTTAGTGCCCTTCGGTCTACCTTTGGTGACAGTGTGGACGGGATAGCGCAAGTCATCTACATCGATTGGCGTGAAAGTCTCGAGTGTGCACTTGAGAGCTGCAATTAGATCTGCACGCTGCTGGCTATCACTTAAGCTCTTGTAGAGCATTGTAATGGAGTGCATGCTTTCAGCAAACTCTGTATCTACCGCTTCTTCAACAGCGTCAGAAAGCGGCAAAACGTCAACATTTTCTGTAAAGATCGGTAAGTAGAGCCAAAAATATGTTACGAGCTACTCGATATAAGTACCTGTTCTTGATTTTAATAGCCATCTGGTACCAATACAGCTTAAAGAGATAGTTTGAGATCGATCTGCTGGAAGTGTGTGCTGACATGGTAGAGAATAGTTAATGTTCCATGTACAATCGCAACCTTCCTCAAGAGCTTTTTTCCGATCATCTTCGTCTAGTGCCCAGCTCTTATAAAGCTCTGCCTTTATACGGTGAATTGCAAAATGGCAAACGGAGCCTTGTAGTGGCTGGAGAGCCTTACGCATGTCGTTGTCAAGATAGCCGTCTTCAGCTTTAAATGGTAAGAAGCTGAGGAGCTCCTTGTTGTAAATGTACTCCTCGGAAAAGTCCTTGGTTTTTTTAAAAGCAATGTTAGCAGCAAAGTCATAAAAATACTACGCGACATCATACATTTTTTGTCAAATATATGTGAATTCCCTTGAAGAGTTTGAGTAATCGACCAGGTGTACTCAGCACTTGTTTAATTCCCCAGTGTGCACCTTCAATTCGCTGCGTAGTACGGGCACCAAGGTGGACATGTTTTTCTGTCCATGCACCGGCCCAACGGTCTTTATAAGCTTCCATGCTATTTTCATTTATATGTATTAGATTCATTGGTGCGCAAAATACTGTTTGTTATTTACCCGTCGATATACTTGGTTAACTCTTTGAACCTTTTGTTTCCGATAATCAACCTTCTGAACGTAGCAATAGCGTCATCGAAATCTTGAGTGGAACGTCCCCATATCATGTTATCGACGGCACCAAGGATCTCTACATAGTCTTCGGAATCGCGTGTAAAGCCCTTGGAGAGATGGGTTTCAAAGTTTTTTTTAATGTGCCATGCACATAACGTATGAGGAGTGTCCGGGTACACTGCACGTAGAGCTGCACCTAGAGCCTTGTCATCGTCAGTGACAAAGATGCCTGGGTTGATCGCGCCATTATCGAAAACGACAGACTTTAGCTGTCTCAGCAACCATTCGTAGGACGCCTCTTTTTCGTTTGAAATTAAGACCGAACCAATGTAAAATGATCGAAGCGACTTGGACGATTGGTTGGACGCGAGGTTATCGATACCGACAATGTTGACCAAAGGCATTTTGTTCGTCACAGTTTTGTAGGTCGCATCGAGAACAATGACCTCACTAAACCGTCTGGCCCGCTCAATACTTTTCTTGTGCGTCACAAAAAGCTTGTCGATCGTATCTTCGGTTTTGCTGTAACGCAATAGATACCCATGGCTTTTAAGATAGTCATGAAGAGTACGTGCTTCAGACTGCTTCATCGCTCGTGCCACCTCTTCCCTGATTTTATACACATCTTTGGGTATCTGTGTCTGCTCACCATTCGCTCCGGCCGTTTGGTGCAAGATCTGAGCAGGTGTGAGCATGTTTTCAGACATTTCGATAATCTCAGCCCTTTTCTCTGGATCATCGTTCCGGTATTCGTGGTAGACCAGCGTACTGGTCGCCATAGGATGGGAATGCTCAGAACATTTAAGGGTTGCCCTCCAAAGACCGTCGGATTTCTTTTGGGATGCATAAACTAGCCAGGGACAGCCGATTTTCTTAGAGGGACGAATGGGGTTCTTTTTCACAACTCCATTGCTGCACTTATGAGACCCTTCTTTGACACCCTAATTATGTAATAGTAAGTAACAAAAGTCACGTTGACTTGTATACATAATATAGTATAATAAATATGTCAACCTCCTCGAGCACTTCTGTATCGTCATTACATGCTGTATCGCCAATTTTGTTTTCACCGCCATTCTACAGACACAGATTCACATATAAATGGGCGGCTTTATAGATATCTTTATTTTTCGTAACTACCATTTTCTTGACTTCATACGATTCTTTCTCATCATTCCCGGCTCCCAACTGTTTTTTAGTGCGGTGACCACGAGCCTCACCACCATGACCACAAATAAAATTCGTTTTCACCGTGCCTTGGTTAGGGTTCATGTTGCTTGCACCAATTTTTACAGTAAAGCCTCCCTCTTTAGCCACTGCCTTAAGGTCCGCGTAAAGTTGCTCCCGGTTCAAGTAAGTTTTTTTGGTAATGGACTCCATTAATGACATTTTGATCTGATGATCTTAAGCAAAAAACTTTTGACAGAATTTGGTGTGCGCGAGACGATTTGGTGTGGGCAAGGTGATTTCTATTCTCAGCACATTTTACTAAAGTGACTGGGTGGTTTGGTGTGCGCGAGGTAAAACCCTTGAACTAAAACAAGAATATCGGCGTATATAAATAAAGGGTCATACAAATCAATTAGCATGTCAGCATCGGTACGGCCCCCAGATTTGAAATGTAAAGGTGTCGTAGACCAGGTAGTGTTATGGATGGACACACATAGTTGTTATGTCGGTTTACAACACGGTTTGGTTTTCGCAATAACAAATGGGCTTAAAAGTTGATACAGAGATTCTCCACATGTGCCTTCAGCTTTGCCTGTCTGTAGAGAAATCTAGTGTTGGTGGTAATGAGCATCCGGATACGCAGCTAACGACCTATATACCCTGGCTGCCTATGACTCGACAATACGACACCGGCATACGCAAAGGCATATAAAATGAATCCGAGCATTAATTCGACTATCTACATTATGCATGTTCCAAACTGTGAAAAGCAGTGCGTACTATGCCGTTGTGTCAGCCCGGGTTTTTCTGGTCCACTGTAGAAACAGCATCATAATGATTATTGATTTAATCAGCTGGCCACCTGACAAGGGCAGTGCCAGTATGAAAATGCTTGGCACACTCACTGTATACAGGAACAATAGCCTGAACTCCACCATGTATCGCAAATCTGTTGGGCCTTCGCAAGCTTTATTGATAAACCACTACATATTTGTATATATAAGCTATAGTGAATACAACATGCAAGTCAGTTTTTCTTGGACGTTTTGACTCGTTCGCCTTTGACCAGTTTGAGCAATTGGAGCATGTACTGTGGGCGCACGCCTTCTACTTCTGCAATATCTGGAATCTGTTTACGGACGAATACGTTGCGGCGGTAATAGTACTGCTGATTCGTGAAGGGAGGGTCATGTTTGTTGCACCCATCGATAAACTCGGCCGGACCGCTCGGAAGCTCCGATTTTTTCTTTTCCATATAAGACTCCTTGACTCTATCCAGTGCGTATTCCCTGCTGGCGATTAGTCGCGCAACAAACTTTTCTTCTCCAAGCACACGCCTTGCAGATGAGACGAACGAGCAGCTAGGTTCAAACGAGGGTGTGGGTGGATTCGAAGGCTTGTTGGCCCGTGTACTCCTGACATAATTTTTGACAATGGCTGTGGCACCGTCCTCGATTGCCTTGAGACAAAACTCTTCAGACAAACTATCCGGATCAGTAGGATCCAACATTTTAACCTGCGCCAGGTTTTCAGCATTCGTCAGCAGTCCCTTTACGAGAAACATCTTCACGTTGGCCCGCCACAAAGACGCCAACACCTCGGTGATTCTGTTCCACAGTGATTGTGGTGGTCGCGCAGGAGTATCCGGATCTGTACTCAGATCGTTCCATTTGCCATTTTTGAGTCTCTGGAGAGCGTAGTTACTGATCGCTTCTTTTTTACCCATCTCGCTATCCACACATCGCAATCTGTCGCCAAAGTGTCCTTGCACATAGTAGTATCGTGAAGTCCTGTATGTCGTTTCAGCAAAATACCACCTCATTTCGACCAATGTTGCCACAATCTTATCCAGGTCCCCCTTTCCGCAGGAAATGTAGTCGTTTGACAGCCCCGAGTCGTTTCGTAGCTCAACTCCATGTTTGTTGAGTCTGGAGACGAGGGCATTGCGTCGCTCCTCCTCTGCTCTTTGCTTCTTATGCTGCTGTTCAACAATGGACACCGTCGCATCCAGATTCCCCTTTCCTTTCTTAATCTACCGCTTGCACCATCCATTTTCTTCATCAAGTTCAATTCCGATGTTTGCCAAGGCTTCGCAAAGCTCTTTGCATCTGTAGTCGCGTTCTTCCTTGTGCTTTATCATCTTTTTATGGTACGCGGCGTGTTCTTTGGTTCTTTGGGCGACGATACCGATCTGGCCACCGTATTCGCGCAATCTGTAGTTGTCTTGTTCCACTGGCTCAGGGTATTGCTCGAAATGTGCTTGCCGACATTGCAGGCACATGTTGATGTATTCGGCATACGATGCTAGGTGTACAGGCAAAGCTGCTCGATATCCATCCCTGGCGCATTTTGCGAAACATCTTTCACATATTAATTTGCTGAGCTTGACAGCCGAGCCGTAGTGTGTGTTGCGTGGCGCGCGTTTCGTGAGTGGCGGAAGGTTGGCCGTTTCACATATCTCTTGCCAAATTGACAAGGAACTGACAATGCTGTGCATTGCACTTGATGTTGCGGCAACTCGTACAAGCTACGATGGAAAGAGGTAGCTCAAGATAGTTTCCCATACTTCATATGGCAGAGCTGGTCGCGAAACTCCTGACTCTTTGTCATTGCTGTCATTGCACGTTCGTGTCATTTTAAAGATCTTGCGTCGCTTGGGCGAATTTGATTCCGGCTGATCATTGCTTGAATGCAATTGTTGAACAGCTTTGGTAGCAGTGCGTTGTGCAGGGCGCTTCTTTTCTGACATTAACTGAAAGAAGCGCATAAAATTGGCTGACTCTTGGTTTCTTGAGTAACACCGCATTGCATTGTGGCGATGGTCGAGCGTCAGCATAACTGAGTACACTTGCATAACGCCCCTTGAGCGTATCCATATAGCTTTCACAACGCATGGAGAAGCTTGTACAATGCAGGTAGCCAAGTTGCTTTAATTTTATTGTTTACTTCCTGTAAAGTCGGATAACGTACAAGGTTATCAACTCTTGATCGGATCGAATTATATGTTTGTTAAGATCGCCAACACTTGCTTAAGACTATTATATATTTATAGTATTGGCATAGATACGCAAAAGCAGATTCGATACGAAAAGCGTCTTTCCCCGCGCTACTGAACCCATACCAAGCACAAGGTCCAGTTCTCCTGGATCATACCTTCACGCGCCTTGTTTAAGAGATTAATGAAGCCGATTAGACCTAATGATGCTGACTATATTATTCAGGATAAGCAGGATAAAAACTTGTGCATTTGTAAGTATTGATGCGGTACTGAAGCTAGCAATGTAGAACAACTGTCCATGCAAAGGTGCTGCAGCGTCGGTTCCGAAAAAGGAATAGCTCGAATGTCATGGCGTCAAGGGCTGGACAGAGCAGAAAAGGTAAGCCGGAAGAAAACCCAAAACTGTGAGCATTGTTCCAGTGCGACAGTATGAAAAAAAAAGATCCACGCGCGTGTGAACAATGCAAAGGAACGTAACTAAGAGAACAACTACAAGCCATTTCGCAATAGGGAAAGTGCTCCGGGGCTTTGGGTTTCTCGAGCTTATTCTGATTTGTCTTTAAGATGCTCCGAGTAAGCTCAGCAAGCATCCGAGTTGCAGATGCCGAGAGACGGCATTCGTGTCGGTCTGTTTCTTTAAGTTCGTGCTGGTAGTCATCACACAGGGCTACTCCCTCTAAACTGGCCTCGGCTGTGTCGAAAGGGCCCAAAGCTCTGCCGGCGGGGATCTGGGGAGCTGTCGGCGGCATGTTTTCTATCCCCTTTCTCTCGGCAGGCCAGGCCATAGGAAGGATTTCTCTCTCGAACGGGCTGGGCTGTCTAATGAAGTACTACAGTACCAACTACTTTGGGCGTGTTATGCAAACCGAGTCTTGCCTTTGAAGACCGAAACATTGGAAGGATACGGAGGGCAAAGGTAAGTGGAAAGTTGAAAATATAGAAAGATAGGTGAGCACTGTTCCAGTGATATATCCGAAGCGTCCATACAATGGAATTCTCTTCTAGTACATGAAAAACTATGAGATCGAGCGTTGCCATCAGGACAGCTACGAAACAGGCAATATAATAAGGGAAGTACTTGAAGTGAATCATCGGTACAAAGAATGAAAAGAGACTTATAAAAGTATCTTTGAAGTTTCGGATATGCTTTATTGAATGCAACGCTCTATGCTTTTATATCTTTTTGTGTATTGAATCAGCGATGGCAGTTTAGATAATGTTTCGTCTTCAGAATTGCCTGAATGGATAGAGGACGTATAGGATCCTTTCCTTTGTTCTGATCATGCGGATCTGAGAATGTCTTTGACATCCGCCATGCAGTGTACTGATCGCATTGCTATGCTATATTGGAGTCAATTCCATGTCCTGTTGAGTTTACCCCATTCGTTCATACAGTGTAATTCTTAATCCATGTGGACAAGTTACTATGTAAGTACACTTCGTGATGATGTTGAACCGATATGTGTTATCCGATAGGAGATATCTTCTATTATTACCATCTGTGGTTGTTTCACCACAGTGCTCATTGGTTTCTCAGCTACTTAGACATATTCTTACTTGTGCTTTTAAGTTAAGACGCGAATGTAAGGGCCAACAAGTCAAAATTGCTGTGTGCAATGCTGATATGCAATTACTACGTTAACGCCTTTAGTCTTTTCGGAGGTAAACCATTGACTTTCGCACAGTTCCCAGCCTTCGGGTGGATGTCCAGATCTGGTGTGTTTTTGTACGACACTTGATGCGTTGCCAAAAAACCAGTGCTGGTGTGTGCTGGATCTACTCGAAATGGTATGACCACGGCAATTTGGGTCGAACATTTTAAATAGGCTCCAGTGAGCCTATGATGAGCGGACGTAGGTTAGAGGGTAGGGAAGCAAGTGAGGCTCGCCTCCACGTGGTGCTTGATGGAAATTGGGTAGAAAATGCAGTACGTCATATTAGTGCTTTTAATGTCTCATCAGAAATGCAATATACGTACCGGTAAGCGTCAGTGACTTCAAGTTGGTAAACTTCTAAGGCGCATACATGGCAGAAAAATGATATACACACTGAACACACTGTCATCTTTCATCGCTAAACCTTGTGCGTAGTGAGCAATGAGAGACAATGCTATGCAGGTCAGCATGCGGAAGAGAACCGGCTTGTTCCATAAGTTGCGATAGTCAAAAAGGATTGGCTCCACATTCAAGGCGCAGGCAAACAGGTGATACGCGGCCTATGAGGTAAGAAAGAAAAGATCATCGAAACAACATCAAACGGTAACGCTTTGAATACCTCTTATATCTGTCCGCTTAGTACAATCGCTCGCTGCGCAAGACCTTGCGGTCGAAATGGTGGATTTCTCGATCCAGATGTTGCTGACTCCTTATCTTCGTATACCTTTTTTTTTGGTCGTCTGCGTAGAAAAAGAAAGAGCAGCAGGAGCCATGCCAGTTGGGCATTCTGCTACATACTTTAACCATAGGCCTGCTTAGTTAGCTTTCATAGAAAGCTCGTCCTGAGAGATGAATCAGTATATGCTATGTAAGACGGTATGAGCTGACACCGTCAACTTCTTATTTGCCAAACCACTATATAAACCCAAGAATACTCCGCCGTATGTGCTATGGTACATATCTCACCATGCACTGAATTTAACCCCTTTGGAAAAGTAGCAATTTTATTTGTCATTATTCAGAGAAAACGTAATTAGCTACATATGTAACCATGATCTAAATACCAGTGCCAATGTCATTTTTCCACTAGTAAATTGGAGTGCAGCTTACATAAGTTTGGAGAGCGGTGTCTTTGCAAGGGCTTGTAAAAGTATAGTAGCGCCCTTTTTTTGCAGGCGGTTTTCAGAAGATGTAGTGCAAAGACTGAGGGTGCGCAAAAAGCGAGAGTGCAAGAAGCGGGTTGTACCGTAAACCGTAGTGATATATTCTCACTGTTACATAATATATATTCCATAGAGGCCTAATAACTAATGTTATTCCGGTATGCGATTCTTAATTATCTATCACTGTGTTAGACAGAAATCTTCAATATACTTTTTTATTCCAGGGCTGACTACAAAGCTGGGTCGGCATAGTCCGGTGACTGATCCACTAGGAGCGTCCTCTCGTCAACCTTTGGTAGAAGAATGAATCGGCTGATCCTCCGAGAGTATGCATATAGCTTTTCTCTACTAGTCAATTTCTGAATGGAATTTTGTTCGTTTGCATTGCGCGTGTAATACATCTTTGGCATTGAAATTATATCTAAATTGAAAGACAGGGAAACAAATCGACTAAGCGCTGTACACCTTGCATGGTATATGTCAACAACCGCTATTACGACTGGAAGCTCACTAGTGCTCCTTATGTATCACATATTCGAAGGCGCATAATTCAAATCCAGGGATAAAACTAATCATGAACTCGCACTGTCCAATTTTTTTTAGGAACAAAAACCAAATACGGTGATATCGCGCTATTATAACCCGCACATCTTCGTGTGCTCAAATATCATGCGCTTAAAGGTGCTTGTTGGATGAGTCATTCTACTAAATGAGCAGGTTTATTACTAAATGTTTGCTTGTAGATAACATCTTGGAATCCGATTCCAGACCTGTACCGTATGTTCGGGCATCAATAAATTATTTTTTACGCGGACTTTTACATAACACACCTTGTTTACACACACGCCTCCATTCTCCCGGTCTCGTGATATCCAGGCCGGCAGTGCCTAGCCCGCAAAAAGAGATTCAGGTATTTGAAGAATGTCAACATTCTACAAAGAATGCACGTTTGTCAGTACCATTATCATTACATACATGGAATTCGATAGCATACTGTTGTAGTTTGAAATTGAGCACCCAAGGAAGAAGAAAAAATATTGGCTGACCTTGTTTTATTTTCTCACAAAACTGATATGTAAGATACTCTTTTGCTTCCGTTTGTACAATCGAAATGGAAAAAAAGCTACTACGTAGATATTGTACTAAAACGCCTTGGCTAGAGGTGAGTTCGGTCTTGAGTTGAGACCAAGGCCTCTTGGTCAGAGGCGAATTCGGTCTCCTTTTTGCTGCGTTGCGAGAAGTTCAGATATACCGATTCACCAAAGGTTGATCTGGGTATACACCATCATTATTGCTAACATGATTTTACCTGGGTAACAATGATTTTCGAAAGACTTTCTTTTCCTACTTGGTGTGGAATGCATACAATAACTGAGTCGTGATCAACTTTCACATTGTAAAAAAAAGTACATTTAATATAGATGACGTACACAAAACCTATCTGTCTCCTTTATCGATTCTTTTATATGTGAAAAGGCCTGTTTAGACGCAGGAGAAATGGATCTCTAAATACTCATATGGCAGCTGTTCATATGTTACACCATCATACCAGAATGGAAATTTCGATAGTACAGAACAAGTTATTCTAATTGATAGTTGGGCTCGAAGTCAAGTGCACAGGAAAGTTTTCTAATCACTAGTTGAGTACACAGTGAAGTACGCAAGAAAGTTATTATAGCACCTTATTCGCCAAAACTTGACCCAGAGTCTTGATCTCCACCCTACCATAGGGTATTTTACCTAAAAAACATTTAGGAGAAATATCAAGTTTCTGATAAAAAAAAAAGCCATTTTCGTGTCACGAATCTACAGTTGAACCAATACACTTGATTATTCTTTTTATTAGCATGTGATCCAGCAGAGTCAAAAAAAGTAAAGTGGTTTGATGCATAAGTGCGCCCATATTTTTCCGTCATTACATTAATGTTTTTAAGCATGATACCTGAATATTAAAAGTTCTTCCCTGATTATTAACTGTTGTTGGATTCCAAGTATACCAATTTGGAAGAGTTAACTACAATATACCTTTTAAAGTTGATTAGTAATCCACCTGCAATGTAACAATTGATGTGACGAGCTTGTGGAGTCCGTAATTTCCCACTTGTCTGGGCACGTATAAAACGGTCATATCTTTTACTTTTATTTCTCCTCTGAATTACAAAATACCATGGCTACTTATGATGAGCGTATCTATGTTATCGGCGCCACAGAAAAAACAGGATCTGTTGTCCTCGATGAACTGGTCCAGTCTGGCGCCAACGTCACCGTCCTGGTCCGATCGCCTGAGAAAGTACGACATGCCAATGCAGTTAATATCGTTCAAGGAGATTACGACGACCTTATAACATTCTTTCAAACGATTTCCGGACATACACGACTATTTATTGTCATGTCGAATTTTGCTGGCTCATATGAAACAGAAATATCCTTGAGTAAAATAGCGTACGCCGCAGGAGTCAAGCAAATTGTACATCTTACCGGGCTGCAGCTACCGTGGCGTAACTGGAATATCACACATGCGCACAGACAAGCAGAGCAGTCGATTTCAAGCATTCCTAACAGAGGTTCATTCGTCAGTTTAAGACCAACAAACTTTATATCGAACCACCTCATGACACTCGACACCATTAAGAACGAGAACGTAATACTGGACTCAGCCGATCCTGATGAGCCACAGGAATGGATCTCACCTAACGATGTTGGTCGCGTAGCTGCCAGAATTCTACTTGACCCGGTAGAAATCCATGGCGATGCTGGATATGAGCTGATTGGAGACGTTAAAACACCCTCAGAGCGTGCGGCTATTCTATCCGCCGTGCTTGATCGACCTATTTCGTACAAGCAAATACCGGCACACGAGCTTTACGAGAAATTTATTGAAGCCGGACTGACTCATTATGGTGCGCTTTGGTTTTCATCTTATCGAAACCCACAGACCATTCCGACTCGAAGTTTACCGATACTGCTTGGACGACCAATCGAAACTTGGGACGTTTGGGCAAGGAGAAACAAGAATGCATTTCAAAAACCAGAAGAATCATGACTATAGATATAACTGTATTTAAATAGCTGTAACAAAATGTAAATATAATACGCTTGTACAAATGTTAAACTTTATAATGTTTTTTATTAATAGAGCAACTGATAACCTACAATTTATTTTTGGAACATATATCGACACTGGTACGTTTTGTGAGTGCAATGGTGCTACATACGATCTGTCTGTCGTTGTAGCCAATTTAACTTTGATGGATCGGTGCTTCTTGCTTTAATTACTTCAGAATCTAAAGACAATTGAGACATACAAAATACTTCAATAATATGACTTATATTTGTTCGTTCTTTTATGTGCTTTCAGCATCAAAATTAATGAATCTACTGATGGCTTGACATTAGGCTCTATGTGAAGAATATGATGGATTCCGTTCTATGATAATAACAATGTATGTTTAAACCAAAAAGTCTCTAATTCGCTGATGATATTGTCCTTCTTAATGAACTTGCTATGATCTGCTTTGCTATACTGCCTTCAAAAGCAAATGTGATCCGGACTTACATAGGAATAAAAAAGTAGGTAGCGTGGCGGTGAGTATGTATCTAGGCCAATCGTATGATGATACTTTATTTCTTATTATCCATTCTAGTGGCGAACTCATCACCACTCTCCTGATGGCATCAGCAATAAACAAAGAGTGAGAACCAAATGAAAGAATCTTCAGTTGTGGATACCAGATGAGAGTAATGCATACACTATCAAAACTGTTGCGCCATAATGAAACCATCTGGCGCGACCAACTAGGTTGTGTAACTTCGTCTTAAAAAGTGCTCTAGGTTTTTTCTTATGTGTTCAGATAAGATTTCCGAAGCGTTGAATCTTACGAACAGTTTAATTCAAATAGTTTATCGATCGATGTGGAAGATGTATATGTAATGATCTGAAGGAGCTGTTCGGTGGAGATGTTGGTGACTATGTCGCATGGGGATGGCTTATTTTGCAGGACAAAGCTGAGTGTATAGGAAGTACAGCATAGCGGTTCCGAATACTCGTATAATTGTTTTCCAATGGTGCTACTTATTGAGCAACCTTTTATTTGTAAAATTGATACAGTGGGTCAATTAAATTGCTATATCAAAAGTGAGGAGCCTATTCGCTACAGTATCCTTGAGTTCACTATATAGACTTGTCGCACTTTTAATTACGATATGAAGATGCTTGAGCGTCTGAGAAGTATCACATAGGTGTTTTACTAGCTTGTATGTCATTATAGTACTTCATCCTCGTCCCTCTCTTCCTCCAAAGATAAAGTCTCAATGTTGTTTTCTTTGAATTTGGCGAAGAATCATGCTAGTCCTGATATAGTCATGCTCGAGAAGTAATAGTTGACCAACACCTCGCGTAAGGTAATAATGCTGCCAAGCGCATTCAGTATGCCTGCAGAAACAAATTGTCTAGCTATTTTGACTGTGCGCAACGTTGAAAAAAGTCCAAGCAATGTGTGTCGCACGAACAATTCCTCCAACTGTTCGCTAAAGTCTTCGCCTAATGGATCATGAAATTTGAGAAGTTCGAGAAGCTGCAGTTGGTTTGATGTATCCAGTGCTGCACATATATCTTGATCTTCACCATCTCCATGTGCAATTTCTGTAAAGTAAAATTTGAGGTTGTATTTATTAACTTTGGGGAACACCGTACCATCCAAGTTGCCATATTTAGTCTAGGATGGAACTATATTCGCAGATGAATACTTCAAGGCGTGGAAGCTGTAATCTGATGGTTTGCTCCATATTCCAGGGATCGAAATTCGCAACCACCATATGGAGTTCTTCTAGGCTTGCGCTTTGTGATTCAATCAGCGTAAAATTATCTTCATTTATGAAAAGATCAAACGACCCAGGAGGCACTAAACATCATCTTCGAGATTCGAATTTGAAATGTAAAGAGACCGCAGACAGTGTACTGCTGTGGACGAGCTCATATAGCTACTAGATCTGTCCCGGATACTGCTTGCTGTAGTCCACTAGAAAAAATAGCTTTGAAAGCCGATGCATAAATTCTCCATTTGGGGGTATCGATCATGAACGAATAAGCTAGCAAATTCAGAGTCGGGGTGTCATCAACGTGTAGTAATTTGAGTTCAGGACAGCGATCCAAGATAGTTTCTAGAAATTCTGTTAGGCACCAGCCATATCCAAGCGATAGCGATCTTAACTTGAATACTGTTGGCAGGAGAGCCGCATTATTATGTATATATTCTCCTCTGTCGTTCACCCAGATCGGGTAAGACGTACAAATCGATTCCGTAAGCATAGGACATACATGTAGCATCGTCACGAGTGGAAAAACATATTCTTCCGCCTCTCAGGGTATTGGACCACGTCTGGGTCGCAGCCACACGTTAAAGTAAATGACAGTTGTTCCAACCTGGCCGGTTATCATTGGCAATGTGATCATAAAGCATATCAACGGATCTCTATACATGTTAGTTCAGTTGTTGGTTACACTCAAACAAAAGAACGAAGTACCTACAACCCTTAATGGCTTCAAGTTGGTAAGCTTTTTGAATCTCGACGAGTTTGGCAAGAAATACAACTGGGCACAGGACGATGAAAAATAGTGTGACATTGTCAGACTTTGGGTATGTTGAGCAGTGAGCGATAGTGCAATTCTGGTCGCGGCTTTATTCAATGTTGTGTTAGTCCACCTCCATATACGGAACGTTTTCCATAAGCTCGAGTTATGGATAAGGTATTCACGCCACGACTTTGAGACAAACAAGCAGGTTATATGGGACTCCTGCTGTAAGATTGAGAAGATAATGGAGACAATTTCGATTGGAAGCAATGTGATCAAATCTTGTCGTTGGCCAGTTTGCATTGTGTTAATCGTACGGTAATGGCATGGCGTAATCGCGATCTATATCTGTTGACCAGGATCTTGCGATGCAGAAGGCTGATTGCCGAATTCATCCTGATTATCGCTGTCAACCATTTTTACTGGCGGTGGGTGAAGGCGATAAAGCTTTTTCGATGGCGAATGGAAATTCGGCCGCTTGTCTTTCCGACTTTTGGCCACCCAACAGTGTGCATATAAAACGCCGAACAAAGTGGGTCATTGAAGGGATACATTTATACGATTTTTACGTATGCTTGCTGGAATTATCAAATGGCTACTAAATAGATCTTAGTTATACACACTAGTTCCCATAGTAATTTCTTCCAGCAACCATGTGAACTAGAAATTGTTCGCCCTCCAGCCATATCGGAATAAATGTGTTTATTCCCAGGAAGCAAGCATACGAAGCTTGAGTCCTAATCTTATTGTGAATTCCTTTAGCTTCTTTCGCGTGTCTCGGAAGAATTCATCAGGCGAAGTTATCTTGAGAAAACGAGATTTCAGGTGAAGGCACTTGAGTAATTGACAGTTGTCAAACAATAAACGTACCACTATTTCGCCCAATAGCAATGATGTGTTGTATCTGGTTTCAGCCAAAGCGAAACTCCCCAGTTTATTGTTGGCAACGACATTTCGATGAACTTGATGATGACCTGCTTTAATAAAGTGTCTCTAAAAGTGAATGCGATGTTGCTCAACGCGATGATGTCTTCCAATGCGGATAAAATCTGTTCGTCGATATAAAACTGAGATAGTTTGACAACCTGCAGAGTACACTGGGAACCAAGGGATGCATAGTCGGACAAGAATAATGGCAATTATAGCGGGCGTGCTTCCAGTTCTAGAAATTGCAGTGATTTCATTTCTTGCACTACCGTCATTAACCGTGCACCGTTCTCCTCGTAGCCTGAGAAGAAGGAGTATCCGTACGTGTACTGGATATCACAAACAATTAACTCTGGACACCATCTGAGCAACGCTGAGATGAATTCCAGCGTATATAAAGACATATGTAGTAAACCTATTGAACACTGTCATGTCGAGGAGCTGAATCGTAATTGTATGCAACTCTCCAACACCTGTATACGAGTACGACATACAAATATATGGCTTTTGGAGTCACCTTGTGTGATTATAGAAGTTCAATACCTAGTTAGCTATTTCTGTGCCTCTTGACTGTGAGATTCGATATGAATAAAAGTTTAAAGGAAGAGAGACGAGACCGCTCTGTTATTGAGAGAGGGGGGATTGTTCCGTGTCTTCAGTGTCCTTGTAACTATAGATCTGGTTGAGGTCCTGATCACCGATGATACGTGGCAGAATTTTAACATCTGGCTGCTCAATATGACTAAAACGCGGGCTGACGGTTGCCGTGATCGCGTGTATGTTTGGTACCTCTACTGATAAATTATGTAGTTTCGGTGGATGATCCAAAAGGTTCTCTAGATACTAATTCCTTCAGATACTACCATGTAATCTTAATGTCGTGAGCTTGAGGTCATAGTGTTGCGGCACACATATGATAGCAGTGAAGCCATAGTCCCATAGTTTCGATTCAAATGTGACAGTAGTAAGTCATGGACAGGCATTTAGAATCGGTTGAAGCGGATCAGTCAACGTGTTGCGAGTGATTTGCTGTCAAAAGTCAAAGTTGTTAACGCCTCTCCAATGCTGTATACCGTACGTGGCAATGCATCAATCGGGCCTGGAATTCACTCTACGTGCGAAATTTGTTAGACGGGTACAAAATATGACTCGAAAAAGAAAACCTTTCACAGTCAAGCAAGTGGTTCTAGGGAATTTCCTAAAGGAGGCATCACGGATGAAGTCAGCTTGTATATTAAACGCTACATGATCGAGTATTAGTGTTTTAACGTGGCTCCCAAAGTGTAACAATGCCAGATCCATCATAACGGATGATAAAAGTGTTGAGTTTCCTATATAGGTATGTCGTTAACCTGTGCAGAGTTAGCCATTCATACAAGCCACGTCTTGGAGATAAAGACGCAGACAATGCGTGTTTCCCAAGATAGCAGGGAAAGGGTGTCACCAAGTAGTTCGTATGATAAAATGCTGGTCATGTCGATACGTTGAATAGTTTATGCTACTGGAACATCCCGATGTCGCGTCAGCTCCAAGTAGCCTTGATCGTACGCGCGCATCGCGCTATTTAGTTTAATATACATAAGGTACAGCTTCCCAGCCCAAATATACGTTGAATGACGCGTTGCGCATTCTCCAAAGCGAGCTCGAATTTCTCTACCTTCCTATATGCGGCGGTACGAAGGTCGTATAGTAGACTCATGCCATCCTTGGTGTGAAGGTCAATGGCACGATTTCCCAATTCAATCGTGTTGCGGTAATGCTTCGTTGGAATACCATTTGACATTGTCGGTACAGTGGCAGATTGCTGGAATCCAGGATCGTATTATGGTGATCAGTCATTGCAAAATGCCAAGAGGGTGCTGTGGCGCCGGAATGTTATCTGACCTTATATTGTGGGAGATACAGAAGAAAGCAGTGCATATACATAATCAGCGGGTTTAAGGGTATGCTCGGTACTATTACAACCAGTCATCTTGAAAAGCACATACGTGTCTTTTGATATTCTGAAACGAGTATGATTTCTTATCCTTTGTATTGCTTTTCTGTGTTAAACACTAGAATCGTTACTAACTTGTAAGAGACATACTGTTTTTCTATCATAATTCGTAAGTGTCGTTATACCATATAGCGAAAGCAGCGCTATTATCGCTTATCGATACTTATTTGTTGTTTAGTATGTGTTCACTTACTAACAACCCCGGATTAAGCACCAACTAAAATGAATTTTTACTCACCATCATTAAGCATGACCTGTGCGAAAGACTATTTATCACTAAAGATACTAATTAAGATAATGAATTACTCAGTAATGATCCAGTTCGGTGAGAAGTGACATATAAAGAAACGAACATGGCTAGAAAGACTACAACTTCTACAATGGCAAGAGCGGTCGAGTGAGTTTACAATTCGTGACACCTTATTCATTAAGAATACACAGTTGAAGAAGTAAGCTTCACAGTGGACGCATGGTGTTAACGTGGCCAGCTTACTCTTCCGAATGTTTTTCCATTACTGGAATAGATTTGATAGATTTAATAAGTGTATGATCCTTATAGTATTTATAGATCTGAGAATTACCCACGATCAATGCTTTGAAAAGCACAAACGAGGAAAAGAACTTCATGTGTCGGCAGAGTGCCTTTAGGATAGAGAAAAGGGCTCGATATCATTATTTGGTATCAGTTTTTATGTGCATTCCCTGAAACATCGAGGATAATAAATTAAAGTTTGCTTTGTTGCTCCTTAGCCTTTAGCTTTGCTTGACGCTTTCGCTCAGCTTCCTCTGCAAAAAACAGAAATATATTAGGCTAACGCTCAAGCAAAGTGACATACAACTTACCGGCAAAGCGAAGAACGGTATCCATGGACTCTTTGCTCGCCGTTCGCTCGGTCAAGCGAGCCATTTCCTCTACGTTCACCTTGAACAAGAACTCTTGTTCTGGTTGGCGGGAAAGCTTCTTGGTGGTTGCAATAGCAACAGCCGAAAATTTAGCCGCTTCCTCCGCAAGTCCAAGCACGGTTTCACGGAAGCCTTGCTCAGGATAATGACGTGAAACCATGCCTGATTCAATCATTTCTTGTGCTGAAAAGGTCCGGCCCATCAGCTAATTGCATAATTTTAGTTTTCGTTGCAACAGATTTTGGCAAAACATACCAGCATTTCGTTGGCACGGGAACGGCCCATGATTTGTGGGAACAAGTAGGACGAGCAACCTTCGGCGCAGAAGCCTATTGCAGTGACTTTAGCAATTCGCACGACACGTTTTCATGCTAAAAAAAAATTACCCAATTTCATGAAGGGCGTGGTGAAGGTCGACGAGGGCACACAGTAAACAACATCGCAAAGAGCCAGAGTGGTAACTGCAAATCCATAGGCGGGACCATTGACGGCGGCAATCAACAGCTTGGGGAACTTGATCAGCTCATCCACAAGAGTCCTGGAAAGAATTAATTTCATGCTGATGAAATAATGGAAGGCGGGACTCACTTGACGACGTTTCGACGTTCCGAATTTTTGGCAACACCAGCAGATGAGAAATCAGGCTTTTGCAGCTGTTGTCCTGAGCTGTAATATTTTCCTCGTCCTGTCAACACAACCACCTTGACCAGATCCGATGTTGCTGCCCATTGCATGAAATCGAGCCAATCCTAAATGCTCATGTCAGTCAATTTGAAAGAAGTTTCACACCATTTTCGGTTTTTCAGTTTACTTTGTATGCCTCGGCGGAAAATGCGTTATAAACCTGTGGCCGGTTGAAGGCCATTTCGGTCACGCCACTTGGAAACACAGTGATTTCAAGAGTTTCAAACTTTGGGACAGACATGGGAAGCAAACGGGGAAGTATACCTTTGCCACGGGAGTTTATCCCATCTTTTAAACTTGAGGCAGTTTCCTGTGACTGAGCGTGCGTATTTTGCCTTAGTCAGACTTCATTCAATGGGAATCTCATAGCACAGGTTTGCTCTTTGCACTTAGTAAGACTATATTTTTTCCTGAAACGATCCTAAAGGGTAGCGCGTTGGATGTACGGCAGCCGTTGTTTGCTCAGCAATTGTATGTCATTCCTCCAAGGGTTGCTGGTGAGAAGAATGGCTGTCAGATTTTTGTGTTCGGGTTCATTTATACGCGATATTGAATTACGGTTAGATAATTACTTAGCACCAGGGAAAACGAATCACCATCCAACACAACATCCGTAGCTACGTACACAAACTTGCTCACAGCGATCCCATAGCTTTGCAGCGCCAGACATAGCATGTTTATTAGTAACAGAGCAGAAATTATGTACAAGTTGGAGGGATGAGAGAGGGAATTAGGACTGTGATGCGTTGCTCTGGGATTTTTGTCGCTTGCTTTTGCTTAGGCTCAGTTTGTTTCGCTTACTGCTATCGATTGTCCGTTTCTTTGGTATAAAGTCATTGTCCAAAGTCAAGTCGATAGGATCCTCAAACGAAAAGTTATCGAATGAACTTCTCCAGCCGCAGCTAACCATATACTCTGTCGTAGAGGCAGACATAGTCGTCTTTTCATAACTGGACCTGGATGCACCACTGGCGACGTAAGAATCCTGCGATTGAACCAAAGGCGGTTTGTACACAGCTTTGCCCTTGTCCTTCTTCACTTCTTTCTTCCCAAGCTTCGGCAGAGTAAAACGCTCTTGTTCCCTACTTTGCGCACTATTTTGGGATCCAGTCGTGTCGTCCAGATTTTCTTTTCCAATTGGTATGCTATCCATGATTTTGTTGGGCGTTGGCCGTGAGATGTTCGCTTTCTGCGATGAGCTTTCAGAAAGCACATGCTGTTGCGATAGGGAATATTGGACAGGCGAGATCGGAAGAGTATCAGGAAGCTTGGCTTGACTCTTTTCTTCAACTGGCTCCATACCGTTGTGAGCTACACTATCTTCATTGATGGACGATACACAGCGTTCAACTCTCTGCATATCCACATCTTCAACAGGCTTGTCTTCGCTGATTGCATGTTCCGTGATGTTGGATGATGCACTGCTTTCCACATTCAATGTCTCCGTATCTCCAACTGGATCGTCGTCCCAGCCTACGTGTCCTGCACTGACGGATGGAGTATCACTTTTCGCTTCCGATACAGCTGGCTTGACATCATCAGAAACTGCAGTAGCCATGTTGCTGGAGAGTGGATCACTTTTAACTTTTAATACGACTGGCCTGTCATCATCACAGGCCATGTCTTCGGTGGTCTCCGATGGTGCATTACTTTTCACGTCCGATATATCCACATCTTCGCCAGTTATCTCGGAGCTAGACGATGTGATGCTGCTATTCAACACATTCGAGGATTTCCCCCTTCGCTTCTTGGTGGAAAGACTTAGCTTTGACTTCTGTTTAGGACGATTGGCATTTCGTTCCAAGTTATCCGGCATCTCTGCACTCGATGATCCAGGTTTGCTCTCTTGCTTTTGCATCGTCTAAACAACTTACAAGCGTCAGATACAAACACATGCTGCACATGTCCAACTTAACTGTGTCCTTTTTCGCCTGCTCGCCTGTGGCGTACTTCAATGTCAATTCCCTGGCCTTGCTCAGGAACAGACAATTATCGAGTCGATATTCCTGTGCCTTTTCAAACGCATGAGTTAATATTAAAAGTGAGGAATGACAATGGACCCTTACAATTTCAGCATCGAGCGGATCGTCCGGATTCGGGTTTCCCATAAGCGCACTGAGGGAAATAAGCGTGGTTGAGAGGTTCAGCGCTGGTTTCCATCCACCCTGTTCGCCCTTTTTTAGGATATCGGCGCAAATTCGTCCAGCGTCATCGATATTGGGATGGTATATCATGGTTTTGAACTGTATTTGTGGCGGGTTGAAAGGATAGTCGTGAGGTACGCGAATCTCGAGACGAAACGTTCCTTTCTCGTATGGTGAATCAGGTGGCCCTTTGATATCTAGGAGCACGATCAATGTCATTGCGTTATACATTGTTTCGGGAATGAATTACAAGCTTCAAGGTGCGTAATGTCGTCGTCCACTGGGAAGCACATGATTCCAGGAGGTGGGTCTCGTTCGAGATCACCTGTTTATATGCGTAGAATCATCAGCATGTATGTATGTGAGTAGTCTGCAGGACGAACCTAGCTCTCTGTTTAATCTATTCAACAGAATGGATGGCAGCATTTCAAGGAAGTCGAAGCCAAACAGAAAGAACGCGTGCATTTATCTCAGCTCGACTTCCACTTTCAGAACTACTGCTGAGACGCAGCTATGAATAGGTTGTCTCTCCTTATCTATGGATACGAGGCTACTTACTGGGACATATTACGGTAATAAGATATTTCATTCTTGTTATATCGCAATCCATTGGAACATGCACGATCGACCAAATTAAAGATCACTTTACAAATCATCCTATGTATTCTATGTATCCTGCTGGTTAGCAAAAACGCATGACACTGTGAGTCAAAGGATTCAATTGATCCCCATGAATTTTTCTTAATTTACCAACGTATGTATTGGTTACAAATATCTGTTAGGACAGTGTGCGTGTATATGAAGCGAATATGTTTATATAGGATAACAGAATACATACAGAAAAGGGCCTACGTCTCAGTATAGTAGAAGGGATAGTCAATGTACCCCGCAGGTCCGGCAGTGTAAAATGTTTCTCGGTTATACTTGGTCAATGGCCATCCGTTCTTCAGTCGTTCAACGTAATCTGGATTTGCAAGAAACGACCTACCAACGGCAATAAGGTTTCCGGTTTCTTGCGCCACGGATTTTACTAGATCAGGGCTGGTAGTGTAGCCGCCGGCGGAAATAAAAGGGCCCTTCCATAACATTCGGAACGGATCAAGCGAGTTTTCAAAGTCTGGGATTTTACGCACATAATCGTCGCGTGGCTCAACAAAATGGACATATGCCAGCTTGGGGTTCAGTTTCTCGAGAATATAGCTCCACGTTGCATATGGGGTTTCATCCCAAACATCCTATATTAATTCAAGAAATTAGCATCGATTATTTGAAACAGTATATTGAGCACTCGTAAATAAAAGCACTCACACCCAGATCACCCCATGGTGAAAATCGGTAAGCTACGCGTTCCTGGCCAATCGAATCTACGACCGCATTTTGTATCTCGAATACTAGTCGTGTACGATTTTCTATTGATCCGCCGTATTCATCGGTTCGTTTGTTGCTCGCAGAGTTTATAAACTGGTCAATCAATAAACCGTTTGCACCATGAATTTCAACACCATCAAACCCAGCCTTGATCGCATTCTCGGCAGCAACAGCGAATTCCTGGACAATCTCCTTGATTTCGTCCCTAGTTAATTCGCGTGGAACTTCCATTGGAACTGTAAAAAGAGGCTGAGCAAAAGCATTGAATCCGGAGGCAGCAATGGCAGATGGAGCAACTGGGATTGTATTGCCTGGGTTGAGAGAAGCTGTTCCGAATCTTCCGGCATGCCAAATCTGTGCAAAGATCACTGCTCCCTTCTCGTGTACCGCATCCGTTACTTTTTTCCATTCTTTGATTTGATCCTCAGTATATATCTCTGGAGCGCCTGGAAAAGCACCTGCACCAGGTGAGATCAGAATTCCTTCCGATATGAGCAGGCCACCAGGGGTTGCACGTTGACTATAGTATTCGACAGCAAGATCCGTAGGCGCATGCGCTTCATCGTTTCGGAATCTCGTCAATGGTGCAAGGACAACTCGGTGTTGAAGTTAGTGGTTACCAACTTTTATGGGTTCAAATATGGCCATTTAAAAGATGAACTATGCAATACTAACAGACAGTCGACCATATGTCGACCATTTTATATTCATGATAGGATCAGTAATTCGGAAGACATTTGTAAGCAACAGAGGCGCACACCGATGACAGTTCCAGTGGTGGGACTAGTACTACTTTTTCCATCCAATAGAACATATTGTGAAACGATTTACAAATCAAATAAATATGTGATCGCTCAATGAAAGGCTTTAAACCTGTCAAACGAACACAGCAGGAAAATTAGTAATATGCAACTATAGATTACTAACGTATTACTAACATATTACTAACAATCCTTATAGCATCTTGACTGACCACAAACCCCGTAATATATCGAATGATTGTCAAGCTGCGGCGTCATCAGGAAAGGTACGTCGGCATGGGCGATGCTTTCATGATGCGCATAACAGTGGATATGTTCTGTACATCTTCTAATTCACTCAATTTCCATACATAACTCAGTCCTCCTATTCGTGATTTACGAATTTACTGTCTCGTATATATACCGAAAACTCAAGATTTGCGATATGCAATATTATATATTTTCAATATACATCAGAAGAATAGCATCCGTTATTGAATCACATAGATAATTTTATTTTGGTTTGCAGCTCATTGAGGGCATAATCACCAATAGTTCGATCACGTGAGTTGGAAAAGGCAACTGGCTCCAAGCACCTTGAGGTTAGTGCCCAGCACTCTACCTATCTCTCACCCACTCTTTAGGAGGCCTAGAGAATTGAAACTACTAGTCCGGTGATAGATAAATTTTGCATTTATTTATTGATAATTATAACAAGGATCTGTGTAAAGCTATTTGAATATAAAACTTATTTTTACAAATATATAATCGCAAAAGGTATTTGATACATAACTTTGGTCGTTTATTTTTGCCTGGATATTCAAGAAAGAAAATCAATCAAAATATACATAATGTTTTCTATGGTAGCAAAACGTTTACATCTCAATATAGAATGGGTAGTCGATGTATCCAGTGGGACCGGTTGTATAGAAAGTGTCTCGATTGTACTTGTTCAATGGCCACCCATTCTTGAGTCTCTCGACGAGATCAGGGTTTGCAGTAAAGGCTCGACCAAGGGCAATAAGGTTTCCAGTTTCCTCTACTACAGATTTCATCAAATCAATTTTGTTGCTGTAGCCACCTGCAGAAATAAAAGGGCCTTTCCATATTTTGCGAAAAGGATCAAGCGAGTTTTCCAAGTCAGGGATCGTGTTTATGTAATCATCACGCGGTTCAACGAAATGTACATATGCCAACTTTGGGTTCAATTTTTTGAGGATATAGCCCCACGTCTCATATGGAGTTTCATCATTGACATCCTATAGTTAAAGTAAGATTCGAATGCTTCTTCACAGCCACAATAAAAATATGTACACCTTGATCAACCCATGGTGAAAATCGGAACCCAACGCGTTCAGAGCCGATCGCTTTGCTTACGTATTGTTCAACTTGCTGTGCAAACCGTGTACGATTCTCGATGGATCCGCCGTATTCGTCAGTTCGCACGTTACTTGTGGAGCTTATAAACTGGTTAATCAGCATGCTGTTTGCACCGTGAAGCTCGACGCCATCGAATCCAGCTTTGATTGCATTTTGAGCTGCCTTAACATATTCCTGAACAATTTCCATTATTTCGTCTTTTGTCAGTTCGCGTGGAACTTCAAATGGTACTTTGCCGAATGGCGGCACAAAAATATTGGTACCACTAGCTGCAATGGGAGATGGACCAACTGGAGGAACATTTCCTGGATTAAGACGTGCTGATCCAAATCGCCCGGCATGAGTAATTTGTGCAAAGAATATTCCTCCTTTTGCATGTACTGCATCTGTCACTTTTCTCCACGCATTTATTTGGTCTTCGGTGTATATCCCTGGGAAAGCTGGGAAGGATCCTGCACCTGGAGAGATCAAAATTCCTTCTGATATAAGTAAACCTCCAGGTGTTGCGCGTTGACTGTAAAACTCGACAAGAAGGTCTGTTGGAGCGTGTTTTTCGTCATTCCTGGATCTTGTCATTGGAGCAAGGACAACTCGATGCTGAAGTTGGTGGTTGCCGATTTTGATAGGTTCAAAGAGAGCCATTTAAAGTAACTTTACTGTACTGATAATAGTCGTCAATGCAACTACCGTTTTATAATATTATTTACATCGGTATTTTTTGAGGTATTAATAATCAATACTGATATTCTATGGTGCAACTGATCTTAAACCGACAAAATTTCAAATTGTAACAAATTTTCGATTTGAAATCCCGCATCTATATATGGTTAGACTATTCATCGTGGCCGCTCCTGAGGTGAAATATATGCTCAGGACCAACTATTGTTCATTCTACATAGAACTTAATGTATACCCAAGCCTTCGACACAAAGCACCAAATCATTAGCAATAGGACTGAATCTAGGATTTGATGGCAGGTGGCGTTATAGCGACTTAAAAGGAACAATTATACTGCATGCGGGCTTCTCTTTTTGCTATTCCCCAGAAACGCGTTATGGAATTCATTTCATAATTAATTTTTGGGATAGAGTTTAAACTTATGATGAGATTTTACCACTAGTTTCAGAAGAGCAGACTTTTGAGCTTTGAAGTCAGGCCCATCAGCCTTTTCTCTTTACCATAGTAACAGTGAATGGAAAATGAAAAGCAGATGTATCATTGGGCTATCCAGAGATTTTGTGTAACGTATCTACCATTTTTGTTACACAAATGGCAGCGCTGCGTTTGAATTGTAACATTTTAACCCTTTCCCCTGCCAAAAGTCCCCTCAAGTCACGAACTTCAAGTGCTAACTACTTCTTTACATCGA
Source organism: Fennellomyces sp. T-0311 (assembly GCA_025266875.1). NCBI lineage: Eukaryota > Fungi > Mucoromycota > Mucoromycetes > Mucorales > Lichtheimiaceae > Fennellomyces > Fennellomyces sp. T-0311. Next base: position 880,491 of record JALLLT010000012.1, read on the forward strand.
CAGTTATCCAAAATGTAAGCCATAACTTTTCATCTATACATGATAATACATCAAAGTTATCGCTTAGTTTTTCTAAACTTTTATTTTTGACAGACTAGATACACTTTAAAAATTTTGTCGGTTTAAGATCAGTTGCACCATACATACGGAATTTCTTGATGAATAACTATATATGGCGGTTTCTAATGTATATATTATTTATTACGCAGTGTGTATCCGGGGCTATGTTACGTAGTAGACGATGGCACCATTGTTAACATATAAGTTGTGATCAAGTCATCTGCATACGGAAGTAAATCAGCAGTAGCAACTGATTACTAAATCCTTACTCATCTATTACTAAGTCGTTACTAATCGGTTACTAATCGATTAGTTATAGTTGATCTCACAGAATAATCAAAGGATTACAGTGGGAAAATTCATGCCTAGTTTATGTGTCACAATGCTAAATATTACGGGACGATATTCTTGAGCTGGACATGACGAGTTAGTAAATGACCGGTGTTATGTTATCTCTGGTTCTGAAAACTGCAATTTGCAAGGTTACCTAGAATTGCCAACCTTATTGGTTCGTATAAACCCAGATTTATCCAGGAACGGATTATTGTCCTGAACACAAAGTGTTGTCCCAAAAAAAGTCCTTTATTAAAACAGTTACCAGTTCCTTCATGGTATATTAATCTAGAACAGCATAAGACCCCAGAATGATATATTTAGGAGTAGGAAAAAGCATATAAATAGAGCGTTCACATTATCAACAAATAACAGTTCTTTACCCGCTAAGCATTACTTTTTAGCCTTTTCCCTTTTGGGACTCATTCAGCTTTCTTATTAAACCATAGCCTAAGATCGTTCCGTTCAACTTGAGAACCGTATTATTAGATAGATCCAAATCTTAATATTCATTTTGTAGGATATTACCGCAGTCGACAAATTTGATAATAAGACCAAGCTTAAGAATTCCTGCGGATCACTTTAGCGAGCCTTTTAGGTCACTAGCCATTAATTATAAAGTATGCGAAAACTCGTTGAGACAAGCTATTCTTGTCAATTTTCAGTTGTATCCGAACCTATACCAAAACTGCATAACGGCGGACTTCAGGTTTATGACAAGTGTTGAGTATACTAATTACCATCATATACCCCATCATTACTACAGTCAGTCGATCCGCTCATCATTAGAGTTACATTAACTTCTAATTAGTTAGAGGTGATATTATCAGCCAAAGTAAATTTTGTTGCCGTATCTTGACCACACATTGGGAAAAAAATTTAGAGAAGACTCAAATCTTCCACAGTAATCAACAAGGATGCTAAAGTCTTTCAATTATATTGAAGCTGCTTTTGCTCAGAAAAATTTAGAAAGGTGCGTAGTATCGCATTCAGAAATTCGCCTATAGCTTCCGCGCAAGATCACAGATGAGATCGTGTACAATAAATGGTGCCGATTCACAACTTAGCACAGGCATCTTTGGGGTTTAGCTGCTTTAACAACTATGTCATTACACATTACGTTATAGTGTTATGTGTATCATCATTCAAAAGTACATAATGAGCATGTAAATTCAATGAGATAAGGATCGAATTTTGCAATACCCACTGAAAATTTCAGGAAGTACATTCATACCTTAAAAGGTTTGATGCGGTTCGCTCAAAACTCTGGCTTTAACTGTCCGTACGAGCCCCGCAATTTGACATAACCATCTCAAAAAAATGTGAACCCTTTCTCGACAATCTATGTAGTTCAAGATTGTAGTAATAAATAAGATATAGCTGTAGAGATAATGACTACCATAACCACAATCTCGCTTACGATGTTCTTATGGTAATACAGTGGCCGCTTTATATAATGATATTTTATATAACAATAATTCGATATAACGATACAATTCTCGACGCACCAAAACGGTAATCACTGCCAAATCCCATTTTGTATAACGATATTTTGATATAACGATCAAGTTTGGGCTGCACCATCGTATCGTTATATAAAGCGGCCACTGTAAGTAGGCTGATTATCATGGCTACAAGATAAGCACTATGATAATGGAGCTTTTCTGCTAAAATGCGTATTTGAAGATGATTATGTAAGCTTCTTGTATAATACATTTCGTTTCCTATGCTTTTTTACTTTTGGCTTTCCATTTGCTATGCTTTTCAAATTTGCTGTCTCTAAGCTCTCTCTTTTTCGGCTAATTCTTGCCATGGTTGACCTATTCCTGACCATGTCTCGATCCTAAAGCATGTTACTACGTAGCGCAAGCTAAAGTGTTCCATATTGGGCTTTGTCTATAAGTCATTACAATATCCGTAAACGGTCATCATCTAATAAATTATTCTAGTATCCCGGAAAGAAAGGTAAAAATCACCCTCCTTACGGTGACCAATCGATTTATTATCATAAAAACATCATCAGCGATACCATAGCTGCGGTAATTGGTGTATCTGCAGCTATATCTTATCTACAAACACTACTGCAATAGTTACGCGATAATTTACGCTTCGTTAAGCGTCTTTACATTGCTTGTGAAAGCGAGGCAAATTTACTGTGCGAACTTATGGGCAACTCAAAGACTCGTTGATTACATTCAGCGACAATAGTTTGTTACCTTTACATAAGTACTTTTATTGGATGTCGCTATGTACGTCTGTAAATAATAGACAACTAGCACACTAGAAGAAGTAAATGGGCGTTTGTGTGTAACTTAATGAGGTGATACTCCCTTAAAAGTCTCAAATTACATGGTGTCAAGTGGATTTTTTTCGCTTCATGTGCTAAACATGCAATGTATACATTGCAGCAATAAGAATAATAATACTCGCTGATGTCCATCAGACTACGTTCTACTTGATCAGATATCTCAAGCATAAGGTCCGAGAAAATATCATCCTACAAAAGCGCAGCATTGGTTTCTTACTTTATAACCAAGTTGCTTTCAATTATCAATATATACATAAAGTGTCACACAGACAGGCATTAATTGTGCGCAGGAGCATGCTTATGCGCCTTTGCTGTGGCACGTTCATAACACTCTGACTTTTTATTCGCTGTTTTGGTTTACACTTTCTTGTGTAATAACGGGTATGACTTTCGTATTTCTATTTTTACGAGTTCGCAAAGCCAACAAATATGCGATATATCAAATATAGCTTATATTCAGCCCCAAACAATGACATATGGATTAAAATAATTTGAATTTTTTTATTTAGCATTCGATATAACACGCTAGTATCTGTGAGTTGCAATAGGTATGTGTAAAAAAAAACGAAAGTATGTCCGTTTTTTTAAGACAATCGAGCATTTACTTGTTTTACCAGTAGCAAATGAATAACACACATCACTTCCTTTCCATTGCTACACTGGCCTTCAATGACTTGTTGGCTTCTTACCGTAAAAATAGCTTTTACACGCCTTCCTTTATTGTGCATATATGCAGTAGATGTGTTGTTAGATACACTGTATAACTGATTGTTATGCTAGTACTGATTACTAATAGGTGATGATTATTAATCTGCCTCTTGTCTCTAGGTTAACTAACGCTTATGTTTTGAGCGATGACACCATCCATTTACCTTTAATAGCATTCCAAAGCAAGTTTTATTGGATGTAGAACGTTACGCAGATCGCACAAACAGTACCATGCATTGATAGCCGGTGCTACCAACATGTGTCAGATGACTAGACATAATGCACTTTTTAATGATATATAAATCGTAAGGTAATTAGTACTAGAGACAGTATACTGTAATAAACGCATCCTAAATGGCTATCTTTGAACCCACCAAGATTGGTAACCATCAACTCCAGCATCGAATCGTCCTTGCCCCTCTGACACGATTCCGAAGTGACGAAAAACACGCGCCCACGGACCTTGGTGTCGAGTATTATCGCCAGCGGACGACACCTGGCGGCTTACTTATTTCCGAGGGGATATTGACCTCGCCAAGTGCTGGAGGTCTTCCAGGAGTTCCTGAAATATTCACCAAAGAACAAGTGGAAGGATGGAGAAAAGTTACCGAAGCAGTGCATGAGAAAGGAGGAATCATCTTTGCGCAAATTTGGCACGCCGGACGCTATGGTTCAGCATATTACAATCCAGGAAATACGGCCCCTGTCGGTCCATCCCCTATCGCGGCTAGGGGAATTAACGTCTTTATCCCGCCACTCGGTACAGTGCCATACGAAACACCACGCGAATTGACAAAGGATGAAATCAAGGATCTTGTGAAGGAGTTCGTTACTGCAGCCGAAAACGCGATCAAGGCCGGATTTGATGGTGTTGAACTCCACGGCGCGAACGGTTTACTCATTGACCAGTTTATAAACTCCACAAGTAACAAGCGAACAGACGAATATGGTGGATCCATTGAAAATCGAGCACGATTTGCACTTGAGATAGAGCAATCTATAAGCGCGTCGATCGGTCCTGAACGCGTTGGTTTTCGATTTTCGCCATGGGGTGGTCAGGGAGTAAGCATTTCTACACGAGACTGTCATGACGCAATCGGTGTTTAACCCGTTTTTTCCTTTACTATAGGACGTTGGTGATGACACGCCGTATGCAACATGGGGATATATTCTCGAAAAGCTGAATCCCAAGCTGGCATATGTTCACTTTGTGGAGCCACGTGATGATGCTGTCCGCCAAAGCCCTGACTGGGAAAACTCGCTCGATCCATTCCGCAAAATCTGGAAAGGTCCTTTTATTTCGGCTGGGGGCTATACTAATAACACGGATCTGATCAAATCCGTCGCCGAGGAAACCGGAAATCTTATTGCTATTGGTCGAGCTTATATTGCCAATCCTGATCTCGTTGAGAGACTCAAGCATGGATGGCCGTTGAACAAGTACAACCGAGATACTTTCTATACAACCGGTCCGGTTGGATATATTGACTATCCGTTCTACACTGAGCCTTGAAGCACTTTCCATACTAAATTTGTCACTTATGAAACAACGAATTCAATTGTCTCTTGATGAAAAGCATTTTATATTTTTCGCGCAAACAGCGCGATTCACAGAATACAGCGATGAAAGGGAATCATATTAATTTTGTGTAGATAATAAATTAAATGGTACGTAGAGATATTGTAATGGATGAGATGAAGGAGAAGAGCAGTGGAGGGATAAGATTATACGCGCACCAATTTGAAACCTGCTTGAGTAACGCGCAACCAGCCAGCAAATAATGCACCGACAACGACCATAATACCGGCCCAAACGGCACCGTAACGATAATCCGGAGGATCGAATTTGTTAATGATGGCCGAGGCAATAGGCGTGCCGAACATGTAACCGAACAGGTTGGTGAAATAGAGCAAACCGACGGCAGGTGCGATATTCTCGAGACCAACTACTTGTGGCTGGACAGTTGGGAAAAGGGCAATATAACCACCACCAAAGAAGCCATAAAGAACAGCAAATACCCAGATTGTGGCTTCATTTGCAGCATTGACCCATACGGCAAGACACATTACACCAGCAAGGAACGTACACAAGAATAAACTGTTGAATCGGCCGAGATGATCTCCCATGAAACCAGTGCAAATGCGTGCACCGGCATTGACTGCGGACATGATGGCTGAAAGGTTGGTACCGATCCATGGATCCAAGTTGAGCGCTTTCGCGTGAGCTAGTATCCAAAAAAAATTAGTCACTTGTTTCAGTTTGCATCGATGATTCGTTACATGGAAGCAAGAAAAATGGAGTCTATGTTGATAACGAAGAAATCTTAGATCAGCGCACTTTATCACGTAAGTTTTTTTCTTACCATGTAGCCGAACGTGGTGATCAGCCCGTGGATAAACATGATCGTAAACCGCGGGTTCTTGAAAAGATACCATGCAATAATGGTGCCTTCTCTTCCACCCGTTTGCCTAATCGTACCCAATGGTCGGACCAACACCGTCGCAATGCCAATAAGGACAAAGCACATAATGCCGACAATACTGAAAGGTAAATGTCAATTGGACGTACAAGCCAAAAAAAAAAAAATGAATTTGGTATTACCGTAAAGCCCAGCGATAGCCGATATTTGAGATGGCAGCTTGGCAAATATTGGAGACGACCAAACCACCAATACCGGATCCAGACATGGCAAGGCCCATTGCCAAACCTCTATGTTTTGAGAACCACTGTTGAGGAGCACCAATGCAAGGAAACCATACAAAAGATGCTCCAAAACCGAACAGAACACCTTGACTGAGGAACAGATGCCACGTCTATATCCCTTGATTTAATGCATCTTGTTTTTTTTCAATATTATAAGATGCAAAATTTACCTCGTACGCAAAACTTGCACAAATGAGGGCAGCTGTGCATAATACTGTGCCTGTGGCAAGCATATACTTGTAACCCATAGCTCGAATTACGATTTGATTGATCGGACCCAAGATGAAAAATAAAGCAACGCAAATTGATCCAATCCATGAGAGCTTGGACATTTCGCCAACATAGACAGATTCATTATAGTATCGCAAAAAGACACCCCAACTATGTATAAAAAAAAGGAATGAGTTACGCAACTTTTGCGGATGTTTTGCTCGTTATGTAACCTGTAATTGTATCCAAAGCTAAAATCGATATATAAACAGATTAGCCGCTATTGCATGTAGAGGGATCATCAAAATATTTACATTGCAAACAATCCCTAAAAACATATAAATTATGTAAATAAGGATAATGTGCTTCATACATCTTTTTCCGAACTTACACAAAACGAGCCAAATACGATCAGCCACCCCCTGCCACCATCGGGTGGAGTCAGGGTATCTGTTTCCTTATTCAGATCAGTTGAGATCTGATCGCTTACAGGGGATGGTGTTCGAGAAGTTGTTGGTAAAACTTCAAGTTTCTCGCTTTCTCTTAGATCCATCACTGTTTTAAGGAAGCAAAAGTGGAAAGGACCCAAAACTTTACGCTGCTCTCTTTTTTTTTTATTTTTTCTTGCGGAGATAAGATTTTACAAAGACGAAAAGTGCCGGTTCGTCTAACACAAACCGACCACTTTTTTTACCCCAGACCCTTTCAGTCTGAGGTTGCCATGACGATATTTTTTTATGCAGCAAAATGCTGTTTCGTTTTATAAAAATTCACTTTCTTTTGCTGATCTGTCAATGACACTGATTAGTTCCAAAAACTCACACCCATGAAGAACCTTGCTTAAAAAGTGTTCCTTTGTCGGACGCTAAAATTTGTACTACCACACGGGACACTTATTCCCTTTGCGCCGAGATTCTTCGAGCCATCAGCAATTCTCTTAAGGTTTGACATACTGCTGACTAAACATGTCCATGAAACGGTTCTAGGTTTTCTGAATTAGATTATTTACCTTTTAAAGGCCTTATCAGAGTGTCACTAGAGACATTATATACAACTGACGAGGGAGCTAAAGTAGACAATATTTTAGACCATCATCCGTCAATAGTATGTACATTTGCTCATCAGTGCAGACATTGCATGATAAACAAGTCGTAATAGATGTAGATAGGCATTGACACAAGCTAATATTTGCGACAACTACGCGTGCCCGATTCATGCCTTGCCTACACTAACTATTCATGTAGGAGCACATTCACCAGATCCAAGGACAGTTTCAATGCCTAGCATAGCTACAGACCGTAGGATCTTCCTCCAAACAATAGGATGTCCGTTTGTCATCATGCCATACTTACCTAGCTATCAGGATATTAAGTGGGTATCATTGAACTTCGAATGATAACTCAAATGAGCCGAAAAAGATTTTCAAAACGGACAATCCACACACTCCCTTGTAAAGTAAGGGATCACTTACGCCTGGCGCATCCTGTCGATCCTTCGGTGTTTGGAACAGACTCTAAGACTGCCATGAAAACAATGAGACGCGTACCTGACAACGACGGATAATTAATGATCGATGATGATATGTGGTGGATAGCACAGAGTTTAGCACGATTGAGTTGAATGGGAATCCGAAACAACTCCAGCTGACGATAGGCAAGTATCGACTGCTTGCATAACATAAAGTAGCCAATACATGTGAAAGCAGTCACATGGTTTTTTGTTCCTTTCGATGAATGGTGGAGCAAGCAACTTTCAATTGCTCTGCAGTTCGTGTTCACTAAAAAAAAATTAAATGAGGTATTAAAAAAAACAGGCGTTTCCACATCTACCCATGTAGTCCGTTTCCTTACCATACTTGACCGATTGCACAGCGACCAGAATACTCAGCAAGGCTCAACGAACCCGGCCAATATCGCTGGACGCAAGATCGCTGTTCCTCGTCGGCGACTTGCGAGAGCGGCTTCGTCTGATGGAGCCTCCAATCCCATGGCAGGGTTTTCGTTTGGTAGCATAGCAGCACCCAGCGGACAACCTGGTTTTAGTAGTTCAACGAGCGCGTTTGGAAATCAACCACAACAATCGCCGCCAGCTTTTGGACGTTCTTTCTCTGAAGCAGGTGGATTCCAAATGTCACAACAACAACAGCAACAACAACAAGCAGATTCTTCAGTACCTGCAAGTTCTTCAAACACTGGATTTACATTTGGAGCAAAATCTACATTTTCGTTTCCATCAAACAAATCCAACAGCGATTTTCAATTTGGATCCGCCTCAGCCAATGCACCTGCAAACCAACCAGCGTCATTTTCATTTGGTGCGGCACCTGCGTCTTCAACAAGCGAAAGTACACCAAGTTCACAGCAAGGGTTCACGTTTGGTGGTCAATCGGCAATGACACCTCTCGGTGGTTTCAAACCTAGCAGCGCGTTTGGCGGTTCGACGACGATGGACGAGGATGCGATGGATAAGGGTTTGTGTTTAAACAAGTGGTCGATAGGAAGAGATGGTTAAACGAGGTTCATGAAACAGACGAAGCACCTGCTGAAAAGTCCACGACATTCGGGGCAAATGCATCTGAATCCACGTTCGCGTCGACGACGGGCGCCAGTACATCTGGATTCTCTTTCCCAGCGACAAGCTCGGTTTCATCTGGTTTCACGTTCCCAGCCAAAGAGTCTAGCTCGTCTGGATTCACGTTTGGAGGATCCAACACCAGCCTCAAATTCCCGTCAGGCGGCGAGAACACCGGCGGCTTTTCGTTCCCTGCCAAGACCACACCGTTTGGCGCCACAAGTCAGTCAGGTTAGCCATGGCAAATGCGGATCAACGATGCGTCGTCCTAACCGGAAAATTTTATGACAGAGCAATCTACGGCCGCAACCACATCTAGTCCGAGTGCTGCCGTTGCAAAGCCCGCCTTTTCATTTGGCACGGGCACTACACAGACCACCGTCACTTCCACACCAGCCTTTAGCTTCGGCGCCCCTTCGGCAGCACCCACTCTTTCGTTCGGAACGCCAGCTGCCACGAAAGAGTCTGAATCAGAGTCGACAAAGGCACCTGCACCTGCATCCCAATTCTCAGCCCCTACTGGTATGTTTCGCAAGTGGCAAAGTGTGGTGTGTGATGTTAACTTTTGCAATTATCAAGTGGTGCCAGCAGCAGACGAAGAGGCCGCGTCAGCAAGCCCTGAACCTGCTGAAAAGAAAGGTTAGTTGGAGCAACGTTGCCTGGGTAGAGCAAAAGACTGATCCTTGTAAATGAGTAGGCACCGAGTCGTCAGCGCCAAAGTTTTCGTTTGGAAGCGCGGCATCCCCAGCCAGCACAGATAAGCCTGCACCCACTTTCTCGTTTGGGAGTACCTTCCAGGCCAAGCCTATGGGCGACAAGGACGCAGGCGCTGATGAAGCTACCACCAGCAAACCTACGGACGAGGACGCGCCTGAAAACGGGATAAAGAAGGAAGGCGAACAGAAAGGAACGGAAGAATCTGGAGAAAAGGCCGCAGATGAAAAGGATGAGGACAACCATGAGACCACAAATGATACTGCAGAAAAGAAAGAGCCTGCAAAGGGTGTTTCATCTGACTCCACCGATTCAAAGTCGTCTGGCGGCTTTTTCACCTCCTCTTCCTCGGGCGAGCCTTCCACTTCACAAAGCATCGCCATTCCCGCCACTCCTACCTTCTCCATCGCGGCCACCGCCTCGACAGCAAAGAAAGGGACCGAGGCAGTTGATAAAGGAGGCTCATCCTTCATGTTCTCGTCGACAGGTAACGTAACCATCTAGAGACCTGCTTTACCGCGTTACTGAGATATGTTCCTCAGGAAAACCGACTACTCAGTCTTCCGGCTCATCCACTTCACCTTTTGGTGGCAGTGCACTGACAGCCACGCCGTCGTCATCGAGTGAGAAATCAGGTATGTTTTGATCTGCGGACAACATTGGACGATTGCTTACTCTTTTCATATAGCTGCAGCGTCTACACCAGCCTTCTCTTTTGGCGCACCTGCTAAGTCAGGCAGTACTGGCCAAACACCCACTTTCTCGTTCGGCTCGAGCGCACCGCCAAGCACTAGTCAAGCACCCACTTTCTCGTTCGGCAAAGGTAACACCCAGCGCGTTCATTCATGCCAACGTGACTTACTTTTGGTTTTATAGCTGCTGCTGCTACTACTACTTCTTCAACCACCAGCACTAGTACGCCAGCATTCTCGTTTGGAACCACTGCAGCGTCAACTGCCAAACCTACACCCGGAACCACACCAGGCCCGTCACCTTTTGTATTCCCAAGCGTGTCTAGCACTCCTTCCACCAGTGCAGCAAGCACGAGCAAGGAGCAACCCAAAGAAAAGGCAACCGCAGCACCATCTCTTTTTGCAACACCGGCGACGCCAAAGTCTTCCGCTGGTCCAGCAGCACCTTCCATCACTCCACAACCCGGAACCGCGTTTACGTTTAGCAGCGCCGCAAGTGCTGCCCAGTCAGAAAAACCTGCCACTGCTTCCACCACTTCTGGACCATCACCTTTCAGCACGCCATCAGCGCAAGGTAAATATATAAGCAATGCATGGCATGCAAGCAGACAGAGAACTAACGGGAAAAAAGAAAAAGCAGAAAGCACATCCGAGTCGAGCAAAAAGAGAAAAAGCAATGAACAGATCAGCTCGGTAGAGTCGAGCCGGCAAAAGTTTGTGCACGGCAAGTCACCTTTGTCGCAGAGCTGGTCTGCGGAGGAGAGTGGAAACAAGACACCGACTTTTGTGACGGGACTGAGTGGAGCCATCCCTGCTCGCAAGCGAAGTGTCGATAGTGCCGGCATGGTACAGCCTGCCACAAGTGCTCCCGAAAAGAAGGTTCTGACTGATGTTCAAAACAAGGAAAACCGTCCTGCCGAAAAGCATGTCGCGTTCAAGCTTCCGGATGCTTCCAAGACGGAGGACAAGGGCAAGACGGTTGACAAGCCCGAACTGGTCAGTCCGTTCAAGCCATTGCAGTCCAAGCCGATCGAGATACCCGCGTCACAAGCACCGCTGTCGGCCATCAAGTCACAGTCGACTTCTTCGGATGTCATGTATGTGTTATCTGCTACGGGCAGTCAAATCGGGTAACTAACTTGCGGCATTAGTGGTCCGGCGTCGGCAACCAAGGCCGAACAGACGGTGCTTGATTCCAAGATCAGCAATCCCGAAAGCATCGAAAAGCGAACACGGTATCGAGATTTACCGAGCGACGCACAGAACGAGCTGAACCTGCTCTACCAATTCATTGAAGACCAAGTCAACGTTGCAAAGAAGATCGAGACGCGGCAATTGGCACACAACGGCGAACTTCTTTCTGAAGTGGAAGAATACGCCGACCGAAGCACAAAGGTACCAAAAAGAAAAGGGGGCAGAGTAGTCTGTCCAAGGGGACAGTTGGGTAACGGTGATGTTTTTTTTCTGCAGGAATTACGACTACACAGCCAGTCGCTTGATGTGACAAAGGAAAACCTCCGCGAACTGGCATCAGCCGCCGATTACCAGGTACAAAACGCCATGGTTGCACAGTTGTTCTTTGACAACACCAGCGTCAACGGCCGATCCACCACCGGCACAACAATCCATCAGCGCTACTTTGCCGACCTTGCGGATTCTTTGTTTGAACGATGCGGCAACTTCCGCACAGCCATCAACCAGCTCGAGGAGCGCGTGGACACCATGATGCATGGCCACGAGAGCGCGTCCCCCGACAACATCCCGGCCATCATCCAGTCGCAGAGCCAGACGTTGATGGGGCTGACGGCCAAGGTGTCTGATCTGCACCAAGAAGTTGAAAAGATCAAGCGAAACTATCAAACCTTACGTTAAGGCCTAAAACAAACTCTCTTTTTAGCATGTAAATAAAACATTATAGTTCTCATCCGCACTGCTTCTTCGGTGTTGCAAATGGCCCTATTAAAGTGTCCACGCGCGGCCATTTCGACTGGCCCGCTCTCTTTCGCTTTCGGCAAAAAATGATCGATGTCCACGCGCACATCAACAATACAAACTTTCCCCACCAAACCTCGGACGCTGCCAAAATAACGTTCGACCACGTGCTGACCAATGCAGCAGTAACCAACGTCACCCGCGTGGTGAGCCTGTCCGAGACGATCCACGATGCGCCAAACATCCTCGAACTGGCCGAACAATCCAATGGACTTATCAAACCCGGTGTTGGTCTACATCCTGTTCAACGCGTCGATACATACACCAGCCCAGAACGTTCTGCAACGCTGGAAGACTTGGATCGGTTCCAACCACTCCTTGAAAAGGCCATTGCCTCTGGAAACATTTGTTGCGTCGGCGAAAGTGAGTTTCTTCTTTTTTATGCGTTTCCACCACAACGCCAATACTGAACATTACCAATCACAGTTGGTCTCGACTTTTCGCCACACATTGTCGCAACCAATCCACACAATCAAGGCCGTTCGGAGGAAGAATTGAGAGAGATTCAGCGACAAGTGTTTCGTCGTCAAATCGAACTTGCCATTGCAGCCAATCTTCCAGTTAATGTGCATTCGCGGTAACTCGTTTTGTGTATTTTCTTTTTGGTTCAAAGCCGAGCATTGGACATTCTGATTGCTTTGAACAGCTCAGCAGGACATCATGCGCTTGACGTTTTATACGAATGCAAGGCAACCAAGGTCAATATGCATGCGTTTAGTGGTAGAGCTTCGTACACAAAAAAGGCAGTAGAAGCAGGCTACTACTTTTCGTTGCCTCCATCCATTATACACTCGCCCCATTTGCAAAAGGTGGCCGCTGCAGTGCCATTATCCAACCTCCTGCTTGAATCCGATGCACCATGCTTAGGTCCCGAGAAGGGCGTCGACAATGACCCAGCTTCTATTCTTATCTCCGCCCAAGAAATCGCCCGGATCAAAAGTGTTTCCGTCGAGCAAGTGGTACGTCGCGCGTGTTTTTAGACGGATAGAGCTGAGCACGCCTTTTGTTTGATTAGATTGAGCAAACTACAGCTAATGCCAAGGCACTTTTCGGACCGTCCATTTGATCAATTGCAATTTGAGCATCCACCGTCTATTCTATCTCTCGCCCACACAGAAAGAGGCTTTCAATACACCGCAACGAATGCAAGAGCTGTTACTATGGCAACAACTATAAACAATGAGACACCAAGTTGCGTAGGAATATTTTCAATGACCCATACTATCTAACAACAACACTGAGATAAAGTTGGCTTTAGAACGAGAAGGATAAACCTTTTCTGAAAAGTAGATAACATATGCGCTTTATTAGAGCCATGATCAAACTGACGGATGAATACCACTCGTGACTGTTCCTCAATGCAATGTTATTGCCCAGGCATATTACATCATGATCGAGCTTCATACTTTACGTAACAGTTTCTTGGGTATTCTTAGGATCAGTTAAACACTTGGATCCAAATATGGTTTCTCAGCCTATACAGTGGATTTACGTTTAAGCTTGCGAATGTTCTTACATATTCATTCATAATTACCTGAGCAGCAACCCGGAATGCGTGCCGCTTGCCGCCTGCATAAAAGTAGTCAAAGGCAACATTGTGATTGGTAACGCGATTATCTAGGCGAATTAAGATGTTCAATATGTACGTAAGCATGCGACACAAAAGATTATAGCGCAATCATGCATTAATGCATTACCCCAAACTGCAACAGTATCTTCTTCCCACTTTAAGCGGACTTGAAAGTCAATTGATTCCATATGTCTATCACAGAGGCATACATTAGCATCTAATCAGACTAGTTAAGTGCTTGCAAATTACCTATACAGGAATTGGAGAATCGCTTCAGATTCACGTCTTGCCATGCCAACAATGTGTCGGGTAAAATAAGGATTCACGAAAATAGCCTTTCGTTTTGTGACCTACGTATCAACAGAAAGTTAAAGTAACTTATCACATGCATACATTGTATTGAAATGTATACCGGATGGGTGCGAACAACGGGATGCACTGCGTCAACACTGCCATCTCGACGAATTGGGCAACCAGTCTTCTTGGCATCTTCAAGAACCATGGCGCCAGTATGAACCGCCTCTAACCCTTCCAGGAACTTTTTCATGGGCGCCGAAAGCCTGTCGTACGCAACATAACTGGAAGACCAGCATGTGTCACCGCCCGATGGAGGTGGCATATCATTTTTAAGGATAATCAGACCGGGAGGTTGCTTTTCAAATGTAACATCAGAATGCCAGTCTACGTTTTTTTTTAAAAAAAAAAGTTAGCGCTTACAATAGTGGTGATATCAGATAGCAAAATAACATACGGTCACTAGCGACAGTGCCCTCGTAGAATTCAATGCGTTGACTTTGAATGTAGAATTAGATTTAAGCACAAACTGAACGTAATAGTTCACTACTTTCACATACTCTGCACTAAAGTAAAGAACGCTGACTTCGGGAAGTCCAGGAGGATGACCAACGGTAGGGTGAATGTAACTAAAAATGGGATTAACATACATGTGCTTGAAAAAAGGATGCATAACACACTTACGCAGGTCCTATGTAAAGCAACGGAACCGATATTTGAAAATACGCATCAGTAAGTATGTAATAACGTTGCAATTGACAAAAGCACTTTACCGAAATGCTTTATTAGGTCAACTGCCTTTCGTGGAGTAAGATCTTGATTACGAAAGAAGACTACCCCTCGTTCAGCCACTAAAAGGGCCAAGTCATCCTTTTGCTGGTCCGTTAATTGAGAGAGCTGGAGACCGTGAATCTCAGTGCCAATTTGAGGAGTCAATTCGATCACTTTCTCGGCATTGATAAACAGAGATTTTTTTGCCGGATCAGCTCGATGTCCAGGATCATGATGATCAAATTCTTTGAGCTCGGGATACTAAGTATCGTTAATACTGTTCTTGTGCTTCACGTATTTGGTATTACTTTGATGTCAGGATGGACTGAATAGTCTCCAATTTCCCTGGCTAACCGCTTCACATCGACCTCATCTGCTTCTTGGCAAGCGATCGCCGGGGACGGTTTGACTTTATCAAAGTGGCTGGAATATTCACTATGGGCTTGCGGATTTTCCGCCATTTTGATGGGAGTTTCTGTGATTGTGGTGACCATTGGAGCTGAGTGCTGTCTTTTTTATTTCTATTTTTTTAAGTAAAAAAAGTAAATGGGAACGTATGCAGTCTTTTCCTTGAACTTTTATAACTTAAATTTCGGAAGATGGTCGTGGGAATAAAGAGTTAAAAATCAAAGCATTAGTGTGCATATTCTTTTTCTGAAGATCAGGTTACTGCCCAATGAGCGTACTGTTAATCTCACCTACATGTTTTGCCTTTTTTATGCACAAAAAGTTGCATAAGAATTGACTTATGAACATGCCTGATGATCCTATGTGCCTAACTAGTTGCATGTGCGAGTCATTCCCTTACTGTTAAACTGATTGAGGCAAATTACTCGGCTTTAGATCACCGTAGTAACCTTAAAAGTGTTGGTATTCTGATATAGTTGATATCAAACGCGGTATACTCACGATACTCACGGCTTCAAAACGGCTACGCATCATGTAGAGTAACTTGTGATAATATTATGACCCTCCATAATTTTAATGCTGACGCATTATGCAACGTCAGCAAAATCACTAGTTCTGATCAATAAACCGCCAAAATGGCATGAATTTACCCCATATACTCGCTCTTGAAAGTGCAGTGCGCACATAATCGACCGTTGCAAATGCCTTCGTGAGTATCAGTAATATGGGATAATCATTAGTGGTGCTGGCACTGGTAAAATTCCCGCGATCTCTAAATACACGATATCCGAGAAAAAAATCAGTAGATTACCCGATACAGTTGGTTGAGAAATGTATGAGTTTTATTTGGAAGACTTATTGACCTGCTCCTATAGGTATAAGTTTACCGGTATATTACCGAGAGTTAACATTCGCCACTGCAGCGTACCTCGGATTTACACTGCGCGGACAGAACTGAAAGTTGCCAAGTATACTATAAACAAGAAACACCATCTTCCGTCATCCATTCCTTACGCACCAACCGATTAATTCCCTTCATTGTTTGCGTTTACTTTACTTTATACAAAACTGCGGCATTGATGTCAGAGAACGCCTACATGTTAACTTTTCGGCATCTAACGCGAATTTTGATCATTAATGAAGTCATTTGAAGCCGACACTCGTCTAAACATCTACGAAATATTGCATCCATGCACTAATCGTTTTATACTGGATGATTAATGGTAGATGATAGATTGACACTTTTCAATCAGCGACTTGAAAATATAATGCTGTATCAGCATTTCAGATGTACGCCCCAACTCGTTGATAAATCACATGCAGACATTTGAATAGTTACAAGGTAGAGGCGCATTGTATCTGTCATAAAGTTGAAGATTTTAGGTCCAAAGTCAGAGCAACTTTAATATTATATTGCTGCTCTTTTACTACACCGTGTATCTACTATATTATATTGAAGCATTGTATTGGTTGCAAAAAGAAAAGCTAACTATTGCCCGTAAAATTAGCAAACAACAACTGGTTGTTATAAACCATTACGCGTCCTATTGGTGACTTGATACTGACCTCAATGATGTTCGATGGTGCCATTGGAGTTTATGTATTAATGGAAAACAGCATTTCGCATTTAACCCCTATTTCTTTATAACTGGAATGCTTCAATACAGATCCTGTATCGATTTGCTATGATGTATGCTAATAAGCGCTATACGTACTTGCGGACCCATAATATGTGGTACAATGTTTGTGAAGCGAAATAATTAATATCTACATAGATACGTAAACTATTAACTGAAAATGATGAGAGCGCATAT
The DNA here is from genome assembly GCA_025266875.1 of Fennellomyces sp. T-0311. Taxonomy (NCBI): domain Eukaryota; kingdom Fungi; phylum Mucoromycota; class Mucoromycetes; order Mucorales; family Lichtheimiaceae; genus Fennellomyces; species Fennellomyces sp. T-0311. The sequence goes on from JALLLT010000012.1 coordinate 897,640, forward strand.
CCTTCTACCATACAAACCAGTATGAAACTAAATGCTATGCGCAAAGGTTCTCCAGCGGGAGTTTGGCTCTGACAATCTCTTACCAATATTGTTTTGGGTTATGTAACCCACGATGGTACGTAACAAATGTCACGTGTAATGTTTGGAGACTTCTCTTTTTCTCCGGGTGTCCACTCACAGATTTTCGACCTTCTTTCCTTTTTCACCTCTCTCTTTATTTTTCACGATACGACTTTCTTTTATATCGACGCTAACAATACGCTAACTCTTTAGTCTGGTGCTAAGAACGGAAGAATGGAAAAATGGATGGGGAGGAATTGTGCAATCGGAGTCAATTTAAAATGTTATCTTGTGGGAAGGTGGCATAGGCGGCATATAAAGGAAAACTTGGCTGCTAGGGTAGTGATACAATACTAACTCATATGACACTCGAATTGAAGGATTAATATACGTGCAATTGATCTAAAACGTAGTGCATTTCGAAAGGAATGGAATGGAAAAAGGTAATGAAGTACTTAGGTGCGAGGCCGGAAAGAAATTAACACGGCGTATAATGCCTGTGTCACAAGCTAGAATGTCATAATTATTGTCCGAGTCGATCGCTGCAATTGCCAAATGATGCACGTGATTTTTTAATTTAATGCCAGTTGACTTTGCACAGCTCTTCAACTTTTTCACGCGCCATGTTGACAGCCAAGCGTAAGACAACTGACAGCGAGGCCCCACCAAGCAAGCGGACATCTCCAACAGTCATGCGGTATAACGCGCAGCATTCAATACGTGAGCGGGATCTCATTGCCGAATGCCCCTATGAAATCATGTGTAATGTACTTTACCAACTCGATTTTGACACGATCTACCATTGTCTGAGTGTCTCACGCACCTGGCGCGAAAGGATCTCCTCCGTTGCTCCCTTTTGGCGAAAAATTGAAAACGCTCCTTGGGGTTTCTGGCACGACGAAAAGGCACTCATCATACTACCTTTTGTGTCAAGACACGTCGAAGAAATACGTCTCGTGAGCTACGCAACCGAAGTAGGATCTTGCGTTGAAGCTTTGCGCATAAACAAGTTCCTGAAAATGCAAACTTTGAGTCTTGCTGCCAAAGGTATGAGCTCTTATAGTCAAAGAAAAACTTTGTAACTAACCCAATTGTGGAAATAGATTTACCCTATGACACAACCACGTTGACCGTGCCAATATACTACGCGCTGGCTCGCCTTCAGAACACATTGACTAAACTGCATTTGGAAACAGGTTGGCACTCTCCGCTGTCAATGCGAGTGCTTCTTTCTATTTGCCCGAACCTCACTGTCCTAAAGATCAACACTGTTCGCATGACCGGCGACAACAAGGAACTGCGTACCCCTCACACGTCGTTAATCAGTTTCGAGGTCACTTTGCCATCCGCCCAAAATTTGAGAGTTCAGCGTATTCTTCGATCTGTGCCAAACATTCGACATCTAATGATATGTCATCGCAGCATTGTAGATCTACTGCCAACCATATTACAATATTGCCGGCGCTTATCCATGATCACCAACCAGTCGCTTGCTTTCGACCCTATCAAAAATGCTATACTACACCCATACACAAACGATGACACAGACCAGAAGGGATTACAGTGTATAGCTCTCCACCAGCTATGCCTTCCACAATATGTACTACCATTACTAGCACAGTGCCGAAGCACGCTGAAGCACATTTATATACGTGGGGGTAATTATTTAGGTGCTGAAATAGGCTGGCAGCATTTATCACTATTTGCAATGCCACAGTTGACAGGACTGCATATTGTATGTTACACCAAATCATTGCTGGAGCAGATCGCTGCATTGATACGAGGTTCGCCTAATCTGCAAGTCATTGGCTTAAAGAATAACTGTGTGTATTGGAACCAGCAGGAGTTAGAAATGGCTGAGGACATTTTTACTGCGCTACTGGAACTGACCTACCTTTCATCTTTAAGTTTGACCAGATTTGATGTTCGCAGCCAGGTGTTTATGCAGATTTTGGAGAATCGCATGATGTCGAATTCCCTGAAAGTTCTATCCATGATCAACTGCACGAGCCTACGTCCTACTGCTTTACATGTTGTAGCAAGGATGCAAAGCCTAGAAGTTCTTGATTTGACAGGCTCTATGAGCTCTATGAACCAGGCTGATGTAAATGAATTTGCTAGCATGGTAGAGCATCTTCTGCGACTGCAACATTTGGGTCTAGCAAGTTGGAAAATTTCGAACGAAGCCGCACATAGTATTATCAGGTCCAAGAGCCTCCGCAAGCTTTACGTCGATCGTATCCAGATAACATATGACGCTAGGATGATACTGGATCCGATTACTACAGCAGCAACAGCTACGGGATCAGCGATTGATGAGGACTTTAGATGGATGAATTATTTCTAATAAAAACACTTTTGTGGTATAACCTGTTACATAAGTAGTATTATATTATCAAATGCGTAGCAAGTTGTCTTAAGGTATCCCTTATCTAGATTCTATGTGAAATTTAGTAATCTACGAAAGGCATGTTTTAGTGGATCCCAGGAGTTCTTCAAGAGTTGGTCTTATATTTATCGCCAAACTGCGGTAATAACCTAAAAAGAAATTATAAAGTTGTAGATTCTCAATGTGATAAAGTAGGAATGTTGTTCTTTATGAAAGAGGCTCGTTGAGAAGACATTTAGAGCTAAAATACTTTTAAGATATGTAGAAAGAATTAGGAATATTTTATAATGGAAGAACTAAATTTTTTCTGATGATTGAAACACGCTATTTATACCTTTTCAATAGCACTTATTTAATATACACAATTTCTTATATCCGCGTTGTTGTAGTCGTTAGGACTTTGTAGAATATCTGGACTTTGGCATATATCTGACTTAATTTAGGAGCTTAATGTCATGGCCACCATTTGCCGTCCTTGAGAACCACAAACATCATACCACTGTACCCCAAGACCTTCAATATTAATTTTCGAAAGTTAGTCATACTTATGTGAAGTAAAATTGCTATGTTACCTATGGATATATTTTCTACTCAAGGCTTCACTTTGAATGGATTTGAATGGCAATATCTTGCATATAAACTTCGATGCACCATATTATACTCGATTCCGTTTTCTAGTATCTTGACTGCATCATAAAAACCTATGTAGAAAAAAAGCGAGATTAGTCACACTTGCGGCGTATATTGATTACAGCACTATGCTAAATGAAAATGTTGTCAGCTAGTCATAAATTAGGACAAAGAGGACAACGAGTATCGTAGTACATATGCTTCCATATTGTTGTCAGGGGCAGTGATAGATATGTATGCACTTTGGACAGATGTATCATAAATATTAGCACTTCTTCCAATGCGGAGAACCAGTAATATCTCCAAGGCTAAACAGCAATATTTTTTCTTGCTTATATAACAGAAAGCGTAGTCAATGGAGCATGACAACATAGCTCTAATATCCTTATATATAGAACGAGCAATCGCATGATTTAAAGTCATTATACCTATCTTTTTCCCAGTTTATCACTTCCAAATGAATGACTCGGTGGATATACTGAAACGAAAACATATCAATTTGAAACCGCTGTATCGGTTTATTGCCAAACTGAAGCATGCCATCTGTTCGGGCGATTACCAAAACACAGTACATTATTCAGACAATACAATCAATCAAGCGCTAGATCAGGACCTGATCATCATCAATCTTCTGGACATGCGGGCACACTATAAAGCAAAAAAGGGCCATCGAGATTCGGCGCTATTAGACGTTCAACAAATGATCGAAAAATACCCTCACAATGCAGCCGGATACCTTCGAAAAGGTATCATCCTTTCCATGTATGGACAACAAGATCAAGCGAAGGAAGCGTACGACGAAGGGCTGCAAAATGTAGCAGCAAGTGACCTATCGGGGATTCAGAATTTAGAGACTGCCAAACTCGCAATAGCGGCGCAAGATGAACGCCGTGTTAACTTTATCGATCGTCTTCCGATGGAAATTGCAAATGAAATTATTGCGCGACTACCTTTATCTGCGGTCGTTGTTTGCTTGACAGTTTCCAGATTGTGGCGCGAGCGAACAATGGGTTGCGCACCTTTGTGGACGAATATATCTATCGGCGACGATGTGACTAGTGCTCAACTATTAAGTGTGATGCCAAGTATAGGTCAATATGTTCATCACCTTACGATACGCTCTCGTTCATCGATTCGCGATGCATGTCTCTCACAAATAAGTTGCGGACATTTTAGTAGCCTCCAATCATTTAAAATGAAAGGTATATCGCAATTGACCGGGTGACTATAGTAGCGTACGTAATTGACCACTTTCATTAGGGCGATCCACCAAGGGCTTACTTACCCACGCTCCAAAAATTTTGATAAGCCTCTTGGTACCGTGGTGTACATTGACAAAAGTCAAACTTGATTTCTCTTTCACCTACAACCCAATCAAACTAGCGGATATACTTCATGTGTGTTTCTTTGTTGTCGATTTAACATACAAGAGTTCATGCTCGATGTCCGACGTGGTTGGTGACGTTTCAAAGTTGAAAGAGCATGGTACGCTCGCAAGCCTGCGGTTAAAGGCGAGGTCTATTACTGGTACTGATATCGAAACGCTACTTCAACGCTGTCACCAAATACGGCGGCTTGTTATGAATGGGTGCGAACCATCAGCTTTGGTTCAAGTTTACAATCATGCGCCAAATTTGGAGATTCTTGCCTACAACCATCCCTATCCGATTCCACAGCTGGGAGAAAAGGTGGCTGATGTACAAGGATTACGAATAACGGCTATCGATGGTGGAGACAGCAACGATCATATACTTGCTTCAATTATCTTCCCACTGCTTTATAGAAATATGATGACACTGGAACATATCTTTATAGCAATCTCACCAGAACCGGGATACCAGTTAGAGCAATTCCAAGCACCGTATATCGATTTCAAGTTACCTAAAGTGATCTGCCTGATACTCTTCTGTCCATTCGATGGAATACTAAAGTTTATGCTACAAGCCACAAAGGAAGCAAAGACTCTGTTATGTCTGCACCTGGGATCCATCCATGATCAACAAGGAGAGGTAACCCACATGGCAAGGGAGTTTCCTCCAGAAACAACATCCCAACATTTGTCCAGCAGGAATGCAAGCTCCGGTAGCAGAGATCTAGTTAGGCTATTTAACAGATATATCACGCTTTCTGAAAGCCTGCATGGTGGTTTGAAAGTCATTGGACTTCAAAGTCATCCTGAGATAACCGATAATGTACTTGAAACTTTGACTGACATCAAGACATTGCATCAAATCGTACTTTGCAGATTGCCAAATGTTACTGCTAAGGGTATTGAGCATTTTTTTAACAAGATTGGTCAACAGTTGCAACGGGTGACGATGTTTGATCTCAGTGTCATTACAGACAACCACATTGCTGCCTTGGGTAAATGTGAACACCTGTTATGGCTCAATCTACTATTTTTACCCAACATAACCGATCGCGGAATTCACTACATGGTCAGCGAAAACAGCTGCATGTTGGAAATGCTAAATGTGACGGGATGTCCAAGGATTACCGTAGAGTGCATGGAATACCCAAAGGAGAAAGTGAAATCTGTTATATTCAATCACTAGAAAAAGAATAAAATATTCCATCAATTATAGTTACCATTAAAGTATCTAAAATTCATAGTGGTTCTTATGTGATAACCGGGAATTATAGCCAAATATGTCGTTGTGCGTTAGTAACGTATTCTAGAACAGCATACAATGGTGTCAAAACCGACTATTTTTATTTACAAGTGTTTAGATGGTAGACCATACTTTGGAAAAAGCTTATGTTATGAATAAATTTATATAGCAGTAGCATCCTTTATTTAAACATTCAATAGGCTCCATAATACGCATTTGAGGCCACATACTCCTAGGACTATGGCTCAGAAAACATGTTTTGCGTCAGGCCAAAGCGGGGACCGATTCTGGCTTTCAAGTCGTCTTCTGTTTCGAGGCATGTTTCTTTGAATGTTGGATTCTCAAGGATATCGTTCAAGAATTCGCTTAATCTTGGCAATTCATCCACCACCTTATAATCACGGCCAGCAGCGTAATATACGAAGTTGGTTAGTAGATAGACGAAAGGTGCAATGGCAATATCTGCAGCTGAATATTCAGTGCCCAGAAAGTAAGGGCCCGAAGGAGCTTGATCCACTAGCTGACCGTTGATCTATCCGCAGCAGTTCAGAGAACCATAAAAAGATTTATGTATCGCAAAGAAAATGATTACCCGGCTGTAAACCGCTGTGACTCCTTCCTCAAACATATCAAAAGTTTCTCTCGTGATAGGACCCGAATACAAAATACGAATGATTTGAAGTATCTTATCTTCCACAAGACGAATGATGGCCTTCATTTTCGCCTTTTTGACAGGATCTGTAGGGTACAATCTATGACAAAAAAAAAGTCAGCTTACAATCCCCGGAAATGATCCCATGATCCATAACTTGCTTTGCTGTGGGATACAGTTCATGAATAAGCTCAACAATCACCATAGATTCCGGAATCACATCGTCACCATACTTGATGATAGGTATCCTTGCTTCCAGATAGATTTCCTTCAACTTATATTTGCATACACTTAATGGATACATATCCAAATAAAGCTATCTCATTCGTTACCATTGTTTATTTTTCAAATCCACGAAAGCCATGTATACACGTTGGCAATATGGCGACGTGGGAGCGTGGTAAAGGACAAACGTTTCTGATGTATTTGATTGCTTAGACACGTGCTCCTATCGTATTCGGGAATAGTTACCGGTCATGGATTGAATGGGAAAAAGAGGCGTTTGAATCTTGTGGAAAACCAATTTGCTACTTTTATAGGCGGGGGAGCAACTGCTGCGGCACCGTGCTTCGCGTTTGAAAATCAGCATGATCGAGTCCACTATACACCCAAGACATAAAGAAGTATAGAGATTAGCGTAGTCAAAGTAGATTTGGTACGGCTCATGCTATTATCAATGCATGGGCGAATTTCAAATGCCATTTCAATGGGTTCCTGGTATAATACGTTTCATTGAAGTGCACTCAGTGAGGAGTAGATGACACGCCTTTCGATATGATGCTTCTCCGATACATGGCAAACGCGACAATTCCATTTTTTTGGTGCTCTTGGCATGCTCTGGCGCAATATGTTGTCCCACGCGCTACAGATCGAATTTCAGATGCATATAATGAGGCGGTGATATAAAATATAGATTTCTGCGTCGGCTTTCGACAATCATGTCGAATTCTCTTAATCTTCTTGGGCAGGATTGAGATCCATGGCAACTTTTTTTTCCATGTATAATCCTTTCTTGAGGAAAAAGAAGAGAACTCACGACTCTTTAGAGCCGTTGGTCGTGTAATAAATTGATTAAAATTTTCCGCTCACGTTACCGAAATCGTTTTTAGTGATGTTTTTGGCTACAATCCTTGCTATCGTTTACTACGAAACATAAAGTTTTTGACTTTCATTTTTGGATTGTTCATAACTCCAAAAAAGTTTTACATAACTGCGAACAGAATCCTATGTTTATGTCTCCCAGCATCAGGAATTATGTACGCAGTGTCTTGCTTTGAGTCGTTTCGAAAGGAATATCATATTCCATATGAAGCCGCCACTGTGTGCCACCTTGATACTGCATTTCGTTACACGGTCGTACCATGTCGGCATGAGAGCCGAAACTAAACATATGTACATAGGTACTAGAGTATTTTTCCATTCACTTTATCCAGGCTATCCTATTCATGAATAGAGTATTGCCACAGCGGAAAAAATCAACCGTGAAATTAAGGCTCATCCGTAAAGAAAAACGTAAAATCAATCCGTTAATCGGTCCCGTAAAGCGTCGGTTTACGGGATCAATTAACGGATCAAATTTACGGATAGGCTCCGTTATTTTACGGATATTTAACGGATGCCGTAAATGGTCGATTACAGTGCTGCTTCTTCGATATGTTCACGTTTATATAAATTGTAGGCATAGCTTTTCGAATTTGAAGATGCTTTATTGAGCAGAAAGTGGTAAATAATCATAATAAACATGGGCGATCAAGAGAAAGAGAGGGATTTATAAAGAAATAAGCGTTTTAACAATCCGAAACCATTTCATACCGACCTTGAGGCTAATTTTTTTGCATTCGATGGCGCTTCAAGGCGGGTTCCTCATCTTCCAGTAGCTCACTATTGTGGCTATCTTGATAGTAGTCCTCTTCATATTGGTAGTTATAGTCGTCGTCCTGTTCGTATTGATAATCACGGTCGTCCTGATTATCAGCGTGTTTACTAAATGATAATAAGTAAGCGTGGCCATGTTTGTCACAAGTTTCCCACTTACCTTGGCACCTCAATATTCTCACTGGGAGTCGAATTACGTCTCACTCCACTATCAAAAGAAAAACGATCAAATACGAATTCATACTTCACACGAAGAAATACTAACATGGTTCCTGTATAGTACCCAGTCTGTATTGAAAACAAATTAGTAGCAAGCAAGATACCTGTATCAAAGAATTTACCCGCTTTCGCTTGCGATACCTGTGCATATTTCCCCATTTGGTTTGGAATATCCAATTGGCAGCCCACTGATCACGACATTCATCAAGACGAACGCCGAATTGTACACAGTTTTGCTCCAGTTCGGTCGCGCACAGTTTTCTGAAATCTTCAGGTAACTTCTTCCAGGTTGTTTCCAACGAGACGGAGCAATTGTGGAGAGCATTGAAAATGAGTAAAGTTGCTTCTTGCTGAACGTTAGCGAGGGCGGATTCAGCGAGATCATCATCATTATCAAAGAAACAACAAGAGAGATAGCTCTTCATGTACTTCGTAGTGAGCTTAATGGCCTTTTTCTTGTTATTTACGACACGTGTCGGTCTTAGTCTTGTCCTCTGTGCAGGCTCCAATAAACATTAAGGTTAACATTACTAGTGTCGAGATCATTAATAAGAATAATAACCTCGTTTTGAAATTCTTCTTGCCCCTCACGATCCCCCTGGTCATTAGCTGCCTTTGCTCTGGCCATGTCATCCACACGCTTCACAAGATCAGCTAAAATGCCAGTCCACTCATCAAGATCGCGCTCCGTAGTTTCTTGAGAGTCTTCAATGCGTTGTATTGCCATGAACGCATTAGTCAGCAATACGTATATGGATTTCAAAGAAATCGACCGCTCGCTAGCAACAAAATCATCTTGGTTATCAACAGCTGCAGTAGGCATGAGGCCAGCGGTAGATTTGAAGACAGTAGAACTCGACGCAGCAGAAGACTTGTTAGGTGTGGACTTCAATGCAGCAGTAGACTTTTTAGGTGCGGACTTCAATGCAGAAACAGACTTCAACGTAGCAGAAGAATTGGTGTTAAGTGTGGATTTCATTGCAGCTGTAGTCTTAAGATTAGTAGTAGACTTCAATGCCGCAGTAGACTTGTTGTTCGGCGTGGACTTCAATGCCGCAGTAGACTTGTTGTTCGGCGTGGACTTCAATGCCGCAGTAGACTTGTTGTTCGGCGTGGACTTCAATGCCGCAGTAGACTTGTTGTTCGGCGTGGACTTCAATGCCGCAGTAGACTTGTTAGTTATAGACTTCAATGCAGCAGTGGGCTTGAGGGCAGCGGTACAGTTGGAAGAGACCAAACCGGACTTGGAGACACTACCAGATTCGGCAACAGATGTTGCTTGATGCATCTTCCGGCTCTGATTACGGGTTACGATCATGATTTGGTCAAGGAGGATCTGTTGCCAGGACTGAAAATTTTTTTTGCTAGTCACTTTGCATCAATGCCATGCATGAATTATGCAAGTCCTAGTGGAGCCTCATCAGTGTTCAATGCCCCCCAAACGCAAACTTTCAAGAGCAAGTCTCATCAGCAATGACGCAGATTTAAAGCATGCGAAACTGAGTCCACTGAATACCGTCAAAACTAGGCATATAAGCTCGCGAAAAACATTAATTGACAAGCCAATTGCTATATGTGGCTGGTGCAAATTACGTACGAAGCAAACGCTCTCTAAGCATTTTGCCATTTGTCCAAAAAGGCGAAACTCCGAGCAAACATCCAACAAGTCCAAATGGTAAATCACATTTACAATTTACAGTAATTGCAAACTGCTGGTCTCAGATCTAATCCACAGATATAATATACTATGTATAGGCTTCCCCAAAAATTTAAGCCCACTGTAGTTGGCACCAACAAAACTGATGACTTTGATGCTTCGAATAGCACTGTATCATCCACCGTCAAAGCAGGAGAATGGTCAAACAATGACAGTGATTATTATGGCGGTTATAGTGACTGTGATGATGAGGATGAATGTAGAAAAACTGGTAAGATCATATTTGGTCATATATTCAGTTACAAACAGTAATAAGATCACCAAGATCATTTTTCGGATAACGACAATGAATCGTCCACGGCTAAAGATGATGAACAGCAACAAAATCCCTTTGGTAATATTACTTGCTATAATAAGGAAAAAATCTACATGATCTTATTAAATATGATGATAGAAGGCAAGAATAGCGTTCGTCCAGCTAATAAACCGAAGTCATACGCCTTTTGCAACAATGCCGTCGACGACTACATCATGTTAAAAAGCATCCATTTACAAAGGATTGTGGATCATCATCGGCTCTCGCGTGCAGCACATAACGACGTACTCAAATTCTGTAATGGAATGATTTCTTCTGTGGACAGTGGTATGTCATATTGAGACCCTTTCCAACGGGATTATCGGATAAATAATGCGTATATTTTAGAGCATGAACATCTGCTGACCCCATACAAGTCCCAAAAAGGAGCCAAAGGATTTTATCCCGTGGAAACTGAATCATTTCATGTTTGTATCAAAGGATGCAAGATGTTCGGTCGGACGGATCAAAGCACACGATGTAATCATTGTAAAGAAGAGCGATATGTCAAAACTGCCGGTAGTCCGACAGATGCATCTGAAGTATGTGACGTGGATCGCGAAGCTAGGGCGAAAGTGGAAATACTGCCGATCGGCGAGCAACTGGCGTACATGCTTAACGACGAAGCAACAAGAGAACAGCTACGTTATCGACATACTTTCAAGCATCGACACGGAATGTATAGAGACGTTTTTGATGGTGCAGTGTATCAACAGCTAGCCAGGTCGGATGGCGATGGACTGTTTACTGGAGATTTCGACATTGCCTTAGCGTTATACATTGACGGTTTCCAACCCTTCGATACACCACAGCATACGATGACAATTGTACATATTGTTGTATTAAACTTTGATCCGAATATACGGTAAGCTCCACATAATGTTGAAGGTGATGCTTGTAATCTTTGAAGAGTTAAGCGTCATATATGTATAGATACAAGAACAAAAACATGTTACAAGTGTGCTTGATCCCAGGACCTAATCCACCTAAAGATCTTGAAAGCTTTTTACGGCCTACATTGGATGAATTGGACTATCTCGAGACCTATGGAATGGAGGTCCGAATCAACAACAGTCAGACAATAAGTGCAAAGGTTAATCTACTGGTTGCTGGCGGTGATATGCCCGCTGTAAAGTCATTAGTAAACCACGCTGGTCACACTGCACAGTATGGTTGTCGTATTTGTCCCATTTCCGGAGAGCATCATGAAGGTGGGCACGGAATGTACTTCAAAGACAAGGATGGTGTAAGCAAGCGTTGGCGTGTCAAGGAAGATTTCCAACAAGAAGTAGCTCATGTAAGAAGATGCATGATGAAGGATACTCGTGCTAATGCTTTCGAGTTTTTAGGCCGGGTTGAAAGGACCAAGTTTACTCGCATCCAAGAAATGCTTTAAAGGTCCGGAGTATTTTGTGTTTGATGAGATGCACACGCTTGGACATGGTGTGGGCCAACAATTTTTCCAGTTACTACAAGGAGAATACGATATGGCAGATTGTGAAAGCCCGTTCTCGATTGGAGTCGACAATGTCATGGTGGAAATGGAACAATCACGTACATCGATACCTGCAGTATTCAACAGTACTTGGAAAAGTTTGAAAAGTAAAACCATGGTCAAGGCTGTAGACTGGGTTGACTTCATATTGTATGCAGTCCCTGTACTAGTGGTACCACGTTTAGCAAGCGACCATGCCAAGAGAGCAACCATGTGCCTAGTCCGTGCCTGTCAAACAGCATTACAATATCAACTTACAGAAGCTGATGTTGATCAGATTGAAAGGTAATTGTCAATGTACTTACTTTAACAAACATAGCACTAAAATGTCGGCTGTTAGTGATGTCGATCTGTGGCACGGATACCTTCGAAAATTGATTGATGACGGCGATCTCTCTGTTTCAGTATTTACTCCCGTTCAGCATTATATCACGCACATGGCTGGAATCATTCGCAAAATGGGCCCTTTACGATTTTACAGCACTCGCTGCCTAGAACGGATGATAGGTGTCTATTCGAAAATGATCAAATGTACCTCACTACCAGGACCAAACGCTGCCAATGTGATGGTGAATTTGGCAATGGCTCGTTATATTGATCCGTTAATTGAGAGCTCTCAAGAATATCAAGATGACATGGAGAAGAAGAAAGGTGTTTTTTGTGTGAGCAAAGGCGACCCATCAGCACCGGAAATTTGGGGTATGCTGAAGGATGGTAACCTTGACAGCAAAAAACCAATTGCTACTTTGGAAAGTGATGTTATACAAAAAGCATTGTCCACGTACATGAAAAGGAACCAGACCTCATCAAAGTTGGAAACGAAATTTCGGTACGCCGGTCGACTATTTCATAAAGGATGTACCCTTGGAAGTGTTCTTTCTCACCAAACGAGGTATCGAGCAGCGTATTACGTGCGACTTACACTTGACATTGATGTGTAAGTGAAATGGACAGGTTAATGTCTGATACTGAGCTATGAGCCAGAAATGCCAACAAGGGTAAGAAATCCGATGTTGTAAAAGGACCACAAAATTTCTTCGCGAAAGCATATTTCTACTTTGCTCACGTTCAGAATGATGACACGAGACTGTTGGCATTGGTCGGAATCTACGATCCAAAGTTTGATAAACAAACAGGCTCAATCTTTATCACCCCATCAGCGAAAGAAAAACTTCTTGTTATTGATGCGGCGGCAATTGTGGGATTTTTTGGATTGCTGACGAAGGTGGATGGTGCCTACAAAAGAAACTATTTTATATGGCCCAGGATGAAGTCAACGCCATCAGTCCTTAGCCAGCTACAGCACGGAAACGTAAAAGATATTGTATGATACCCCGGTTACATTCTGTTGTAGCGTAAAATAAAAGCCTCTATCAAAAATAATATGTGTCGTCTAGTTAAAAAAATCCAAAGACAATATCCATTGAACTGATCCGTAACTTTTGCACTTATTTTACGGCCTGCCCGTAAATCAGTAATTTAATGACGCATCCTTGGAAACAACGGTTCAACTGTCCTTATATTTTACGGACCATTCCTTGATTTAACGTCTGGCCCGTGAATATACGGTCACATCCATAATTTCCTGGTTCGTTTTTTCCGCTGTGTTGTTGAATTTTTAGCAAAAGTCACTTATACATGCTAGTGAACATTTTCGAGTTCTGTACGCAGATAAAACAATTTAAACGTCGTGAACAATGCAAAAAGTTGAAAGCCGAAAACTCGATGCTTTCCTGGATCAAATTGCACAAAGAATAAAAGAGACTAAGAAAAGTATCTTTGAAGTTTCGGATATTTTTATTGGATTCAACGTTCTACGTATGCTTTTATATCTTTCTGTGTATCGAATCGGTGATGGCTGTTTAAATAGTCTTGCAGAATTACCTCAGTGGATGGAGGACGTACAGGATCTGTTAATCTGAGGATGCCTTTGACACCCACCGTGCAGTGCAATGAAGTCGTTGTTATATTGGAGCCATTTCTATATCCTGATGGGTTTATCTCATTCGTTCATACCGTGTAATCATTTAACCCGTATAGATAAATTACTATGTAAGTACACTTTGTGATGACTTTGGAAGCTTATGTTTACATATCTTATAGGAAATATCTTCTATTATTATCATATGTTGGTATTTTATCATGACAAGATCTTAAAAGATGTATCCGCTCAATCAAGCTCAACGGAACTGCCTCACAACGAAAGTTACTCCATCAATAGCTACCTCAATACCGGAGGGGATTGAGCGTTGAAGAGCCTAGAAAGGTTCAAAAAGTGGCATGTTTAATCGCCAAACGCCGGAGCTGCTGATGCGAATGCAAATTGCACCGCTCCAGCAGTACTTCAAGGCCAAGCATCAATATGTAATTTGATTTTACAGTTACATATTTCCTTTTGAGAAAGAATAAGCGTAATGCATATGCTTTCTTCAACCCGAATAATTTTCTGAAAGTTGAACGGCATCACTCATAAAGTTACTGGCTATTGTTTAAGCAGTAGAGAGAGAGAGAGAGAGAGGATGATGGAATACAAAGCTATTTAGCTGATAGCCAACTAGATGTCGACTGTAAATTCTTGAAGATGCAGTGGGAGAATAACTGCTTTCGTAGTCGTTGTCAACCCATTGTAGATAGGGCTTCTGCGCACACCACAAGTGATAGCGAAAGCGAGTCCCTCGATACTCTGATGGTATATCCCAGTAGCCCGGAATACAATTATAGTGCGTTTGGGAGTTATAATAAATATTAGATCCCTGAAGCATGCTCTATTACCATGGTACCAGTTGTAATGGTTACTGACTTTTTTTTCAAGTAAAGGCTGGTTACTGAACTTTGGCTTGTTGTAATGCTGTTTTGACCAATCACATCGATTCAGACAAAATTTCGGTTGAGAAAAAAAAAGCCAGTAGGGAAAAAAAAACTTTTCTTAAACGACAAATGGGTCTTGCAGGACAAAAGGTCAAACAACGTCTTAGCGAAGATCCCAACAATCTTGCTTGGAGCAATGGTAGCGTCACCTTTTGTCGATAGCCATAATGACAAAGCTAACGATGAAGGATCATGTAGATCAAAGCAAGTTTGGATTCAAAATGCTCATGAAAATGGGCTGGGCTCCTGGCAAAGGCTTGGGAGTGAACGAAGACGGTAACAAGGAACACGTCAAAATCCGTTTGAAGGAAAATACCCTCGGTTTGGGAGCAGATAAAAAGACGACAGACAACTGGCTGGGGAATACCGATGCGTTTTCGCAGCTCCTGGCCGATTTGAATAGTCGAGCAACCGAAAGTCCTGAGCCTGCAAAGGAAGAAGAGCCCGTGGAAGAAAAGAAGGAGAAGAAGAAGAAGCGGAAACGATCCAAGGCCGATGATGATATTGAAGAAAGTGAAAAGAAGAAGAAGAAGAAGGATAAAAAGGACAAAAAGGAAAAGAAGGAAAAGAAGAAGAGCAAGAAGGATAAGAAGGAATCCAGTAGCAGTGAAGAAAACGAACCAGAGCAGAAGACAACGACTGTTTTGCGAAATGCGTAAGTTTCATTAAGAATGTAAAAGGGAGGACACTGTCGCTAACCGAGTAAAACGTAGTGCACGAGCCAAATTCTTGCGTGCCAAACGCATGGCTACCCAACATGACAAGGATCGACTGAATGAAATCCTGGGCATCAAACCTTCTACTACTACGCTTGCATAATGTTTTTTTCTCTTCGTTCGCATCTATTTCTGTATATATACAACTTTTTTTTTCATAAACCAAACGCCCGTGGATATCGTCAATTTGCTAGCGTTTAGAGCATCCGATTTGCTCTATATGGCCAACTAGTAGGCTCCCTGCGTGGTTGCTATGATATATAATAGCATTGATCTAATCCATGGTTTTACGACACAAAGCAACACACAATACACCAAGATCTCGACCATCAGGAAGCGCACGTGACACCTTGGGAAAAGTATCTACCGCAATGTGTATATAAACTGGGATAAACAAGCGCATACTATATATTTCGGGAATGTTGTTGGGTTACCGAGACATACATCAGCTGTGCTATTATTAAAAGGGGGGTTTGCAGAGACATCAACTCAACTCACGCCACCTTTTTATCTGCGCTCTTCTTTTCCGAAAATACTTTGGTAGCCAGCAATCCCGGCTGAGCAAAATGACACATACCTTTCCCTCCAAAAACACAGCATGCGCTCATGGGTTTTTCTCCTGCTTTTCCTAGCCACTGTGCGAGCAGCCCAATTACGACACTACTACATTACAGCTGAAGAGATTGAATGGGACTATGCACCGACTGGGCGAGACAATCTGCGAGATCTTTCCTTGGAGGAAGGGCCGGCTGCACGATACTGTTCTCGAAACAGCAGTCGTATTGGACGAGTCTATACCAAAGTCATGTTTCGACGCTACCTCGATCCCGATTTTCAACGAGTGGCACCTCATGATCCTGTACTTGGGTTCATTGGGCCCATTCTTCGAGGAGAAGCGGGCGATCAGTTTCGAATTCATTTCTGGAACCGAGCAAGTCGGCCTTACTCGTTTCACCCATACACTGGCGATTTAGCATCCAAAGCGCCTCCGGGATTGTCGATTGATCCGGACGAACGGTACGAATACGTATGGGATGTTCCAGAGAACGCAACACAGGCATTGTGGGCATACGTTTCTCGCGCAGATCCATTGCGCGATTTACATTCCGGATTACTGGGTCCTGTAGTGATCTATGAGGCTGGTACGCTACAACGACCTACGCCGGGCTCACCGGAAAAGCCAAAGGATGTGGATCAAGAAGTGTTTACAGTCATGACGATCACGGATGAAAACATGTCGCATTATCTTCAACAGTCGGCGGACGCAGTAGGCGTATCAATACCCGATGGTGATGATCCAGGCTTTATGGAGTCCAATCGCATGTATCACATCAATGGCTTTGTGTACAACAATAATCCCGAATTGCATGTGTACTGGGGCGAGCGGATACGTTGGTACGTCCTATCGCTGGGTCTCGGCGATGACGATCCACATACGGCGCATTGGCACGGCGCAACGCTCCTCAACCATGGCCATCGTGTGGACGTGGTTGACCTGATGCCTGTTAGTTTCCAGATACTAGACATGATGCCGGACAATGAAGGCCAATGGCTGTTCCACTGCCACGTGACACAACATTTTGATGCAGGAATGACGGCTTTTTATCAAGTCGAAAAAATAGAATACACTGGTGAAGAGGGCTGGGACCCTCTCAAAGATGAAGGATAATAAAAAAGAAAACTATGAGTTATAATTCCACGTGGGCGATGAAAGAATATAGATCCTGTCGGATTCTTTGAGAATCAAAGAAGGTACAGGGTTGGTATACACGAACGGTGATTCGTTGCCCAATGTCTGGCTGGGAGCCCGAAGTAGACCAAGCGGTAGCACGCCATGCTCAAGAAGCAATGTTTCAAAGAGAAACGCAAAGTTTTGGTCTACGAATTCGCGCGGCATGGGCATGCTAGTCAGATGAGGTGCATGGATGGCTGCAGACGTGGGGGTTTCGAACTGGGTCGATGACGACAACAGATGCGCTGCTGATCCATCGTAAAGAGGACCAGGCATGCCACAGAGTGTCTTGATGATGGATACAATGTCGGGTTTGTAGTATGTCTGGCTAAGCAGCACATTACTTATCAAACTGTCCGCTACCACATCACCAGCCGCGTAGGCCGGGGTATAGAACACATCGATTTCCTCCTGAACGTCCTTTTCTTGCAGCAAATGCATGAACCGTATGTTGGACTTTTCAACTGCCAATGCCGCTCTCTCCATTAGCGAATTCCATTACAAGATAAATAAAAAATGGTGGTACGACTTACTGAGGTTGACGATAGTGTATGCATTTCGCGCTCGCTCTTGCACCAACAAGTCGATAATATGACTCGTCATGCTGTATAGCACGTTAGATCTGCTGCATCAATTTTTTTTCCTTTACTTACATTGCAGGACTATCTGAATTTCTCTCACAGTCATCCAAACACTCCTTTTCGCTCATGACGACAACTTGCTTTGCACGTTTCACACCAGCCCGCAACAGATCATCCGGCTGTCGGCAGCTACCCTGTTTGAAATGCTTTAATGCGTCATTCCTTGGGCATATAAGAAACACATACCACCATAAAATAGACCTTGGGGAACATGTTGATCAGCTCGAATGTCTTGTCGGTGGGTCTGGAAGGACAGAGCAGCACAATATTCTGGAGATCTTCAGGTTTCATGTGTGGCGATCTAATGCGTACATGTTTGTGAGTGTCATGATTGGACACAACGAAATGGTTATCCGAACGTTACCGAAGGTTGTAGATGAATTTAAAGATATTCACCACTTCCCGATGGACACACACCAAAATATGGCCACGCATGCCTTCGGTGGAGTCAATGATGGCATCGTCCAACTGGACCGGCGCCTCCAGTATGTAGGATAACGGAAGCGAGGTGTCCTCAATGTGGTCAGGTGGGCCAACCTGGTTCTCCCGACCATCGTCGTCATGATCTGCAACAGGCGACATGCCAAGGCGAGTGATCAGCTCTCGACTACCGGTGAGCAACGCATGTCGCGGTGTTGGCAATCGAGACAGTTTGTAACGTTCGGTTGGAGGTTTCTCTCGTTTCGTCTTTGCTGGTGCAGGTTCATCTGGTTTGATCATGTCATGCGGTGGAGAAGTACTGTTGCTTCCTACTGCAGCATCTTTACGCTTAGGAGGAGGACGAACCGGCAGTTGCGGTTCATGCTCGTATCGCATGCGACGGATGGTACTCCATACAAACCCCTTGTTCTATGGATTGTCAGTGCCATTTGCCATCTTGGCACACTCAATGGACAGTTACCAGATATTTGATATCCTTGATTTCCTTTGGACTTTCCGAGATATAGACGCAAAGATCTGTCTCCTTGATAATGTAGTCGTTGCTAGGATTCAACAGGATCTCATGGTCGTTCCGATCTGCAGCATATGTTTTGATCGCAAACAAAATGACCTGGCACTCTTTAAACACAATCTAGGTCCAAACGGTCGTTGTCAGAAACATTTAAAGTTGGGGTGGCTGCTTTGTTATATATATTGGCTTACCAAAGCGACATAGGCGAACGGTAATCCAATCATAAAGTCAGGTGGGGCGGCAGTGTATATTTCATTGCAGGAACCATCATCTACAAAACATGTTAGCCAAACAAGTTTGAACAGCCGTGTTATTTCTTACCGTATTGTGCTTGCCAAGGTTCGTCATAATGGTTCATGGGTTGTCGCTGATGCAATAGATTGGTCAATAGAGTAGACGCACCACGACATCGACAATTCATTGCGAGTAGATACTGCTTGAACTCCTGCACACAGATGATTTCTTTGGCCACTTTTTGATAGATGGCGGTGGTGGGCGACAAATTGTAGGTATAGATTGGCACTTCGTGACTCACGGTGTAGCAGTAGAGTGACCATAATCGGACGGTATTTCGTTCATCTTCTTCTGCGGAATTCTGGGCATTTTGATCTATAAATATCAAACGCATATCAATAAAAAAATCGTGATTATATTTTTTTTGTCGTTTACCTGAAATCGTAAAGATGGCCTTTGCGTAACGTGCTCTCTAAAATAGGGAATGTGAGCAAGATGGAATGTGTGTTGGGAACAAGAAAATAGTACCGCTCGTTGCAGCGTTTTGTCATTCAAAACCGATCCATGCAAAAACTGGATACGATGACCCCACATGGAGTTTCGTTCCATCAATTTCAGATCTTCAGCTGGCTTGTTGACGTCAAGAAACACAACATTGAGATGGCTCTCTGCGTTTTCCTTTTGTAAAAAAAACTCGAGGTTTAAAAAAAAAAAAAGCCATTCATTGCGCGCGTGCTGCACGTTACCCTGTTCAGAAATCCATCCAGAATCTCGCTCACTTGTTCCGGTCGAAATGCGCCAATGATCAAAATGAAGGGAAGCACGCCGTGTGACACTTGACCTCCCCCATCTGCCGGCGTCTTATCAGATAAACACATCAACATGAACAAATAGAAACATACCATTCCTCTTTCGTACGGTTGCCAGAACATCACTTATCAATCCAGGCAACACCGCGAGCGATGTGACGATAATCAACATGACCACCACGCGACTTGCTTCGGTTTGTGCCGTAATATCTATCACCTTCTTTTGAGTTTATTTGTGTGTGACGCAAAGATAAACGCACCTCCGTAGCCGACGGTGGACAGTGTAACCATGACAAAGTAGAGCGAGTCGATGATGGAATAGTTGATGTTGACAAAAGTGGCCTCACAGTACTGGAAGGCGGCCATCCCATTGTACAGCAGTGCGACCAAGGTGCATATCAAATGGATGAGTTTGGATTTGAGTAGATCCACGGGTTTGTCTAAAAAGGCAAGTTAATCAGCAGCACACAGGACGAACAATAATTTTGTGGACCTGTCATTTGCAAATTGGTTTTAATTTTCATTGCGCTTTTGATTCGCAAGAGGAGCACCCAGCTCCGTAAAAAGTAAGGCACTACATGCAAGGAAAGTTTAAAATATCTGACAACCTGCTCCTTTTTTTTGTCGTACCATAAAGCAGTTGCCCGTGCTCCATAAAATTGGATATCAGAAAAGGGACGGTTGTCAGCATTTCGATAAGACATCGGAAGCTCAGCAGCACCGATAACGCTCGGCCAGTCAGGAAGATGCCTAATTAGCCAGGGTTAATTGCGCATCCACTTGGTCTATCTGTCAAGCCTACGCATCACAAACGAGCCAAGGTTCCAGTACGTCAAGCATTGGCAAAACAGCCTACACGTGCCATTTTTAGTACTTTTTGATCAAGTGGCCTACTTGGAGAGTAAATTAAATCTGTCATACCAAAGGTCATAGGATCGCCATTTGTACATCCACGGAGGCGATAGATGGACATCAAACTCCTGTTTCATCTCGAGCAGGTAGGCCAGACAGAACAAAAGATCGACCACCAAGTCAATGTTGACCTATGCGATCGGAGTCAGTGGACGAAGTTGTCAGAGGTGCGTGCGTTTTGACGTACAAAGGCCACGATGGTCTGGTTGGCGAAGAGGGCGTTCCGGATTTTGGAGATGTATGGGTTCCAGTGGAAATAATGCCTCACTTGGTTGATCATGCTATACACTTCTATTTTTTCGTCCCTGTTTTTTATATCCATCTAAGTATTTTTTCTTATCTTTCTTGTGATCGTCGTTAGACTCACCGTGCGGCCCTGCGACTGGATCGATACTTTGCCCTGATCGTACTAAAATTCACATGGGACCGTCTTGCGAACCACTCATCCGACTTTTGCGATGCAGCTGATTGTATTACTTCATCCGCTCTGCAATGCGCGTACATGGTGTAAGCAAAAAAAAAAAGAGGCTGCGTCTCGAAAACTTACTTGGGATCCAAGGCAGGCAGGACGAGATCAGCAGTATCAATACGACTAAGCGCATCATCGCTATCATGGTCAGAATGGTCGTCGGATGTAGTGCTCCCACCCTCGTGGTCACTCCCTGTGGTGCTCGAAGTACTGCTTCCAGGGTTGGATTTTTTTGAATGTTTCCGACGCATGAGACGCGGCAACAGCTTGGCCGACGAACCGGCATGGTGGTGACGGCGCATACGTCGTCGTTTTCGTTGGGCAATGGTGCCTCGAGGATCGCGACAATTGTCTTCGGCATCACTGCTTCCGCGAGAAGAACATGCGTCCTTGTCTTGGAGATGAGCTACACGCGACTTTGTTGACTTTGTAGAATTGCTGCTGCTGTGGACGGCGCCGTAGTTTGCAGTGGCTGACGAGATAAGCTTCTCCTCGTCGCCGTTTTGGTCTGGTTTGCTGTGTCCGATAGGCATTTCATTTGCACGTTGGTTCCCGAAAGAAGGAAAAAGAAAAAGAAGAAAAAAAAAGGTGGAAAGCAATGAGATTAGAGAAAATGGGAATTTGATATCGGCTGCCGTGTGTAACGCCAGGATCGGTCGGAGTGATGGTGAATTAGGATCCGGTGCTGCTTTTCCTTTTTTTCGCCAAACTTGCCCTTTTGCCTTTTCCTTCCCCTTCCCCATATGTTTGCCTCGCGCCCTCTGCGCACTCTCCATCGCCGTCTCTTTTCCAGTCTGCAGGTAAGCCCACGCTACGGATCCGTTGAGAGAAGCCACCGTGCTCATGTACAGCATCTACCTTATCTCCCCCCTTTTTTTTCGCCAAGCCGGAGGAAGCCGTTGCGCAAGACCACCGGCCGCTTTATTTAACCGACACGTTTGGTCGACAGCATAATTACCTGCGTATCTCGCTGACGGAGCGATGCAATTTGCGATGTGAGTTTGTCCCTTGCAGATCAGCGCGCTGAAAAAGGCTCATCCGAAGGGACACCCAAGGCACCTACTGTATGCCCGAAGAAGGCGTGCCGTTGACACCTCATGACAAACTATTGACGACGGATGAAATCCTTTCGCTCGCACGACTGTTTGTTTCACAAGGCGTGACCAAAATTCGGCTCACCGGGGGAGAGCCCACAGTGCGACCTGATTTGATCGATATTGTTCGAGGCATGAACGAGTTCAAACAGTTTGGCTTGCAGAGCATCGGCATCACCACCAACGGCATTGCGCTGAAACGGAAGCTGCCGGCGCTTTACGACGCAGGTCTGGACTCGCTCAACATTAGCTTGGACACCTTGGATCGACACATGTTTGAGATAATGACGCGGAGGCGAGGTTAGGGTTTTTCCTTGGATGGGAGGAGATTGAGTTTCATCTAAGCGTATCTCAGGCTTTGATAACGTGCTGGCTTCGATCCGACAAGCGACGGACTTGGGATTCAAGTCGGTCAAGATCAACAGCGTCGTGATGCGCGGAACCAACGATGACCAGGTCATGAACTTTGTGGCGTTCACCCAGGACAACCCGGTCAACGTCCGGTTTATCGAGTACATGCCGTTTGATGGTAAAAGCCAGATCATCTGTGATGTCAAACGGGGCAAGTGACTCATTCCTTATTAAGGTAACCGATGGAAGAAGGATAAACTGGTCCCTTATCGAGAACTACTGGGCCGCATCGAGACACGCTTCGGCCAGTTGGACAAACTGGTCGACGATCCCAATGATACCACCAAAGTATATAGGCCGACGCGTCGCATGCGCCCTGCGTATCTGTTTTTGTTTAACTCACGCGCACCGTGGATTAGGCATACCAAGTCCCGGGCTACAAAGGCAGAATCGGCTTCATCACCTCGATGACGAACCACTTTTGCGGCACCTGCAATCGTCTCCGCATCACAGCCGACGGCAGCATCAAGGTGTGCCTGTTCGGATCCACTGAGGTGTCGCTGCGGGACATGCTGCGGAAAGGCTACGGCGAGGAGGAGATGCTGCATTATATTGGAGCCGCGGTCCGCAAGAAGAAGAAGCAGCACGCAGGTATGTTTGAACTTGCTTCAAGGAAAAACAGGCCCATGATCTTGATCGGCGGATAAGGTTTTTTTATATAATCTCAACTCTGTAAATATACACACAACACGCGCCCCTTTTTCCTTTATATTCTTTTTCTTTTCTTGAAAATGCTCCTCCATTCAACAAGACCATTGGCCTTCGTTGCCCGTCGCCATTACTCGTCCAAATTAACCCATACCGACCCCAAAACCGGTGAGGCCAAAATGGTCTCCGTGTCAGACAAAGCAGTAACGAACCGCGAAGCGCGCGCGGTGGGTTACATTCGACTTCCACCTGAAACATACGCATTACTCGAGGACAATGAGCTGCATTCAGCCAAGGGCAATGTGCTCGCAGTGGCCCAAATAGCCGGGATCCAAGCTGCCAAGTCAACCAGCCAATTGATACCCCTGTGCCATCCGCTGTTGCTTGACAAGATTGACGTGCAGTTGCGGTTGGCTCAAGATCGAGTGGAGTGCGAGTCGCTGGTGCGGTGTCAAGGCAAAACCGGCGTTGAAATGGAAGCGTTGACGGCGACAAGTGTGGCGTTGCTCACCGTCTATGACATGTGCAAAGCCTCTTCAAAGAAAATGAGAATTGAAGGTATCCGTGTGATAGAGAAATCCGGTGGTAAAAGTGGACCATGGCAGTGGACATAGCGTCTTTTTTTTACTTTTTTTTATTATGAAAAGCCTTTTGAATAGTCTTTTTTGATTTACTCGTCGTCAGAGTCAGCAGCCTTCTTCTTCTCGTCACCGGTGGCACGGGCTATACGTTTATCCTATTAGCAAAGGAAAAAAACACCCTCTCCCACATATCCAACTAAACTTACTGTAGATGACCTGGGCGTTGTGGCGCAAGACGGGCTTGATAAGACCCTGAGACTCGAGCTCGCGGATGGCGACACGGGCGAGCGAACCGTTCAAGCGAAGACGATCGACCAAAACAGACTGGGAGATGAGCTTGTAGGTGGGGACTTCCTTGAACAAACGTTCGTAGGTAGGCTTGTCGAGGACGACCATGTTGTTGGCCTTATCCTTAACCTTCTTGGCGGACCACTTCTGTAAAATTGCCGCGCCCCTACATTAGCAATTCATTCCCAAAATACAAAAAACGCATTCACGTTACCTTCTTGGCCTTCTTGCCTCCAGAGGAGGAGGTGGGAACATCCTTTTTACCCTATCAAACCCCAATTCGCATTAGCACATGTCGTAGTTGGATAAAGTAAAGCTTTTAAGGATGGAAGGGCGCCTATCATGTTGAATCCATCCGTTGGTTCGATGCATCCATCTATCTGCGCTGGGTGTTTCGTGTCATGCTGCGATGGGCTCCCTTCCTTTCCTTTCTGCTTTTGGTGCATAGTCGATACTCACCATGTTGAGAGGAGGATCAAGCGGAGGCGTGCCGGAACCTGCGCTATGATTGGGAGTGTGACTGTGTCTGTACCTCAGTGAAATTAATATCCATGGGATTGACTCTTCTTGGTTGTTAACACGGCGAGATTTTTGAAGGCATTCACGCAGCCGTTGTCCATGCTCAAAGATGGATGCAACGATGGAATGCTTTATAAAGAAGTTCACGGACCAACCACGCAGGAACGCGTCATTTCCTTGTTTATCCAGTGTTGATAACTCAGCGATGCGGTCTGATGCAGGCGGTCGACGCAAAAATTTCAACCGGATAGCCTCACCTAGCAGTATCATGCAACTGCAGCATAGTTTCGCGCTCGCCCTCTTGCAAAATTATATCCAATCGCTTCAATAATCCTGTGTCCGGGGATGATTTAGCACCTTTACGGTTTCCCTCTGCGATTCCACTGATCCAAAAACGTTCCGTGGACGATTGACCGTATCTGGAGTAGTGGCGCAGTTGTGAGATGCATGTAAGCCTTGTTGACCTTGGAATCCATCGACATGGATGTGCCCCATGACCGGTGTAAGACAGGCTTACTGGAATAGAATGAATGTATCCCGACATCAGTACCGACGGTATAGCCCCTCTCGGTGGATGGTGTGTACTGAACATCGGACTGGTGCTCAGTACCCCTAGGAAGATGAATGCGACCACTGGTATAACTTTCGCCGAGATCCATACCGTTGATGTTGTTACATTCATCATTGGCTTGTACCACGTCCCGACCTCCCGGAACGCTACACAGCTTTTTCTGGTATTACTTTTTAGCAAAGCATCTTCACTTTTTTATCTTTGTTTAACTTTAAACAAATGTAACGAGGAATCGCGTAGCAAATACGGCAGTTCACTACTCCCATACAATTGAAAATTTCCTACGGCCGGATCGCCCGAATCCCAAGCCCTGACTTGGCCAATTACCCATTCTGAAACACTTGCTTTCTAACAATTAAGATTCTTCACGAGTCAATAAGGCAAAAAAGATTGATGCGTACAGTGCATACAGTAACGTACATATACCATATATTGTGTTATTTAATCAGATTAGAAATGAGAAACCGCTCGCCTTCATCTCGCGGTCGGCTATTCATTCAAATGAAGCATGCCTGTTAGAATGAAAAAATACCTGCTGACAATAAATGATCTGGCCCAATTGTATGATCATGACTGGAAACTATGTCCTGCATAAAGTGCTTCTAGGGAAGAAGCCATAATAGTTAGAATACTATTATGTAAGGTGTCTGAATACGTTTGATATTGATGTCTTTTCTACATACACATCATGAGCCTTTCGATCTCTTGATGCTTCTGTTAATGTTGGTCCAAAATGTGCCTTCATTTCCAAGGACACTGCATAACAATTCTACGCGTATGAAGTCGAGGATAATGGCTTTCTGCATAAAACTTACCATTATTGATTTGGAGAGTCTGTAAGTGGGAGCAATCATTCAGCCTTTCTTCGCGACGTAGCAAGGCAACAAAGACACCACCACATGATGTACCCATTCCTGTACCTAAGCCAGTTCTAGATATCATCATACTCCTTCCAACATAATGATCTTATATTAGCATATAAAATGACTTTAAGAAGGCCGGCAGTGCAATTCGATAAAGCGATTAAAATGTTATCGAAAAGTAATTCGCGTACGGAATACCTTTTATTAATTCATTGCACGAGTAAACCATATACTTTAAGTTTTTTGCTTTCGTTTAGAGGTTCATGACAGGTTTTAGCACGTAAAATCGTACAACAATCATTTAAGTCATTCGAGCGTTTGTGGAATGCCGACGTACAGCTATACATTTCTCCGTGGTATGTAGTTATTACTTGATGAAGAAGAGACGTAAAAGTATAAATCTTGCCAAGCCGAAGCAGCCGTTGCAAATATGGTTACTGTAGTCAGTCAAGTGATAGGGCTACATGTGCAAGATTATATATGTACTGACCCAACAGAACGTTCTCGTTATACAATTATATATGTAAGCAATAATAAAGCAGCATGCAAAAAGCTTACTCTTACCGACTTGAGTATGACGTCAATAAATAAGAACCTGGTGCCCTGACAACATAGTTGTATAGTGACACAAGCTTTAGGAACTGTCTATCACGCACTATGTATTGTACAGCTACGTCATTTGTATTACCTCCTATATATTTTAAAGCGATGGATTGATAGGTTTTCTTGGCATTATAACGAACGGAGCTACTTGGATCTGCGTTAAAGAACGCCCGACTCATGCCCTAAAACCCTGCAACTTATAGGTATGGTCTAGAACACTTTATACAATACCACGTATAAAAAATAAGGTGGCCTGAAGTTTCAGGTTTTTTTGCTTCCATTCCTGGTAACACACAGTTGCTTTTCAATTCTATTCCTCGTTTTGATGACTGAATCATCACAGCATTATAGATCGCATGTCTGAATCTCAGTCCCAAATTTCAAATGGCATTTGAGAACGTCATTTGTAAAAGCAAGGTCAATACATCGAAGTGTCTTCTTACGAACAGGCTGTGTCAAAGTAAATCTAAACCATGTTGTGTGACACCTGTGATAGAGTGTCATTCACCATTTTAAAGATTTTCCGGTGTTTCCACGATCCAAATATTCGGAAAAGAGGGGAATGCGGGATAATTCATTAGTACTGAGGAGGAACAGAACATGCTGCTTATAGTGCAGTATTACTCATGAGAGACACGTTTTTGGATGGGCTTCTGTGGGCGATCAATCCTCCGCCCCGTCTGATGGGTGCCACTGCTTTGAACTCTACCAAGAAACAAGAACAGGATCATCACTGAATTCGCCAAACTGTGTATATGAAAAGTGATATTATTCGTGATGAAACTAATAACTCGAGGAACTGTGATTACTTTCGAATCCGCCAACCGGTGGATAGGCCATTTTTCTACACCTAGGCCCTTGGTGAGCCGACACCCAGCATCTGCTCGTCATTAATCAAAATGTACAAGTCCTTATACGACGAAGATTCGCAATACCATATAGGTCTAAGTATAGAAAGACATTTATCGATATCAACTCATTCTCGCAAGTTTTAGAAGGAGGAAATCATCGGTAAGTATATTTCGTTACGCAAGACGTCAAACACTTGCTTCTTCTGGTAGAGTTTAGGTCACAGAAGCAGTTGTATCTGTCGTGGCCATCCAGACCTTGCTTATCGTATATGGATTGGGGATGTTCCTTCTGGCCCCTTGCTTCACTTTTTCAAGTACATATATTAACGCTGATATCGAATAAAACTCATGACAAACCGTATATGCTACGTATCGTTTCAGTGAGGATTATTTCGATCCAGACAAAGTACAAATTTTTTGGTCAAGTATGTGCTCAGTAATTGCCTTGGAGTTCAAGGATGTTCAAGAGACGCATACATACGAACTCGTTAATGCTTCCAACAGATAAGTTTATTGGATGTTATCAATCGTGAATGGTTTCCGGCTTTAAGTCGTTTTTCTTACAAAAGAATTGATACACCTTGTGATTTTCAATAACTTGGTTACTGCTTGAAGTTTTAATACTTTGACATCCTATCCAACCATCAACTGAATCAAATGAAATGGCTAGTAGAATATGTAAAAAAGGGTCCCTTTTCCTTTCCTGTGCACGCGCGGTATATCACATGCACGCCACCTCTTTCTAATATTCAGCTCCTCACCCAGTCAGTCTTAATTGTCACCAAAATGAGAAAGGCGAAGAAACTTATTAGTACTTGATGTACCCACGCGATTCTGCAACATAATAAAGTCATACGCAGTAAAGTGCAACATTACAGTTGGTAAGGTGATGATAACCATTTATAGCGACATTAGGCACCTTGCGGACAAGTTTAGTAAAGTACTCACCAAACATCCAAGAAACTCATCCGGTGATATTACCCAGGCTTACTGTATGAAACATCTATCTTTTTTTTCCAGCAAGACGCTGGCACAGAACCACCCAAGTGTATGATGCGATATGCAATCTCAGCAGCAATCTGCCACCTCTTGATTTTTTTTTGGTGGTGCTTTCCAAAAAAGTATGTCAGTTATAGAACGTAAACGTACAAAAAAAAAACGACTAGTGTGTTCGCGCGTTACATCATCTTACTTCGTCAACAGATGTATTAATGGGTTTATCAGATTACCGTCACATTCAACGCAGCTTGGCTTTTCTGAATTTTTTGTTTGGGTTACGAATATAATATTAGATCCTTCGGGTGAACTTCTCACGCTACGGAAAAAAAATCGATGGTGTACTGGATAATATAGCGATTCAAAATTATTAAAAAGTGAAGATGTTTTCTGTAAAGCTGAACGTCTACTTCAAAACGTGTTGCTGTAACGAGAAGAAAAGTATACTCAAGACGATGTCGCTGCACAGCTTTATTGATTGCTGCGTCATAATATCTTCATATCGAATGGCGCCCTTGGAACAAATATCCGATCATTCTGTACTTAACGACACTCTAGTTAATGTGATCTTTTGTAAGGAGCAACAGATGTCGTCTTGGACACATACTATACTGGTACTCTTTTCTGTTTAAATACTTCCATGACAACGTTGTACTTGTTAGCACACCAACCCTCTTTTATTTCATTAGTGCGATAGCAAAAAGATATTCAACAACACTGGTTGCAGAATACATCAAACGGAGACATCCAATAATAAAAAGATTATCGACGGCAATACTTACTTTGACGGAGTGCACCTATCTTTTGTTGGATCTCTTCTGCCATTACCACTACTACGGTGCGGGAACTTCGCCTCGGAAATAGCAATACGTCAGTTATTCCATTTTTACTTTTTTGCCGATCGATCTGGTTAGAGACGTGATCACTCGATACGCTATTGTTTACGATTTCGTTTTAGAAAAGGTAAATATCGGCTTTTGTGCGGTAGTACCATAGAAGAATCTGGGTCCCGACGGCGCATTTCCCCTACGCAGCTACGGGAGCAACGATCTTGTGGCGCGGAGCAAAAGTTCTCATTAGCTTCGTATTACGATAAATATTATTAAAAAGTATTGCCAGTGAGTGCTTACATATATAATGAACTGCTAATGAGGAGAGCTGCTCTTTTTATTCTTGCAGACGGATGTAAAAGTACAAATGTGAACAATATATTGATCATAGTAACTGCGTATACCTTCACAGCCGGTTGAAAGAGTGATACCGTTACACTTCTTTTGTATCTTTATGACGCAATACCTTTACATCCATGTCACTGATTGGAACACTGTTTGCCATGACACTTGCACTAAATAATTAATAAGCAGCTGCGTTTCATAAAGATGCATTTCTGACAGCTAGACCGCACAAGCACCCTTGCGATGCAACACAACATACATTAGAAAGCTTGCTTTTACGGTGATTATATACGGACAACCTTATATAGTCGAAGACCTGACTATACTTGGCGATCCAAGCCTGGATTCTGCGGGATGGCGTTTGAAGACGATCGGGGTACTTGATCAATGTTGCACAATTTACTTTATTTAAAGCAGGTGTACTGATACAGTACGTGATCCATTATTTAAAGTTTATTGACCCTTGTACCTGTGCAACAAGCATACATTTTTGAAAACCTACTCAGCGCAACAAACGCTCTATATGTAGCAGAAGTATCTATGAGTGCGGATGGAGAAGAAAACATAAGAGGTAAATTTTAACAAAAGTCACATCATCAAACACTTTTTTAAAGCCATATGTAAAAGTATTTCGTATTTCAGCAATACCTTGCCAAAAGCACTGACGATTAAACTGGTACAGTCCACGAAATCAACGGCTCGGAAATAACGCTACCAGCTGTGTACGATCTTGAAAGATCTCGATTGCTCTTATAAGGATAGCTTTCAAATATCTTGTACGACGTGAAATACCTGACTGAAATAAAGTTCGGCAACTATTTGATGCCAATTGTATGAAGAAGGATGGCTAGAAAGTACAGTATGTGGTATTATCTGGAATATAGATACAACGATATGAGTATGTTCTATTCTCAACAGAAAAGAAGATATTTTATCTTTGTTTAATCATTAAACTGTAAAGCTTCCATATCAGTTTTGCTCCCAATAATCATGAAATATATAACACAAAACACCGGTCTTCTCTTTTGTCCATGAGTAATACCAAAAAGAACGGCTTTTGGAACACTTTATTCTAATCCCGCGGAATTGTTGGCCTTGGTAGAAGGGGAACAGGTAGTTCACGTAGTTTGATAACGGCATTTATTGGTGAAGCAAGCCATGGTACGAGCAAAGTAATAATATCTAGCGATAATAAGTAAGATATAGTATTAGCTTATCGGTCAGTATTTTTCTGGTGGCAGCCTTGGTACGCAGTAGTATTTTCGCTGATGGTTCTGTACGGCTTGTATAAATGATTTAAAGTGTGCTTAAAGAG
Source organism: Fennellomyces sp. T-0311 (assembly GCA_025266875.1). Lineage (NCBI taxonomy): Eukaryota > Fungi > Mucoromycota > Mucoromycetes > Mucorales > Lichtheimiaceae > Fennellomyces > Fennellomyces sp. T-0311. The sequence continues at coordinate 928,832 of JALLLT010000012.1, forward strand.
TAAAAGGAGCGTTGATATTGTCGTTCTTAAAATTCGATAATGGTTATTTTGGATCTCTGTTTCTCTTCGACTTTTGGCAGACGACTTTTTCAATACATACAGCCAACGTGGAGTCATTCCAAGCGATACATAATCAGCATTGCGAAGACTAATTAGGTTTGTATAAAGTTAGATCATTCGGCCTGATTCCAATTTAAACCGTTACAAGTAGGAAACGGCCCAGTCAACACCAATCCGTGCACATGGTAGTACTACAGAAGATTGAAAGCCATCAGCGAGGATCAGCAGGAAGATTTGGCTTGTGGAAAAGTTTTCTAAAGCACCTGTTCATCATCCCAAGGAATCTGTACACGGTTTTGTGGTGATATGATGATGATGTTCATAGTAAACGCATGCAATCCATCTTACCATTTCGACCAGATTACTCTATCCAGAGCAAAGGACAAGCAATATTGAATGATAATGTCCGTAGTATGTCGCATAATGATCCTCATCCGTACGTATACAACTTTCATTTCACTTTTTTCTGATGGGCGACACTATTGTAATTGATGCGAATAGAGAAAAAATACGACCCTAGATACGCAAATTACACATATCCATCGAGCTATGCCCGCCTTTACCTACCGGTGGATCCTCACTGTAAGCCAGAAAGCAGTGTACAGTGACGACACATTGCTTTCCTGCTGCTCACTCCATTCATACCTGAGTTGATTATTCCCACGACATCTCAGATATGTGGATGGTTTGTATAGGTAGTTGGTGATGCCGTTATCCGTTGTGATCATCGACGATGGAACAACTCTGTAATCCAATAGACCCAATGGGTATTTCAATTCTGATGCACAGTATTATGTATCCCAGTCTGTACGTGTTGCGGACCGAGTAAATAGCTTTTGTCGCTGATAATTTGGCTTTACCGACAAAGTAAGATGATCGGCTGTCCGAGGACGAATCGTCATCCTGGATTGTCAATAGTGAAAAAAGCTGAGTATACCTCAGATAGAACACTTTCCACTTTCACCCGCGAGAGTCTCGTTTATTGCGGTTTACTAAGCGAGAAATGGATCTGATGTCTCGGCAAAATGTCACGTGTACGGGTGATATGATTCTGACAGTGATTGTCGCTGTTAGCTTGGAAGCACACTATCACATTCGTCTACGGTGTGTTGAGGTTTTAAAATTAATCTGAATGAAAATCGAGATGGTTATGTACTCACTGATTATGTAATAGTACTCTGCAGCTGAAGCTATTGAGCGCTCGCTTCTTTGCCGCTCCAAATAATACCATGGACTTGATACAGAAGTATTTGAAGTCTCTATTGTCGGTAAGGTTCAAATAGTCGACAACGATTGGTGTCGGAATGTTCGTACTTTGCAACAGCGATCTACTTTTATGGTTCGGTGGTACGGAATCGAGATGAAAAAAAAGTGCATCGCAATCTCGATACGGAAAGTGTGAATTTCGTTCCCTTAGAAACATAATGTGCTTCTCAGAACATGGTTATGGTGTTTAGTGACGTTTTGTAACTTACGTGGTCTAGGACAAGGCGGTGATCATCTTGCCTCGTTGGCAACGACAAAGTACTTTTTCGTAACAAACCGGAGATGGGTTCACCTGGAAGAAGTAAAGGAAACAGACAAAATACCTCCGCAATAAAGTAAACCAGTCAAATATTTTTACTGCGTCATTGGACAACCTGTATATAATAAACTGGGACAGAATCGTACGATTATGCCAAAACTACATGTACTACGTAAATAGCTATCTCTCTAATGAACTTGACATTATAACTTTTAATTCATCACATTACAGTTATTCTCCTACCAAATGCTCTTCGCAATAGTGTGCTGCATATGTTTCTCGAGGAGCCACGGTATTGGACTATCCTTGAAATGGAACTGCCTTACAAGTATATACTGACGAGTTTCTTTGACTTTTTATCTGACATACCGGATAAAGGATTTCTGATACCTTTGGATCATACCAATTGGAAATATTCAAAAGCTTATTATCCACCATGATAATATGACCCATTCAGCCATGCGTTGCAAAGCCAAATAATTGTATGGCGCGGGAACTCGCCTCGGGTATGTAACTGCGCGTTTAAAACTCCAAATTTGTACCTTGGAGATAGATATGTAACGCAGATGACTGTTGACTATCACACTTTTGTTTATGGTTTTTTTTTAGTAAACATTGCCTTGTGTGCTGTAGTACTCGAGATAAAATCACCCATGAATCCGGACCTCGGCGCTCTTCTCCATTTCATGAGGAGATTAGCAAACTATGAGGCGGAGCCAAAGTTCTCATTAGTTTCGTATTACGATTAAAAACAAACTGCTGGGAAAAAACGTGAGTATTATATGACTTCATTGTACATGAAAAAGCCATCTCCCAGACTAGATATACAAGAAAATACAATGAAGATACGCTACTAAGAGCTAACATGATGAAAGTTTACACGGCACGTTGTTAAAAATTAAGAATAAGGAACAAGAATAATGACAAAGTTCGCTGTATGGCAATATGGTATGCAGACAAGTAAACTTTATCTCAGTATTATCAGATTCAAAGAAGGGAGATAGTATGACAGTCGCATATAATTTCGATTAGCAGTATACCAAATCTTCCACAGGAAAGTCATAGATAGAGCGTCCTGCTGTATAGCTTGCCAGCAAGTAGTAGACTCGAGTTTATATTAGCACCTTTGCTTTAACTCTGTGTTGTACAAAACATGTTGGATAAGGAATGGCGAAGACATATACTATTCACAAACGTCTCCCCCCAACAAATATGGGTCATCTGAACACTGAAGGTGGCATTTCTTCGGATTTTGTATCCGAACCCATGTAGTAGGTGAAACCGTGATGTCTTTATTGATAGGCGGCTGGAAGCTTCGGATCATTAATTGGAAGAGCCAGGAGGTTTTTGTAATGTTGTACAATGATGGTATTGTGACAGATATTAATTTACCATCGGCGTGAGGTCGTTTAATAATTTTGTGATTCTTGATGGGAAAAGATGCAAGGATGCTCACTTATCCTCTCTGTTCCACGAAAGGTAGCAAGTAATCATTATACACATTATTAAATTTGGTAGTCATCTTGCTTATGCAAAAAGAGATTGTTTCGTGTGACTCTTTCTAAAATGATGATGTTACTGGCTCGATAGGTAGTATGATAAAGAAGCCAAAGGCGCTTCTCGCAGGATATTGTGATGTAAAAAACCCTTTATCCTCATCGGCAATAATTTGATTTCTGTATACCCCTCTATCTACTCGGCGATAAACGTTAAAGTTCTGATCCAGTTAGTTGTCGAACGATGATTTGATGACATTTAAATAAGCACCTATTAATTAATTGGTTGTCGCTACTAAAGTATGGCATAAAGTATAAGCGAATCGAGGTAGCAGTCTTCTCATTTTACCAGCAGCCATAAATCTAATTAAATTGCCATTGGCGAGCGCGAAGAACCTTTATATTGCTCTAAGATAGACACTGCCGTAGCAATCTCGTTAGCTTATAGTCTGATCCCACTGGTAGTTCTATTTTGCGATACGTATTAAGTCTTGCCCCATACCTTACAGCGGTAAATGCTAATTATGACTAGAAATAAAAAATATTTGAACTGGTAAGTCTTGCTACGCTTGCTTATTATGCGAGGCGCCGTATATTTACTATTGCATTACAATAGCTTATCACCCCGAAAAAGCTGATCCTGTAAGCAAAGACCCGAACCAGTGTAATTCATTGAATTAATTCAGTTATTAGTCCTGCCCTCTTCAATTTAAAGAGTTAAAGCTATTATATCAAAAAGCGCCACAGAATTTTGGTATGTGGGATCACATCCTTTACTGCTCTTTATTAATCTATCCGATCGTTCTTTGCTTAAAAGATCAGACTACTGATGACGCAGTAGGACATGTTGTATTCAGCGTTTAATCCTGCCCAGCAGTACTTTAAAGGATGGGTGTTTTTGGAGTGTATGGTAACAATAATCCTCGTACTATTTTCTTCAAAGATTCGTAATATGCTTTGGGAGTAACATTTGTAAGTGAAGCCTCCGGGAAAATATATTACTCACGCAGCTCATTGCCTGTATTTAAAGAACCATCTCTTGCGGATCGCTTTCAGGAGCAGCAAGGTTGGACTTTAAGGAATATCAATAAACCCAGATATACCACAATTATATGTGCCCTATCCAAATGCGTATATTTGAATTGGATATAAAACGAAGTATCAATAACATGAATGCTATATATCGTGATTATGCTGGATTCACGTTCCATGTCAGCCTATCATTAGAGTTCAAGGTGGTTATTTCAGTGAAGAAAAATGCTCAAATCACGACACAATATCAAGGTTGTACTTAAATATACGTTTAAATGGCATATATATGATCGTTCTTTGTCGCACTGCATGGTACCAGATGGCTCTTGTATTCTTCTTGCGGAAGTATTGTACACAGCGGCAACGCTGGTATCTTTGAAAATTTTGTCGACAAAGTAAGCTACTAGTGCCTCCGTGTAAGTTTCGTTGTTGTGTATCATTGCTGCTCAGAAGGCTGACTATTTTAGAATAAGTACGGGGTTATCCATGAACAATTAGGTACGCTTTGTAATTGTCTGTTGCTGATCATATGATGCTGGAGATTTGCTTTAACGTTGGTAGAGGAACAAGCGCTATGCACAGTCCGTTGTTCTCGTACTCGGAATATTCATGCACTTGTTATAACGATTCGTTAGCGTATGGCGATGACACTTGACACTGATCTCTCAAGAAGCTTATTGACTTGGAAGATTGAAGTAAATAACTACTACTCATTCAATGGATTTTTAAAGTGTTATTGCACTTCTCTGATATACGGTTGAGTTGAAAGGCGTATCGTCTCGATGATATTCAAAAGGTAAGCGCCGTCACTTGAAACGGTAAGGAAACTATTGATTCTCGAAGCACAATGCCTCCAGCAATACGATTTGATATAGATCCATTGATACAAAGAAGTGAGCGTTTTTCCGAGAAATCAGATGTAGCTTCGGGTTTACGAAAGAAAAGCAGCACCAGCAGGTGCGTCCAGCAAAATATAATAATTACTGCGTCATTTAATAATCTGATATGGCAAACTCAACAAAATCGTATGATGATATTGAAAAAGAGTCATGTAAGTGGCTATGTTTCTAACCGACTTTTAGTCGCATAGCTTTTAATGCAAGATGGTACGTCTATCTTTCGCTCTTGCGAGTACACTACTTTACAGTGCCTACAATTTCATTGCCTTGTTGCCAGCCACGAGGGACGCAAATATTTGCCTTCCTTACTTTAACGGGCGGTTTCCGGTTTTTTTTCTTCTTGTGGATGAAACCCGATAAAAGGGAACTCTGTTGGTTTTAATAGCCCATTAACTGGAAAATACCCAAGATGAATCTCTCAACTTTTGTAAGAACATTGAACAGGTGTACTTTTCTTCCATATGTTTCTTGCACTTTAGACTTTACCATTACTATGGTGCGGGAACTATCGTATTAGTAATCCCGGCCTATATTTATCTGGTTTCTCTCAAGGTCCTGATACGACCATGTAGAAACTGGATGCTGGGAACCACAACTTTGTTTACAGTTTTCAAGTACGTCCCGATCATCTATTTGTGTACTGTGTCACTGATGGTATCAGTTATGGATCTTGGCGCCATTTTTCTTCACTATTAACAGAAGATAGTGGATTGTGTGGCGGAGCAAAAGTTCTCATTAGCTTCATTATTATAGCTTCGTATTACGGTACCTATTAAAAATTGCTCATGCTGCGAGAAATGTGCACAACATGCTGCCAAACATCACGCTTCAATACACATGGAAAACAAATTGTTATCCGAACTAACCGTTAAAAATAACTGGAAGGAATAGCATCCAAAAGCAATGCGTTTATGATAAGGCAACACAAACGATTAGGCCTAGAAGCATCTTTTTAGAAAATTGTTAACATACATATACAGATAACAGTGAGAGCGCGTTGTAAGAGAATTATTTGTTTTGCGGGGATGTGCCCATGCGTAAATATTCAGGAGGCGAATGTTGAAACCTGGCGTTTATCGTCCGCTGGTATAATGAAAGAGTCTCGACCATGGACTGTTTTACGTCTTGATTGTAATAGATGACAAAAACCCTTTTATAGTGACTCCAAACCAAAGATTCGTTGCACAGTATTATTATGTGCCTCTCTCATCGCAGAATGGAATTATTAAATCCTATTTTTATGTACACAGAGATGACAATGGCATGTTTGATAAGGAAATAATGTACTTTTTTATTCAGAAAGCGATTCCCACAACAAACACAAATCACCAGGAGCGAAATTGATATAGGATGAATGGGTACTCGGGTCTATTATCCGGTGCCGTGTAAAGAGCAAAAGTAACAAACTGAGGTTGCACATAAAAACCAGAAAGACAAATCTAGAAACACATCCGGGTGTGCGGACCTCTACATCATCAACCCAGACCCGAACGGGCTTTAAGAAACTTCAGACTTACTCTGGTCTAACGCAGACAAGAAACGTAACCCGCTCATGTGGAATTATGTACCTTTTTACGGAATGGACACAAACTTAACTTTGATGCAAGTATGGTACGATATTGATCTTTTCACTGTCAATGGAAATGGCAATGGAAGTGTATATATTCAAAAGTATCATGTATATTTTTTAATAAAAAAACTAAAATGAAAAAAAAAAGTGAAATTAGAAGCATGGGTTTTCTTTGTATCCATGATGCCATTAAAAACCATTCGGATTTAATCAACTTGTAGCTCATTTTTTTTGGGGGGGAGGGTTCAATCGGGGATTCCAATCCATAATGTGGCACGTCATTCTACCAAAGTTCGATGTTGTTCGCGTTGAGCGTTGTCTCAAATATATCAACTAGAGGCTGTTGAATATATAGTTAGTCATAGATGAACGCATACAATAAACAAACGTGATATCATATCTCTTACGATAGGAGAGCCCAACTCGTCAATAGTTCAGTAAAATGCCAGGGGTTATCGAAGTCAAAAGACTTAGGATACCCCTTATTAACAAAGTGACATAATAATAAGATCAGAAATCATAGTTGACAGCACTAAACAAGACATATGCATCAACAAACACTCTTTCAATATATTTCTCGCTTTATGTCCAGATAGTATATTGAGAATTGATATACTCGAGTTACGGTATCCCGGGCGATCACGTTGATTATAAGGTTTAACTTACGTGTGACGACGCTCGCAGATCCCGGATATGTATGGGTTACAATATCCGCCAGGAAAAACCTGCGCACCGGCATCCAAAACACATGAGTGTTTACTGCTTCGCATATAACTTACTAATCTAAAAGAGATAATGTAAATCATTTCCTTTTCTTTCAACAAGTACATTGAAACCACTTAATTTTTTTCACATGGTCATAACGTCGCATTGTACTGCGCGAAACTTGTTTGGGATTAGTTATATCCGATATTATTGTTTGCTAAATACTGGGCGTGTTGTCGAATGATCTCTTTTCCAGCCTTGTCAAACCCCTCCTTCCTTGCATCACGAAACAGGTAATCTTTGTAATAATCGGATTGGTCCTCGGTGCTTGGACTGCGCGATCCAAGTAACCAATTTAGTGCATAATGGGGAAATCATCGATTGACCCATCCCGACCTGATTTAGAAAAACGCGGTTTTTAGCGTCGGTCTTATGGTTACTAAAATATTTTTTTTCGCTTAGGCGACTCATTTTGGCAAGTAACTGGAACTTGATAAAGAAATTTCGCACTACAAACATGTGGTTATTGAATGTTGGGGGATCAGCTCTGAGAACACGGGCATTGTTTATAACGCAACTTTAAACAAGGAAAAGAAATTACACCAGCAAGGATAAAACACTACTTCTACTTTGACTATATTATTATACTAGTATAAGTGAGGATATGAATGCTAATATTACGTTAGTTGATGATGTTGTTGACACGCATGAGTGAAGGATTCATCAATGGATTGTCGTTGGGATGATGGCTCAGCTCAAATTTGAGTGCATTATTGTTATTTGTTGTTGTAGTGGTGTTGGCGCTCTGAGAAGATGGTAGCATAGGGGTACTCATGCTGCTCGATGTGGTTGAACCAGGTGACATGGAATCTCGGACCGAACTTGTCTTGGTTGTGTTTGTGTTGAACGACGAGGAAAGTGCAGAAAGCGGACGTTTGATACGCGTAAGAAACGACCTGTCACTTTCATCCGCGGTATACATACGGTCCTGCTGATCTCCTAGCGATGCAGTTGGGGGTGCAACCAGATTATCAAAATCAAAATCGTCAACTGGCTGTTGTGGCATTGCAACAGGCATTTCAAAGCTCTTGTACGACGACCGCTGTCGCTGTCGCTGTTCTTCAAGCGTCTGCTGTTGCTGCCAATACTCCAAATTGCCAAGAAACCCGGAATCGATAATTTGTCGCCCAAAATTGGTATGACTGAGCTTATCAATATCCACAGCCCAGTATCCTCCTTTGCTGCCTTTGTTACGATTACCATCCTGCTGGATCCGCGGGAGTTTCATGAAACATCTATTCAATGAAAGATTGTGTCGTATTGTGTTCTATAGTAACCCTGTGTGTGAGTAAACTGAGAGTATTACACAAGACTAATAAAGTGTTCCTACGCACCTGCCATCCAGTCTCGTTAGCTTCGTACAAATTGGGGTATCGTGTCTGGATCCATTCATAGATTTCGCGGAGTGTAAGTCGCTGCTCCGGCGACGTCAGGATGGCCTGTGCGATCAAGGAAGCATATGAGTGCGGAGGACGTCGTCGCTTGCGCACCGGTCTGTTCATAATGTGCTGCTGTTGCTGCGGCTGTGGATCCATAATATTCTGCTGCAAATATCCGTGGGAATAGTTCGGATAGTAATACTGGCCTGAGTGTGTATTGCCTTGTGGATGGGGAGGTGGAGGTTGGGAAGGCATGTGGTATTGCTGCTGTTGGAGATAAGGTGGTGGTGCATGCTGTCGTACGCGGAAGCCACCATTTGTGTTGTTGTTATTTGTCGAAGCTACTGCCGCAGCGGCTGCCGCAGCGGCTGCAGTAGAGGCCGCATAGTAAGGTGAAAAGTTATGCTGTTGTTGCTGTTGCAGGGTTGACGAATCAGTGGGCTGGTGGTGGATGTAATGCTCCGTTTTCCATGCGGGTGGAAAAACTTTGCCATCTTTGGGCATCGCATTGGCAACATGAGAGACAGAAGTAGCCTGCTGTGCCATGGTTTTCCCGTCTAATGGGTTGAATACCCATATTAAGTATAGTTTCTCTTGAGCGCGCATAGACCCCCCATGACGCACTTACCGCAAATTCCGATAGCAGGAAAAAAGAAACGGGCATATGTGGTCGTGCGTGTTATTTATACTCCTTGCCCTCTAAGGTTCTTTTTGAAACGGAAATTATAGTGTGAGGTCTCCAGTCAGTTGTCGAATGTATATCGAAAAGGCGCCTCGGGGCAAGACTGAGGATATGAGCTGTCATGATATCAAAACCCGCAAATGGAAATCTCGATCAGCCCTATAATCGGATAGCGCTCATACACAAGCCCAATTACATCATGAGATCGCCAGAAATCGCCCAATGCGTTGTACCGTGCACCCCGGCTATATAAAGAGCGCTGCCAAAAACTTCATTGCCGCCTTCCTTTCACCCTTCTCGATAGCTTTTTCTTTAAGCGATGAATGCAGGTAATGACAAGAATCCTCCGTAGTTCAGACCACAACCGAATCATTAACTCTCCGGTTGCCGATTTTCAGAACAACCAGCACCGTTGATCACGCCTACTCGGTTCCTCTTGGAATGTAACACTGGCTGGCCGTTTCCACCAGTCAACGACGACCCGTTCAACCGCTGCTCGCCGTTGACTCCTCCGTTGTCTTCACAGCAGCCACAGCAACAGCAAGAGGGATATCCGCAGTATTTTGGAGGCTATATTGCCCCGTCGGCCCCTGTCAAACGTCCACCAACGCCACCTTCGACGTTCGTTCCGCCCACTTCTGCCGTATTTCCTTCGCCTCCTCATCCCATGTCGAATACTGTTGAAGTGAGCTCTCCTCTTTCACCAAAAAAATCCACCGCTGGTCGCAAACGTCGTGCGTCTGAAGACGATGACGATGACGAGCAACGCCAGAAACTACTGGAACGAAACAGGCTAGCCGGTAATTTTTAGATAACAGAGCAATGGATTATTTCTAACGGTTTTTTTAGCATCAAAGTGTCGCCAAAAGAAGAAGAGATGGGTCCAAGACCTTGAAGTCAAGTCCGAGCAAGTATCCGCTCGGAATCAAGAGCTGCATGATCTTCTAGCTCAGTTACGTGAAGAGAGCATGTTTTTGCGTAACCAGTTGCTTGCCCATGGCGATTGCAACTGTACAATGGTGGTACGTTAATCAACATACCCAGAAAAAAGTCATCACTCACAGAACAAAATAGCAAACCTATCTTCGACGATCATCTGCGCGATTGACAACAGGCCCTTTGGGTCATCCCACCGATGCAGCAGCCGACGCCGTCGCTGAGCTGATGAGCCAGTCGCCTTCTTCTACATCCTCGCATCGATCTTCACCAACTATGCTTTAAGACTCAGTTTACCTTGTTACGACCAAAATGCCCAATTTTTTGCTTCCTTGCATTAGCACTGCTTTTTTTGCCCTGTATATCACGCCCTATCATCATAGCTGCCTTATCATGTTTGCGCTCTTTGTACATAAGTTTAAAAATATATTCCATTCGCATTGTAATTTCTGCGTTGATCGCGCCATCGATTATTTTTTTTTCTGTCGTATTCTGCTTAATTTCCAGAAACTTCAAATCGGACTCCTTTCCACGATTTAGCACACTTCGCATACTAACCTGTGCTTACTATAGAGCACGGGCAGATACTATTCTCACGATACAAGTGCCGCATCCTTTCTTATTACGTTTCAAGTTGTACACAGGAGACCTTCTAAAAAGCAGGTACCATAGTAATGATGGTGTAAGCTGAATATTTGTACTCGTGAAACCATAACATCTGTGTAATCTTGAGCATATTCTGTGCGCAGTAGTAACCGATAGCAGGCAGGCACCATTGCTTATTAGTATGTAAATTATGACGAATATCAATGTATAATATACAGTTAACCGGTAGGGCCTTCTTTTTTGAGTATTTGAATCACGTCAAAGACCAAAGAAATTTTCACGTCCGTCCTCTTCAGGTAGCATGGATATTTTAGAATAATGAAGAAAAACCGATTTGAAGCGGCATGGTAAAAAAGGTCCATTAACGATGAGAAAAGGATCCAGATCGGATACTGCCTAAAAAGGAGGGCAACCCCCAATTTCGCTCTGTGTTACAATCCGATTTGTGCGACCAGCGAGGGACCTGCCAGGGGCAAAGATCTCTGGTCGCGGTCCATCCAAGTTTTTGCTTGACGGCGTGAAGCCAAAACGCAAACGTTATCCATCATGACCTACATTAAAAGTTTAGCCGACAAAAAAGACACGGATAAATATGTTCCGTCGATGCAGAGACATGAGAATCGACTTAGGGCAATTGCGTCAGTTCCAGTATATCACACTGTTTTGCCATATCATATGTGATTCAGCTTAATGAGAGCATACAGTAAGGTTCATTCTCTGGCCAATATGCCAATAAGACCATGAATCTGATCTAAACAAATTGAGAATGGGCTACCAGACTGCTGTTTTGCTTTTTGGATACCAGCAGTTAAGTACCGACATGCGTCGTCATAAGTACAGAATCTGAGAGAAAAAAAATAAAGCAGCATCTTAAGCAACAACATGCAGTGCCGCGTGTGCAGTAGCTTCTTTTCAGTTCTACCAACCTTCTTAAGTGAATCACACCCAGTTGGTTGCAAAACGAGTGTTCTGCTTTCATGGTAGAGTCTACTTTTAGAACACAGCGGCTTTTCAGAACATCCTAGAACAAAAGGCATTATGCCACGACACTCCAGTTTCGCACCCATGCCTAAAAATCATGTGATGCGCCTGTTTGTGTTTAACTGCAAGCGTTGTGCGCGCAAATTTAAAAAACGACTTGCGAATCCGCGTGATGAGCAATGCAAATTTTGTCACTGTTGTACCCAATTGTCATTGATTTTGTAATCTTAAGTCATCACACCGCCTTTACTCATGACAATATCCCGCTTACATGGTCATGTAAGGCAACTCCGTTAAGTTGGTCTCAGGTCTTCGGTCCCTTCGACAATATGGCAAGGGCATATGAGACTCGGTGATAACGTGGATCTTCGGGACTATTAAACAAAGCATTGGTTTTCTCCGTCCCGACTCATCATCAGTATAAATAGAAAGTAACTTATTCAATAAAGCATAAACTTATTTCTGGTATGGTCATTCGAAAGCCTTTTCTCATTAAGCGATACCACAATCATGTGCCAATTGGATTTGGTTGTGCGATGATGTTTGGATGCATAATATGGAGTTTTGCATCAGGAAAACCCATTACCATATCAAAGAAAGTTTTACAATGTCAATGAGAATACGATCGGCGACTATGTACATTTCTGAGTTATTTTCCATTAATATGAGAAGATATTGTGGTGTCGTACGTATCCATAATATGTTTTTAACAGTGACCACCGGTTAATAATGAACCAATAAGTGTTATTTGGGTTACACTTCCTTATATAGTACATATGTATGATGCGCTTATTTCCCGATAGTTTGCAAAGGTAGCACTACGGCTTTACTACGATGGTTTAGTATAGATTCCGTGTTCGATTTAATTTACTATTGAAGCCAGTGTCCGACTGTGCTCTGTTGCACTTTAATGATGAAAGCTTTACGTTCGTGCTTAATCAGGTCTTGCCTCACAGGTGATGAAAGCACGTGTGGAATATTTTTATTGGGAAGGATAGTTATTGACATACACGTACTGGCTCATACCTTGATCTCCAGACTATACAAAAGCGACAACGTTCATCGCTGGCCTCGAAGGGTGAAAGAAGGCCTACACTTGTATGTAACTGTCTTGGCAGCAATCGCATGGGAAGGATTCTATTCCTGCAGGTGGAGGTGTCACACATAAAAGCCTGACAAATGACACGTACGTATAATTTTTACCGTATCCTAAATCATAAAAAAATGTCGTTATGTGATCAAATTACTGGTATAAATACAAGTATTTGTGCATAGAGTCAGTAGGAATAATATACATGATCGGTAAAGCCTGATCAATGTTGCACATAAGTGCAAATAGGGCAATCGATAACTGTACGGTTGTTGATGTCGTAATGACAGTGGATATAATCAAGGACTAAGGAAAAGCATGTAACCATGGATAATGTTGTATGTCAGGAATACGACAATTATGCAATGCAAGTAACTGGGCTGCATACATACAAGCGCACTATGTACTAGCGCAAAGCTGCAGGACTTTCGTACTCTTTATTGGGTTCCAGGTTCAACAGTACTTCGAATGCCAACCAACATCACCCTTTTAATGCAATGTCATCTTTATGTGAACTGCCGTTACCGAGTACCTTGCAGTATCGGTCAAGAAAAAAAATCTTTTTGTTCTTCAGAAACGCAGCTGCTGATAACATCCTGCTAACCCAATGAGAAGCTATTTTCCTATTATTTTTTTTGGGGTGCTGTATCTCCTTCAGCCTAATATTTGTCTGACCCGCACAGGCAGATTTTCACATTGCCTAATCCATTCCACAGTATTATTTTGAGTGGGATTGACATAGCAGACAACCTGAGTCATGCAAATCAATTTCACAGTTTTCATAATGGCTGTGACCTATATTCCTGTGCGTTGTGAACTATTATTTTAAAACAAGTACCGTGTCCTCGAGCAAAGCGTTAAAGATTTGTGACTGGAGCTATATAGAATTCACTTTAATGAAAGCATGAATAGGTATTAAAAATGGACCCGCTCGGAAAATTTGGTTCTGGGTTGTGCTGGTAACGCTACGCCATTCTTTAACATCATAATTACTGGTAGGACAATTGCTACCGAATAATTTGGACACATTGCTTTGTTCCGTCCGATCTCTTCGCTCATTGCATTGGCCACCCTTTTCTCTGGCCGACTATTCAGGACAGTACGTGATAATAATATTCTATTGTACAAACCTATAGCGCCGTTATGATTGTCGAATATACTCTGGTCCACATTTCTGTATCAACAGCCACTGCAAATAATTTTGGTGAATTTGGTGAATAATTTTTTTGAAGTGGTTAAAAAGCTTATGTTTAACCACTGTAACCACTTTTAACCATCAAAATTATTTGCAGTGTCATAGACTGGATGACACACTTCAGGTAGATACTTGTTTGGTAGTGGGTTAAAATACCTTCCAAATCTTTGGGTTGGAAGTAGCTGGATGGAATTTGGGTGGGTCTGAACGAGGGTGACGCTTTTTGAACCGGTCCTGTGGGTCTGGTTGTATCATACGCTCTCTCCAAATCGAAATGATCCTTCTGTACAAGAAGAAATGTCAGGATGTTGCATGTGATGGAAGTGTATGTGACGGATGATAGTTAAAATTTGCTCCACCTAAAGTGTTCCATCAACAATGTTCTAGGCGACATTTCTATCCGTATAGTAGCAAGTACTGCCAGACATTACGTTGAAATATACCACTGTGATCTCCACAGCATATATGGATATGCCGAAACTTCCATTACACGCAATGCAGATCAACGGCTTTGTACTCTCACATTGTGACTAATCTATACCTCTATTTTTGAACCAGGCTATTTTAAAGTACAAGCCTGGAGAATCGGCACGGATAACGGGCATGGATAACACTAGAGGGGTCCGAAGAGCCAATCCTATTGAATCCTAATAAAATTGATTTGGCTAATGGTTTTGCATCCTATTGCAGCTTGTGTAAGGTTGGATGCTTTCATCTGAGTTTTTTGTTTCTTCGTTGTACGTAAGCCTCTTTCATTTAAACACTTGTATTTCCCCGATTTGTATAGCTGAGCATCTCTAAAGAGTGCTCCTGCTTAGATAGCCGGTTACTTCTCGCTCAAAATTTCCAATTGTTCGTGCGTAATCCGCTCCTACCTAGTACGCGGTATTACAAAAATAAAATTTTATCCCGAGGTCAAAAACCTCCTTATACATAATCTTTCATTTAAACACTATCGAAAACGCCAACGAAAACATCAACGAAAATATAAAAACAACGACTAACAAACGAAAAACCCGTGGCAGACCCCCAGGAGGAAAGAATCCCCCTGATAGTAAAAGAGTGGGAAGACCGAAGAAGAAAGAACCTGTCGATCATGCACAGGCAAAACTACGTGGGTTTGGTTTTACTATACCACGCGCGTCAAGTAATTCCACTGAAGATTCGGTCAATGCTGATGGCGTAATCTCGGACAGCAATGTCCAGAATCCAGCAAACGATCTCTCAGAGTCGACGAGGAACAAAGCAACACGTCAGATACGCAATCACAGTATGTCTCCTTGGCTGAACTGTTGCTTAGCAACGAGCAAGAAGCCGAAGACACGGAGCCTGTAATTCGTGAGGATATTGGTCATATTGAAGAAGAAGCTGACGATCTGGAACTCTCGGATGTGGATCGCGCAGACGGAGAGCAGAAGGCGAGCATACTGCGAGCATACTTCGAGGAAATACAAGAACGTATAAAGGTTAAAGATGGAGATGAGCCCAGAGAATACAAAGCGGGTAAATTCTGGGCGGAGACTAAGGACCCTATTCTTTGCGTTACGCGATGGTTTGGATCCTTCCAAGCTATGCCAACCTCGTGTATTTCTTTGGTTTCCGCATCTCCTTGTCAAGAAAATCAAACCACTAGAGTGCCCTACATGTCAAAGCTCATACAGCGTGAAAGGATATACGAAAGAACCTCACGCTCGCCGAATAATTGATCTCGACAGGTAAAATATTGCTGGCTTTGAAAAGAGCTGATACTGGACCAATATTTATACACAGTTGCTTCTATATGATAGGTACTCGGTATGAGTGCACAGGGCCCTCCAATTGCCCAACAAGATACATAACAAGCGACGATGAGCTCATTATCCGCCAGCTTCCAATGTTTCTTCAATCTAGCTATCCAGCTTACACGACACATTCCGGAGGAGTTTTGCGATGACTCGGTGACCTCATGAGACCATTAATCCAGAATTTTGTCGAGCCCAAGCGTCTTCAAAAATACTGAGAGAGATGCATACATTGCGTCACGCAAAATACGAACTCCAGTCCCTCCTCCCCAACATTTTCAGACGTGACAACCCGTCAATCGATGGTATGTTTACCTCGTCGACGGATGCTGAGCCATTTTCGCCGTTTGACGACAAGTTTGGGTACGCGGGATATGTACCATCTGCCCAATATCTACGATAATTTTACACAGCATACGTCAGTGAGATTAGACACTTGATCGACAAGCGAATGGTGCTTCTTGGTGGTAGATTCTTAAAAGGCGACCATACGTTCAAAATCATCGAACACCTCGGTAAGATTAACGGCACACCAATTTTTACTGCAGTCTACACTGTTTGCAAGGAGTATGAAGAAGTGAGGCTCCAACTGATGGTACCAAAAGTCTCTTTCGCATCTCCAATATTCGTTCGATGCAATCAAAAATGCTTACATTCGGCACAGCCACGAAATGCCAGAGGTGTTTTTCACAGACAACGTCAGAGGAGACAAGAACTTTTAGAAAACAACTTTGAGTCATTGAAAACGGATGTCGTCACTGTTGTCGACCAGGCGCCACGTCCTGAGTTTAGCAATGTTCAATGCGACGAAGCCTTGGATCTTTCTGGTGTCACCGTAGTCTGCCTTCGCAATGCTGATGAAATGGAGCAACGTGCTCAATATTTACTGTCAAAGCTACGACCGACAAAGACAAGAGCTGGTGCTATCGCCATAAAACCCGTCGCCGTTGGATTTGACTGTGAATGGCCGTATAATCGAGTAACTCATCAACAGGGACCACCGTAAAAAATTTTTCTTGTAAAATGGCAGTTTTCACAGGATTTTACAGGATTTTACAAGACTTTGTATAATTTTATAGTACCGTCGTGCTACGTTACACTAGGATTTTTTACGGTGGACGCTTAGCAACAATTCAAATTGCATTTGAAGATCACGTTGATATCTGTTGCGTTAGCGGTCTAGAAAGTCTTCCTGAAAGCCTTTGCAAAGTTGTCAGCAGCAGGTCCATTTTGAAACTTGGTCGAAATGTTGGTGGTGACATAGCAAAAATTGGGCGAGATTTCGGTTTAAGATACCAGGATGAACATAAACGCAGACTGAAAACACAGGAGCTTGGCGGTCGCAAGATAGGAACCCTTTGCAAAAACTTGGATCTAATTGGCGACGCCCGTATGAGTCTAGCAGCGATATGTGCAGCTGTCTTGCATCATTCTTTGCCAAAAGGTGACGTCCGTTGTAGTGCTTGGGATGCCACAGAGTTAACCCAAGAACAAATTAATTACGCTGCCTTGGATGCCTGCGCTGCTCTTCGAATCTATAATGAAGCAAGAAAACGAGGAAGCCGTATCCTTAGCATAACTGAAGGTTCAATTTAATCGAGAGCTTAACAATTGATACATAGCAACAAACTCTCTGGTACTGCACTCTTACATACATAGGATTGAGTGTTGCATTTCGGCCAGGTGCCGTTGATCAAATTGCAGCATATGGTGAAATTGCAGTGTAAGCTAAAATGCTTGGCAGTATCGAAGTTCAGAAACATCAGGCAGTGGTTACAGTAAAGCAAATACTGGTATCTCCAGCATTACTAAGTGCCCATGGATAGAGTTTGGCGGAAATGGGACAAGCACCATTCAATGCAATTATAGGTTCATCCGATCTGCGAACAAGCCAATCTATAACTGTTCAAGGATCGAGCGAATCTGAAGCTTTCCCCACCCCCCACCCCCATTCGAAAACGGCGATGTTAATTTTCAAAGCACAGATACCGAATTTTCCCTTGGCGGTAAGAACTCATTGATGGCGGCTAAATATGTGAAGCACATATTTATATAAATGCCTCCACACCGACCAGCGTTTTTTTCACCTTATGGTTTTTTCAAGCATGGTACCCTACTCTTTCTGTAATATTCAAACAAACATACGTACCGCAAGGGGGCGACCTAATACCTATAGGAGCAGGTCCAATATCTCCCAGCAATAAATTATAACTTTTGAACCATTTATATAAATGTAGTCAATCCAAACGATGATGATGATTCTTCGGAAGAAAGCTACGACGATTCCTCCGATCACGATGAAGATCACGATACATTAAAATGACGAAGGCGCGAATATGAGATCTATATAAGGTGCTAAAGTTGAAGAAGACAGCCAAGCATACGGGGCTGCACAATTAGCGAGTCTACCAAATCCACCGAACGGACCAAATGGCAGTGATCAGAACCTTATTCGCTCAAGAGTTCTAGAGGATGCGTTTCACCTCATGGACCAGATCAAAGTTCCAAGGAGACATGGCCTTGCTAACGACTTCTCCAAAAAGTTTCGCGATGCATTGTTTGTGGTCCATGAAAGTGATAAAAAGAATATCGAGAATGTATTAAGGCGTCAAAGAACTTTCCGGAACAAAAAGCTTCTGAAAAACCCTGGTTGGATACTTCGTCATGTAAAGAGTATGTCATGTTTCTTAGGTACCGAGCAATGGAAGAAACAGTTAACCATCTAACTTCGGTTAGGAGTGATTCCTCCGCCAAAGCCGCTATATAAAGAGGTGCTCGCCCTCCTTCAGAAGTACGGCCCTTTGTAGTGCGCAAAATCAGGCAGATCAGTTTTCGATCGAGAAGCGTGGCATCAGTCGGAAAACGTGCTGAAAACAATCTATGACGGCCATGTATCAGATCCGCCTGGAATTTCATTCTACTTTAAGACGGGAACAGATCGAAATGGATTGACGTTGTATTGATGTAGTAGAGGAACCAACTCGAAGATGGAATCCATCAAAACATTATTTGCAGGTTTATCTTCTCTGGTGCAAGTATGGTAACGTGAACAAGAAAAAGTAAAAGACTCAGTAAAGTACTGTGAGAATCCGATATATCTTTATTTCGGTAGCAAGTTCACGTCTATTTATACTTTTGAAGAGACACTGGTAATTGTAAACCCATGCTGCGCACTGATTGATGATTGATAAGCATTTTATCGATGGAGTATCGTCATACAAGTTCGACTTGGATACCACAGCAAGTCCTGAGCTCGCTGATGCAGTAATGGCTGATTATCGCCTGACCCATAACATCGATATATGTTAATATTGATTAGCAAAGAAGTATGTATAGATATGTGACTTTGACACATCAGCGGCCTCTGTAAGTTGATACACTTAACCGCTACGGACGTATTCACAAAGGTCACTATAGTCCTTGGATAACACAGCATATTAATGACTTACGAGCTGCTCTTGAACTACCCCTGTCAATTGAGGGAGCTGGCGTACATCGACGCTCGTCATTGTCACTGGTTCAACTTTGCAAAAAACTGGAGCGCAATACGAGTTTATTGCAAAGCGCCAAAACTCAAAACATACCATCTTGCCTGTGCACACCGGGGCGGAGCACGGGCTATTCAACAAACTACTTCCTGAGTGCTTCCCAAACCACGAAAAATCGTCAATAGGCTTCACCAAATTTGCGAAGATCCGGTCACTATATGCTGATGGTAATGGAATCTTTTACAAAACGCCAGAACATTTACGTAGTCGATACAGTACATGGAAGCAGCACAACATTGTAAAAAAGACGTACACGTAGCATAAGGATATAATCAACGATATAAGTAAGCAGTTGCAGTCTCCAAGCCGTAAAAGAAACATACCGGATGCCCAAGCACCTGCTGCTTTAAAATACCTCGTGAAGCAGCTCTTGTTCGCTCTATTGTTAGCCAACCCAGTGCATCCTCGTCCGCCGCATTATCTACTGTTTCTCAAATATCGTCACTCCTCCTATTATCTTACCCAAACCAGCTATCCTAACATCGACCGAACATCACTCTGCGCCTGCATCGTCACATAGCGTAGCTTATATACAGAACACAGTTTCGTCGCCAGTTATACTTAACTCTTCATTAATACGCCAGATTACAGCTGCGCCGGCTCAGTTTACAGCCACACCATGAAGCTCCAGCACATTCATGCCAACAATTCCTCGTTCCGAGAGCCTCTTTGCAGGATTACCCAAACGTGGTGTGGTAAACACACCACAATGATATCGATCCCGACAAGATATCAACCAACTATTCAGTCTTAGTAATTGTAGAAACAGTAGAGGAAACACCGCTTATAGATGATCTGAATAAAACATTACACAAATACACCCTATTGATAATCCCTCAAGCATGGATCAGATGACCTTTGACGTAGTTAACACCAACCATTGTGGACACAATGCCAAGTAAAGAGAATCATCCTAAAAAGAAATCAGTACGAGTCAGACTAAAGTGACACTACGTAGACCACTGAATATGACTCAACCTCCTCATCAGAGTACTTATCCATCGCGATCTCGTACGAGATTCAACCTCAACCATTTGGTACAGGAGATCTAGACCGACAGTCAAAACTAGAATAAACCTGAGTTTATTCTATCATAATAAAGCATCTGGACAGACTTTCACAGTATTTTATTTGTTTTTCTGACCCTATATATCGTTTATCACACGTGGCAAAGTATGCATATGTGAAGTTCCCCGTTGCCCAGGCGTAAATAACCGTCAAAGATGCCAAAACAAATATTTATGGAATAGAAGTTAACTCACATATACATATATAAACAGATTCTGAACTATATAAGTCACTGGATTGAGCAATCGCTCCCCGAAGCGAAGCTGAGGGGAGCAATAAAAAATAAATTCCCTCGTCCCCAGTAGTATTACCCGGCCGAGGAATGCCCACTTCTGTTGACCCGTCCGTCATTCATTGGATCAGATATGCGCATCCAGCAATTCAATGTATAAAAATATAGCTATTTATACAGCGTTATGCCCTCGTTGAGACAATATGCTGGTCATTGGACAAGCTTGTGAAATATCATTAAATACGTTACTCATCCACAGACATACGGAACCCAAAATAGGTGCCAGCTGGTAATACTCGTTATACTGGTCATACTTGAAGAACTCGATCTCAGAGGTTTTGAATATCAACACGTTTGTAATGCCTTATTCAGATGTGGATGTATGTGACTTCATGAATACCGGGACAGAAACTTTGTGCATTCGATCGCAAGAGATTGGCTCGTTCTATCCGTTCGCCAGTAATCACGAGCGTGTATGAATTGTTCCTGCAACGTTTTTCTCTTCCCTACTTGGAAAAGAAGTCGTCAAGGAACCGTTGACGAGAAACCATTCCAGTGGGAAAGCACGGTGGGAGCTACATGCAAGGCACTCGCCATCCGCTGCTCGCTGTTGCCATACTAATACACGCTCTTTTAAGAAGCTCATCGCGGTGGTACAGATGTTTGGCGCGCACTAATATTTGAATACCTGGACCACTCCATTTTTTTCGATAACACTGTGCAAGTGCTCGTTGGATCTGACCTCCTCCTATCACCCGTTGTAGAAGAAAACGCTACTTCAGTGGACATTCTTTTCCCTATATGGATCTGGTACGACTGATACATATATGAGCTGAACAAAGGATCCACCAAAAAGAGCTATGAGCCGCTTGATGCGCCCTTCACGTATATCCCCATCCATGTTCGCGGTGGGCCCATCATCTCCTCGAAAACACCTGCCATGACTGTAGCGGAAACGTACTCGAGCCCATATTCGTTGCTCATACCCTTGATAAGTCTGGTGAAGCATCAGACAGGCTTTATATTGACGACGGTCATTCGCTCGTCCAGCCTGCGACGTCGGATGTTACCTTTTCGTTTTCCAGCGACGGCGATCTGCGAGCAACAGGAATGTTTGATTACGACAAGTCTGAATTGCTGGAAACGATCAAAATCATTGGTGCGAAGGATTTGAGTGTTGCACGTTATGATGACGATGAGAATTCGTTGGCAGAAGAAGTAGGAGCGTTTCTTCTACGCAACGGGGGTATCTGTCTGTCTCAACAATTTATCGTTCACCTTTTCAGTAAAGGTCCGCTTCCTTTTTGTTTTTTTCTTTCTCTGAAATCCTATAAAAATGTTAGGCGAAACAAGCTACAAGCTGGCTAAAGAGGCAAAGCGTACAAGCGACATGCTGATCTCACCGTACAATGACGAGTTGGTCCAGAATGTTTGTCGTGAAATTCGGATGCTTCATGCGCGTGCTGAGGCAAACGTACGAGAGATCCGCAATAACGACGCAAGCCCACCCAACGTGCCAAGCAAGTTCACACAAATCATGTTGCAGCACATGGCAATCAAGCGCAACAAACGGATACTGTTTGCATATCACCACCATCGTCTGGAAAAACTCAAGGAACTTTCGTGGGGCGTGGGGGCACAGAGTCAGGAACGGCAGATTAAAGAAGCATTCAGCGACGTGGAGAACGAGTTTGTGGAGAGCTATGGCGACCTTGTGAATGAATATAAAAGCAGCTTTTTGGATATCGATCTGGGTGGCAACGGAGGTGTGGGATTGGATCCTCCACTGGATTTGTTTATCGAGGTGCGAGTGCTACGCGATGCCGGCAAAATCAACACCGAGTACGGTGAACTGAACTTGACAAAAGGAAACCAGGAGTTTGTTCGTCGAACGGATGTCGAGTCGTTAATCAAGGCTGGATACCTGAAGCATATTGCATAGCTTCTTCAGTTACCATTACGACACATGCACTCCTCCCTCACAACCACCGTCACAATCGCGTCTTCGTCTCACCCCATCCACCATAACACGACACAAAAGTAATAATTGCCCATAACATCGTACATATTGTTTCACCCATTCATCAATTGTTTGTAAGTAAACAAATTGCCAATATTATTAGAAAATCCATGTATTACAATGGCAGTGGGATGGATCTATGCTTAGATTGGGACATTCAGCTAGTCATTAAGCAATGTGTGGACCGAGGAATTATTCACTAAGCACGAACATATATAACATATACACAGAGGGATTATCTCTAGCTATTGAAACGAATCTTTGTTCTTGTTTGCCCAAACTTCCCAGGTTTCGGCCGGCCGGCCGAGTAAGATTGGTAAGCTTCTGGATACGACCGCATATGGATCCTGAAAGGTAGCTATGAAAAATGAGACGTCTTGGCTGAATCCTATTTGAATAAACCTATCGTAAAGTGCCTGTGCCGATATTTGCTTGTATGTGATAGTCCGACCAAGCACTTCGGAAAGAATGGCTGCGCGTTCTGCTTTTTGGTGACGAATCAGAAGACTCCAATTTCGCGGCGGTTGCTTTTTTTTTTGCTGTAAGCTCCACGGGTTGCTTGACTCCTGTTGCGTAAGCCTTCTCGCCAATGGATACTTTGACTTTATCCTTGTCATCTTCATCAGGTGCTACCAGAAAAAGTCGGTTGTGTCCGAGTAGGGCTCTAAATACGGGCGGGCAGGCCTGTGGACCGCCCGTTTTGGCCCGGCATTTTCGGGCATCGGGCCAGGGAAGCTGTATGAAGGTGGGTGCCCGAACGGGCACGGTCCTCCATAGCGGCCCGACCGAGTGCCTGAATACAAAACACATGTATTTTCTCTATGAAATGTCTATCTAAATGAGACCATTGCTATAGATGTAATTTGGTTCTCTCAAAACTGTGCATTGCAAATAAAGATAAACAGCTAAGCATACATCTTTAGTATGGAAGTATTTGTCGAAAAGTTGGGTAGTTCCTGCAATGATCTAGTTACACAATGATCAGTGTTGATGGGTCAAGTCGTGACAATGAAAGGCTGCTACGTTGAAAGAGTATTTCTTGTAGGAGAGTGAACGGTAGTTCACAATATAAGTTTAAGAGTAAAAAGAAGGTTTGTAGGCTGGGTGAGTTAACAAAAATAATAGATCTTAGCACTTTTGGCTTGTTCAGAACAAAAAGATATCAAGGCTTTGCCTAATGTTTGTGTGTAAACAATGAGTATAAGCTAACTGCTTTATTCGCTCTGCAAAATCGGGCTATTTATACTTGTCCAGCGGTTACGCACTGATAAAGAAGCAGTAATAAAAGATAAAAAGAAAATAAGAATATGATGAAAAAAGATAAAAATCTGATGAAAAAATTGGATTAGGAAACTGTGGTAGCACAGACCGACTTTACTCGTTACAACGTCAATTAACATTATTCAAATTATCCACAACATTGCTGGTCCGCAAGTGTCTTAGAACTTGGATAAGGATCCGCGTTAGTCATCGTAAAGTATGTCTAGCCTCCCAAAGGCTTGCAAAGGTCCTTAATGTGCCTCCTGAAGCCTTTTGCGTCTTTGGGAGGCTTCGAAAGGCCCAATATAAGTTTGGAAGACCTCGCAAGACCTTGCAAGACCTTTCGGAGCCTCCAAAAGACTTACAAAACCGTTAATAACCTTTTGGAGCTTTTGGAGCCTTTTGGAGCCTTTTCCGCATTTGTTCGCGCGTAAGATATAAAGAACGGCTCATGTTTTTTTTTGTATTACATGTTTTATTATTTGGGGGCTTATGCCCCAAATTTAATATCAATGTCAGTGGGAAGAATGGAAGGAGTTCTAGTTACCAAATCATTCAGGAGATTGTTTGCTACACTAGGTTCCATGGAGAGCCTTCCATGACACTACGCCAGTGCATAATCCATACCGTCTGGAAAACCAGTCCCAGCGCGGGCAGATTATTAGCACAGAAACTTGTTGGTGAAATGAAGCGTAATTGGAGAGCGTCCCAGATCTCGTCGATTGAAACATGTGAAGGGGCACGAATAACCGGCAGGGCCAAAACCCAAAAGGTCCTCTTGAGCGGGCAATCCACTGTAAAGTGTCTTAAGTCTTCAACTTCCGTTTCACAGAGCGGGCATAGGTCTGTCGGATGCTTGGTCGGCATGATCCGATGTAGATGAGCTTTGTTTGAAAGGCGGCTCAGAAGAAGGCGCCACCAAGGAGTACGTGCCTCATGAGGAATCGCGGTCCGCCAGAAAAGTCTCCAAAGCGTCGGTGAGATAATAGTAGCGAGGACGCCATTGGTTGAGTTAGTGTTTTGTGCTTCGCGCCAATATTGACGTAGACGGCCGGGGCCTACGTGTAATATGTTAATGATTTTCCGATGAGGTGCTCGAGCTGGACGAATAGTTCGGTCCAGGGTAGGCATGTTCCAGTGATCCATCGAGATTTGGTTGTTAAGTGGTGTAAGAGGCGGTGGAGTATGGATATATTGTTCCAAAGCTGGATGGAGATGGAGGTCGCCCAAAAACAACTGTGTGCGTATCCTAGTGATGGTCAGAGGAGTACGGCGAGTGGTGGTCGGTATTAATCGCAGTGTGTCCGGGCACCATCGGTAGAGGTCGGTGACCAGAAATTTCGGTGATATTTTTGGGGCATTGTGGCCAGGGGAACTAACCGTTAAGACACTCTGTAGCGGCAAGTTGAGCAGGGCACATAGAGGGGTGTTGTGTTGGATTTGGAAAGCGGGAAGCTTTTGACCAAGCTTAAAAAGATGATCGAGGTGTGGCATCTTGCTGTACAAGGATTTGATCTGTTTGTCGCAGGTGAGCAAAGAAATTGCTGATGGTTGACCCGTGTAAAGCTGAAGAAGTTGTATGGTGAGGCTGGAGATAAACGATGTAGTACTGAAAAGGTTGTCGGGTGTGAAGATGCGTTGGAGGTATATATGGTGTAAAGCCAAGTGTTGAACACATAGACCCACCACTGCTAGACCACCTTGAACCTTCAGTGCACAGACATGTTGCCAGCGAGGGAATGGGTAGAAAGATAACAGATACCCGCGGATCAATCGGTTGCACTTATCCAACCATTTGTCGGGAACAATACAAACGCGTAATACATGCCATAATCGTGCCAAAAGGAGAGAGTTAACGACCATAGATTTACCAAGAACGGAAAGACGTCGTCGTTTCAGAATGTTGATCTGTCGTTCAATCTTGGTGTATATGCCATCCAGGAACAACGATAGTTGCGTTGGGGAGCTGTACAGAGGGTAACCCAGATAAGTCACCGCGGAGGCTGAAGTGTTGTCATGCCAGGTGATCCGAAGTGGATCCAAAATCGTACACCAATCCGGATGGTTTTCACCCGAAAGCGAGACCACGATCGTTTTGTTCAGATTGATGCGGCCATTCGAAGCGTCACGATATACCTGAAAATGAGACAGTAGTGGGGACCATTCTTGTGGGTGGTTCAGAAAAACAAACAAATCATCGGCATATGCTAAGAATTTGATAGGTGAGTATGAAGTGGATAAAGTACCAGTGCGAAAATGAGAACGTCGTTGCCAACGTCTCGAGGTGAGGGGTGCCAGAGGTGATCCAAGCAAAAGGGGATCAACAAGAATAGAGCGTAAAAGGGGTTCGCAAGCAATGTTAAACAATAACGAGGAAATAGGATCATCTTGGCGCAAACCTCGAAGTTGTAGAACGGGCTCGGAGAGCCAGCCATTGATAGAAATGGAGATAGAAGTAGAGAAGAAAAGGTGTAAAAGTGAATTAATAAATAAAGGCGGGAAGCCAAACCTTGCCATTGTTTGTCGTAGATATTCTGGATGCACGTGATCGTACGCTTTCTGAAAATCCCAAATAGCTGCTACCGCTGGGTTGTTGGGTGCAGCATTCTGAGCATGTTGCATAAGGTTCTGAACGGTCCAACCATTAGAGGGTTTTAGGACTTCGTAAAATTGAATTTTACGAACCTTCAAAAGGAAGTTGGTGTTACTTCAATTGGGGTGAGGCTATGCAATTTTACGAAGCATTTCGTAAAATTGATATCCTGAAAAAGGATGACGGGATGTTTAACCGGTCCAATGAGAATGCCTTCTGTTCTTTGCCAACCTACCTGACAGCTCAGCCCCCTTCTTGCACTATAAAAAAGACAGCTCAGCCTTTTTTTCATCTACATCCTTTACTTCTTTATTTCTCCAGAAAATGTATCACAACTTCTCGATTATTGACGAAACTGAACAGTATGTTCACACGCTGCGTGCTGCAGAAGCCGTTGCAGAAGCCGCTGCACAGCAAGCACGTAATAGCGAGATAACTGCTGAGGTATGTTAAATTTATGCAAAATAAAATTACCTTGTCATTTATTAATTATCTCATCTTCGCATATAAATACAGGCTACTGCCAACATCCAAGAGTTTGTACCTGTCGAAGATGTTTCTGCCTCTGATAATGAAGATGCGACCCCAGTTGCAAAAGTCTATGCGGCGGTGGCCAACAAGAAGGGCAAGAAAAAACAGAAGAAGAATCAGAAGAAAGCGGCAGAAAATAGCAAGACGAAAAAAAAATATGACTCGGTCAGAAGTACTCGACGAGTTAATCTTGGACCATTTTCTGGATATCCAGCCCTTCGCGCAAAAGCATGGGCAAGTAGGACCAGCCTGGATTGAACTGACTACGAAAGTCAACGAAGGTGCCAAGAAGCACATTGAACAAGGTCTCATCACAGATAAGGAGATCACAGAAAGTTACTGCAGAGATGTGATATTCAACAATAAGAAGAGGCAGGTAAGTGACGAGACTCAAGTAATAACTGATTTATTTCGTATGTTGAATCATCACTTTAAATAATAAAAGCTTATTCTCGAGGGGTTGGATCATTGACATGGTTGTAAGGCACATGAACCGCTGTGGTAACCAGGGTTATGTGGGTTTCACTAAGATAGGCAAGGTTATTACGATGAACGCATGTCAAGACAGGGATGTGGCTGTAGATCGGAAAATTAAAGTAACCCGTTGTCAATAAGCAAACAAGGGTAAATGATGCATAAGCCATAATCATGTTGTGGATACAACAAGAGATCGGATCGATATCTTAAAGGATGACGATGGTCCGTACCTTAAGAAATTGGCAACGTCCAGTGGCCTTGGTGGTCTTCAACCTTCTGCCTTCGAAGAGAAGCTTATAAGTCTCGCTCAAATGGTACGTGTGGCATTGACAATATTTGTATCTTATGTTGCTCATAATCATGTAAAAACAATTCGATTGCATAGGTGAAAGATCAAGAGGCGAAGGTCAACAGAGAGAAGGCAATAAAGGACGAGAAACAGGAGCGCAAAGACCGGAAAGAGAAGAGAATGATTGCTGCCTCGCTTGTTCGTCGCCGACAAGATGATGAAGAGGGCAGCAGTAGCAACACTATTCCTTCTCCTCCTCCTCGGAGAAAGAAGAGTAACCCAAAGAGCTCGGCTGGCAATGCTCTTGCCCAGGAAATCGAGGAACTTGCGGCACTTCGCAAGACTCATCGCGAACATGTGGAAACGGTAAAGGCAATGCAAGACAGGGTTAGCAACCTGGAAGCCCAAGTTGCATACTTGCAAAACATTGTGGCAAGGCAAGATGCCACAATTCAACACATTTTCAAGGCACTATATCCTCCTCAGCAACAGCAGTAAACCTTTATATGTAGTTGTTATAAAATAAATTTATAAGTATAAGTATAAGTATAAATATTGGTCTTTGGCTGAGGGCTCAGCCCGAAAGCCTCATTAGATTATCCAAACAGAGGATAGATTGACTGTGTTACCATCTTTTCTTGATTTATTTCGAAATACAAAGTAATTTCTTGTGTACTACATGTACTATATCATCTTTTTTTGAAGAGGTAGCGAGGTACGAGTGAATAAAGTATAAGGAGTGGGGGGGCAGGACAGTCAATCTATCCTCTGTTCGGATAATCTAATGAGGCTTTCGGGCTGAGCCCTCAGCCAAAGACCAATTATCCTTCAGAACGAGGATAGATTGACTGTGAGTCCAGAGTTACCGACGTGAAGTCAGAGTTGGTTTCTGAAGACATACGATAAAAATTTTGTAAGACCTCGCGAGAAGACCAAGAGCCATGAGTCATGATATCGTCCACGGAGACGCCAGCACGGGCAGCGCGGGAAGCACCAACAGCTCGTAACTTCGGTTTGCGTGAGCCAGTCGCCTGGGGAACGAGAGAATGAAGACGAGCAATGTGTTTGCTGATACATTGAGCTCCAGCAGCTAGGTGCCACTTGTGTTGATATCGAACTAAATGATTGATAGACACCTGGTCCACGTTTGGATGGTCTTGTCTGCATGGAGTAGCGGCAACCGTGGATGTATATGTTTGGAAGACTGATACTGGGCATAACATTGGATCAGGGTGAGGATTGATGACCGGTTTGCGGATGATGAACTGGCCATAACTTTTTCTTTGGGTGCAACAATTGCTAAGCATAATCGCCGTTGTTCGTCCACCATGGTACGATCCAAGTCAATGCGTTCGATGTCGGAGGGCTGGAGAAAGCCGCAAAGAGCCAAGAGCCAACAAAGCTTGGCAGTAAGGTCTGTAACTGATAGCTGTTCATTGGCCCCTAATGCTTGTAGTTTGTTGAGAACAGGTGAAATGTCCAAGTTGTCTTCATTAGGAATGCGGAGTGTTTTGCGATTGAGATTGATGAAAAACGCCTTATATAGCCAGGTGCTGGTGACTGGAGAATCCGGTGGAAAGGAGTCGAGGATGGCGCTGCAGTAATTTTCGCAAGTAGCGGCTGTCCAGTTGAGATGCTTGTGGCCGTGTGAAAGATAGTTGATAAGGCTAGTTGCTAATGGATCAAAGGGGTCCTGGTTTCGTGTGGTGCAAAATTCTATGTAGCATTCACGAATGCTTTGCTGTTGTCATGTGTTGCGGTTGTCGGTTGGTGCGATGATCTGAAGTGCAGTGTCGTCTAAGTTGTCGATGTTGAGTCGTCGAAGCTTATACGCCATGCTGCCAAATTCCAGTGCAGGTTCTTCTCGAGAACGTTTGTCGATTGTCCTGGTACTGGGAGTACTGCTGTTCGTGGAATCGGGATCGGTCGGTCCTTGCTCAGTGTTTTCAGAGATGGAAACCATATCGCCGACGGCCACCAAGGGGTGATCAATGTGAGGTTGGCGCGATCCACCTGGGCTTTCTGAATCACCCGGGCTAGTAGATTCCAAGGCGGGCATGCCCAGCAGAGACCCAGATGAGACCAATTGATCGTCATGGCGTTCATTGCCAATGCGGTTGGATCCCATTTCCATGACACAAATTGAGGGAGGTGGTGGTTCTCAGCGGTCGCAAACAGGTCTACTTGATGTGGTCCCCAAATTGTGTTCAACTGAAGGAAGTATTGGTGGTCGATAGTCCATTCGAGTTGTGTGGTCATTTGTCGAGATGGGGCGTCGGCTGGGTTGAACTGTGATGGAATGTATGCTAGTGTCAATCTGGTTTGGGTCTTGAGGCAATGAGTCCAGATTTTCTTGGCTAGTTCCATAAGTTGAGGCGAGTGTGTCCCACTGAAGTTGTTGATATATGCTATTGTCGTCTGATTGTCGCAGTAGACTCGTAAATGTTTGCCGATGAGTTGGCGATGTTGAACTGCATGCAAAATCACTCGTAGCTCCTTCCAATTGATATGGTGATGGCGTTGCGTTGGGGTCCATTGGCCGGACCATTGATGAGTGGCAGTCACGATTCCCCATGCTGTGTCTGATGCATCCGTATAGACCTCCTCCTGCGGGTGTGTTGGCAGGAAGCTGTTGCTGTTCCACTGTCATAGGTTGTGTATCCACCACTGCAGTTCGAGTCGTGCTGCCGTTGTAAGTTGAACTTGAGCTGACCAAGGTAGCCACTGAGCCAAAGCTGAGTTCTTCACTGCAAGTAAATGTCGAGTTTGTAGACGTGCAGGAAAAACTGCTGCCATGAGAGACTGTGCTTTGCCTATAAATGACACCAGATTGCGAAGACTGACAGTAGTTGCTTGGGTGAGGCGAGTCGCTTCGCGACGGATGCTGCAGATTTTGGTTTGGGTGCCAGTAGAGTCATAGACTGAGTGTCGATCTTGAAACCCAAATGTTCGATGTGTTGAGTGAGAGTCAAGTTTGACTTCTCGTGGTTGATAAGGAAACCCAAAGACTCCAGTTTCTGACGCACCAAATTCATGTGGTGGTTGCATGTCGGTCGGTCGTGTGCCACAATCAGTAGGTCGTCCAAGTAAAAACTGAGACGGATACCTTTGCGGCGTGCCCACTTTCCGATTGGGCGGCAGACTTTGTGGAAGACCAACGCACTCAATGACAGGCTGAAACAGAGGACCTGAAATTGATAGACTTTTCCTTGCCAATGAAACTGCAGGTACTTGCGAGACTCCTTGTTGATCAGCACATGAAGGAATGCAGATGTCAGATCCAGACTGGTCATGTAGTCGTTGTGGTTGATCATGGAACATACCGTTTCAATGATTCCATTTTGAAGTGTCGTGGTTTGACGTAGTGATTGAGTGGGCGAAGATTTAAGGCGGGCCTGAGGTCTCCCATTTTTTTGGGAATAGTGAACAGTTGAGACCGGAAACCCGGGAAGAGGCGTTCACTTCCTCGATGGCCTTGTTGTAGAGGAGTGTCTGAATCTCGCGTTCGATCGCGGGCTCGTCTTTGAGCGAATGCATATATTGCGGTGGCAGTGTGGTTGTAGTTGGTGGGGGCGTGGTGAACGGAATCCGGAAACCCTCGTGAATCACTCGATGCACCCATGTTTCATCTGTTAACCTTGACCAAGGTGGCGAAAGAGGTGTAGGCGCCTCCTACGCGTGGTTGTTCTGATTTTTGTTGAATATCGGCCCCTTTCCTTGGTTCGGGCGCTGGTGAAAACCCTTTTCCTGGAATGGGCGTTTTGTGCGCTCCTCCTGACCATGGTCATGTGTTGTGGTGTTGCCATTGTTGATTGATTGTTATAAGTGCGAGAGGAATTCGCCTTTCCTTGTCTCGTGTTCTGTGGTTTGTTGGAGCGGAAACTGGTGTTTTGAACTGCTTTGTTGAGGTTGACGTGGTCCACCAAGGTTTTCAGATCAAGCAGTGGGGCTTGGGAGGTTGGCGCGAGACGAGGTGCAGTGCCACGAATTTGTGCAGCCCGAAATATGTTATCCATCCGAATTTGGGTGATTTGTAAAGCAGTATCCAACAATAATTCCAGCATAACATTGGCGAACTCGATGGCTGAGTCCGCTGTGACACCATCATCACGAATGACTCGATGAATGAAGTAGTCGATTGGTCTGGTGATTCCAGACAAGCGATACTGCAGGTCCATGAACTGAGTGTCGGTTCTTTTCGCAGATGTTCCCATTGGAATATTGTTGAGTGGAGGTGCGGTGTAGGTACGCTCCACATTGCGTGGGCATTCAGCCAAAAAACGTCGACGGTCCATCTCTGGTAGAGGGCTGCGGAAAAAATCCTTGGCCATGCTAGGTACCCGACGATGAAACTCAGAGTATGGTCTGAAATCAGTGTCTGGTGTTCGAGTCGTGATGGCGTTGGTGGTAATCCTGGTGTCGCCGTCCACCTCGATTGGGTCGTCAGGAACTGCTGGTGTGGAAGGTACATTGGGTACCGGGATTTGTTGTTCCAATTGTTCCAAGCGGAATAGGATGGCTTGGGCCCAAGCCGGAGCAGAAGAAGACTCAGGATGATCATGATTATTCTGCGAAACATGTTCATTCATAACGATGACTTAGCCGGTCGAGTACCAGAGCGAAGAGATCGAAAGAAAAGATGATATAGTACATGTAGTACACAAGAAATTACTTTGTATTTCGAAATAAATCAAGAAAAGATGGTAACACAGTCAATCTATCCTCGTTCTGAAGGATAATCTGAGTATATGTACCGATATAAGTAATCATATCAGAATTAATTATTACGCTGTCGAAATGCTTCGTTAGCAGCACTAAGATATTCTTCCAGGGTAGAAGGTCGGATGCAGAAGTATTTTGCAGATTGCCTGTCCCCCAAACATACTTTGATGTTTTTGAACAAGACTGCAATCAGGTAATACATCCCAACTGGGCTCAACGATATCTTTTGGTTTTTTGCATAGTCAACAAATCCAAAAAGGTTGAGTGTCCTTCCAAATTCCCATTCAACCGAGATTCTGATCTTTGACATCTGTTGGTTCCGAATGGATTCCGGGCTAGTACGATCATCTACGGTGGGCGTTTAAGTATTGAAACATAACATGCTTATTGCACATTTATAAAATTAAATACCTCGAGGGACACGGTGGGGAGAACCCAGATTTTGGTGTCGACAGTATGCCAGATCACCATATACTATGAACTGTGATCCATTATCGAGATTTAGTATGTTTTCAAAACGCTCGAGCAGACGAGATTCAGTTAGGAGATATCCATCATGGTGAGAACCGCAAACTGGGCCATAAAGACATGCAGTGATACCATCAGGTGTGGTAAGAGCTTGGAACTTCAGTGCATGCTTATGCTATACATAAATAATTACACACACATCTCCATTGCTAACAACATCACGCTGTCGAAACATCAGTTCCAGTTGTATACTTACCTTGTGCCCATTATACAATAGCTCCTGGTCCTCGATTGGTCTGCAAATACCTCTAACAGTACCATCGAGAAAGCCGATGCAATTATCAAGTGGCGCTCCTATATAGAGAAATACAACCATTAGTTATACTTTAATGGATCATAAGCACCTTTCTTTATATGGAGTGCTACCTTTGCCATGAATAGCATTTGCAAACCGATGAAGCTTGTGTGGTGTGAATTGACACTCGGCAAATTCCAACAATGCAGCATACTTGTCATAAAGGTAATCAATGACACCATTGAAGATGATGCACAGTGCGGCTTCAAATCGATCAAACAAGTCGTCCATGTCGCAGTAGCGTTGTGGGTACGCAAGCCGACGCAGACAAATGGCAATTGCTTCTTCGGTAGGGACCTGAAAACGAGCACGAATGGTTTCTTCGTTGAAAGTAAGAGATGGTGGTAGCTCCATCGCTCTAATTATTGTTCTGATCTATTGATATGGCGGATTAATTTATATTTGAAAAACTATATAAGTTGGTAAGTACTTCATGGCTTCTGCTTTATGTACCTGTGCCTTAGTAAAGCAAAACTTTTTGAGACACTTTCTGTCCGGAATGTTATCTAAATTAAACATCTTTCTTGGTTCTCTCTCAGCGAACTGTCTATAAATTCTGCACTCCAAAAGAGCTTCGTAGCCAAGAAGATTTTGGTCGAGAGCTTCAGCGTAGCTGGACATGTTGAATTCGTAAAAAATGGGGATAAAAAAAGGACAAAGCCAAAAAACAGCATGGCAGCTGTGATTGTGCTTTTAGTAGATGAG
Organism: Fennellomyces sp. T-0311; assembly: GCA_025266875.1. NCBI lineage: Eukaryota > Fungi > Mucoromycota > Mucoromycetes > Mucorales > Lichtheimiaceae > Fennellomyces > Fennellomyces sp. T-0311. The sequence goes on from JALLLT010000012.1 coordinate 963,097, forward strand.
CCTCGTCTGTGCAACTGATCCTGCTTTATTCGTACCAGCACAGCCTTGCCTTTTCAAAGTCAGGTATCTCATCGTATATAGTAGGTAACATCGTAAAATTCAATTTTATGAAGTCCTAAAACCCTCTATTATCGGAAATTAGTCGATGTGAAAGAAAGCCAGTTTGATAAGGGTTGATCAAGTGGTGAAGCATCGGTTGTACTCGGTTGGCCAGCAGTTTTGTGAACAGCTTTGCATCGGTATTGATCAAAGATAATGGACGCCAGTTGGACAATAAGTGCTCATCACCTTTCTTGAACAGCAGTACCATTCTGGTAGTATACCAGGAGTCAGGGAATTGACAATCTTGGAGGGCGGAATTCAATACCGAGAGTAGAAGGTCCATTACCAGTTGGTTGTCCAGAAGGAATCGATACAACTCAAAGCATATTCCATCTAGGCTGGGACTTTTGCCTAAAGGAGTATGCTTGATGACCATCCGTAGCTCAAGCCAGGTGAAAGGTGCGGTCAAAAGCTCGCTCTGTGACTCCGACAATCAAGTAGACGGCGGGATGGCGGAGAGTAGTTGGTCAATGCTGTTCCTAGACACCTCTTCAGGCATAAACAACCGTGTGTAAAAAGATCGTGCCATGCTGAGGATGCCATCGGTAGTCGTTGCTACGGCCCCACTTTCGGGGTCTTGTAACTGGGTGATGGTAACAGCGTGTGGTGTCCAAGAGTTAAGTCCGAAAATGGAAGATTAAAATACCAAGTCGCACTCAGCTTAATGCGCGTTCAGAATCAAGGATGGTGCAATCCGTACTACATTGTCACTTAGAATCATGGATGGTGCAATCCGTACAACGTATTGCCCAGTATAAAAGGAATATTGAATTGATAGTTGAACTCGATCTGTTATTCAGAATAAATCCGTGTCTCAAAGGATTCCTATTGTCTCTTTTATTTGTTCTTCTATCACTATCTAAACCAGATAACACATTTTTTTCCTTTGAATTCACCCTACCGTTACTATGTCACCTACTCCCGAGATCACCAAGAAGACCGAGCTCACCGGCAAGGATGTTCAAGACCAAAGCCAACAGGCTGGAAAGGACAAGACCCCCGAAGTAGCCGACCATATGGAGCTAGATATGGAAAGCTTATCCATTCAAGATGTACCTTTTTATGCTAAGTCCCTGAGCACGTTCCGAGGCTTGCAAGAGATTTTTGAAGAGGCTGATGCTGCCTACCAAGAGGCCGTCGCTGACAAGAAGGATGCCGCCACCAAGGCCAAACTTCTCCAAGAAGTAATGGCAGCAAAGAAGGACGTTACGGACTATAGAGAAGTCTGTCGCGAGAGGTTCCCCACCTGCAATGAGTTCCTAACTCACCAAGAAATTGCAGCCAAGAATGCCGCCGCCGCCAAAGCTGAGTCGGATAGCTTCAGCCATTTTGTGCCAAAAGACTTGCCTGCTTTGCAGATCGTTGGTGCTGAGATGTGGCATCCTACCAAGGCTACCCACATTTCGACAGAGCGGTTTTTGAACAAGTTCGAGGCAGAAGTCCGCTCTGCCAACTTCCAAGTGGAGAAGACCTGGGCAAGACTCCTCCCCAAGTGCCTCAATGATGTCCAGTCAATCTGGTTGGATGGCGAGCTTCAGAAGAACCCGGATATCACCTGGGAAGAGCTCCGATACAAGATCATCGACCAGTATGACACCCCTGAGCAGCAGCTCAAGACGATGGAGTCGGTACTCCACATGCGGCAGAGACGCAACGAGAAGGTGGCCCATTACGTACGCAAGTTCCACCAGAGGTGTATCGAGTCCGGCCTAGACAAGTACCCGCGCGTCATGAACGTTTCCCTGTTGTCGTCGCTCGAGAACAAGAACGACGTGTACGCCCTGGCCTCAACCAAGTTTGGCAATGATTTGCTGAAAGTGTCCTTGCAGGATATGGTGACGTATGTTGCAAGCTTGCAGCTCAACGCACCCGAAAGCAGCAAGCGATCTAGAGAGGAAGAACCCAACCAGCCCGCCAATCGTCGTCCTCGTGTGTTTGTGCCCGGCACGTCTGCGTCCATGCACAACCCGGCCAACCAGCAGCGCCGCGGTCAGTATGATCCAAATACGTGCAAGTATTGCCGTGGTCCGAGACAGCCAGGTCACCGTTGTGATGCATACAAGATCGCGAAGGGTATTCCCTTGTCGCCAGTTGCAAGAGGCAACAATCAGAGAACGAGCCGTGCAGCTCATAGAGTCGTGGATTCATCCACAGAAGATGCCTTGCCTTGTAAGTCACAGAAGAAAAAAGAGAAAAAAGATGAGATCACTGACCAAGAGGACGAAACTCTCACTTTTGTCACCATAGGAGGTCGCCGTCTGGTTGCTCTTGTGGATGGAGGCGCCACGTTTAGCGCAGTAGATTACAATTTTTGTAATAAAGAGAATATTCGTGTGCTGCCAACAGATGGTCATATTTCACTTGCAAGTGCAGATAAGAAGAGTAAAAGAATTGGTATTACAGAGCCCTTAGAAATATGGCACAACAACAGAAGTATAAAGTACCAATTTGAGGTTATGAGAATTACAAGAGGCCACCCAGCAAGCATTGGAAAAGACCTTTTCAACGATTTGGGCATTGGCTATACTGGACTTGCTTCAACCTGGAAAGACGGTTTGAAAGAAGAAAAGGAACCGGAGATAGATGATTCGGTTATTCCAAATGAGTCACCTGCCGGGACTGAGAAAGAGCAAGCCACATTTCACAGATTGATCAAATCGAGCCTGGAGAAAAACGCGTTGGTAGACAAGACAAAACTTTGCCCATTGCCAGAAGCACTGGTTTCCATTCCAACACCAGAAGGCATTGTGTGCCATCGCAGACAGTACGACATTCCGCACAAAGCGAAACCTGCTGTACAAGAACAAATTCAGAAATGGCTCGACGACAGAACAATTGTAGAAATTCCTCCGGATGAAGACAACCGTTGGAACAATCCACTCACCGTTGCTAAGAAACGCGATGAAGATGGAAATTTTACCAAATTCAGAATTTGTCTTGACGTCAGAATGATCAACCAGTATCAGAAGAATGACAAATACTGTAGTCCAACACTGCAGCAAGTCTTCGACAGATTGAACGGTTCAAGAGTCTTTACAAAGCTAGATTTAGCACTCGCGTTCACCAGATTCCTGATTCGAAAAGAGCACAGACACAAACTTGCTTTCACAGGACCAGATTCAAAGAGATACATGCATCGTGGATCATGTTTTGGATTGAAGTTCCTGAGTGCACGGTTTCAGAGAACTATGGACAAGATACTGGGAGATTTACCATGGGTTACCATTTTCGTAGACGATATTTTGGTACACTCAAAGAGTATTGGAGAGCATGCCTACCATGTTTCGACTGTGATCGATCGTTTGACGGATGCGAATCTGATTTTACAGCCAAAGAAGTGCTATTTTATGCAGAAGAGTGTATATCTATTGGGATTCAGGGTCGATCAGAATGGTCATTCCTTAGACAGAAGACGCGTTGTCAATGCTCAGAGTTGGCCAGTACCACGCACAGCCAAAGAGGTGATGTCTTATTTAGGCTTCATCAATTATTTCCGCCAACATATCCCATATATTTCAGATATCACAAATCCATTAGATGAATTGAGATATTCAACTGACGTAGAGAGTCAATGGACACAGAAACATCAAGATGCTTTTGAGAGACTCAAGCATGCATTATTCCATGCACCCCTTTTGAGCTTCCCAGATATGACCAAGAGATTCCATGTTGCTACGGATGCTTCCAATGTAGGCATTTCCGCTGTTTTGTACCAGAAGTACGATAACAAGAAGCACATCATATCATTCATGGCTCGAGCCTTGACCAAGTCAGAACGGTCATATATGGTCACCAAGAAAGAATTGTGTGCAGTGATTTTTGCATTCAAGAAGTTCCATACATACCTATGGGGTAATGAGTTCACGCTTTATACAGATCACAAAGCTCTCATTTACATACACAGACAAAAGCACTTGAATCATATGTTAACCAATTGGTACGACACATTATTTGATTATGATTTTGAGGTTATCCATATTCCCGGAAAACAGAATGGACTTCCTGACAGTTTATCACGACTGTTCCATGAAGATGTCGTTGCCTCTTCGGAGGGGGGAGGTGCTCTGACGGAGCATAAAGAAGAAGCTGAAACAGAAGAAGAAGAAGAAGAGTCCACAGATGGATACAGCAGAGCTGCCTCAATAGAAGCAAACACAATTGAACCGCCGACTTTAGAGAGAAAAGAGTTGCTAGAGAAAGCACACTTATTTGGTCACTTTGGTGCAAATGCCATAGTGCAAGCCCTACACAACAATGGGTTACATTGGCCGAACATAAAGAAAGACGCGGTAGATTTGGTTATGTCCTGTCGAGAGTGCCAGAAGTTTAATATTGCGCAGAAAGGATATCATCCTTTAAGAACGATCACAGCAGATGGACTGTTTGATCATCTTGCTATTGATTTGGCGACGTTTGACAAGTCTAGAACGGGTAACAGATACCTGATGGTTTTAGTAGATATTGCGACCAGATTTTGCATTCTGAGACCACTGCCGGATAAAGCAGCAGACACTATAGTGAAGACACTGGTTCAGATTTTCTGCGATTTTGGATTACCAAAAGTTCTCCAATCAGATAACGGCACTGAGTTCGTCAATGATCTGATGAAAAGATTTGCCAGACACTCCGGATTCGAACATAGACTAGTCGTTCCATATCACCCGCGCGCAAATGGTACTGCAGAAAGATGGGTACAAAAGGCAACCATCGTCATCAAGAAGATGATTAGAGGAGCTACGTTAGACTGGGACAAAGTAGTACCATCGGTACAACTAGTGATCAACGCAAATGTTTCCACGCGTCATAACACTCCACCATTTTCATTAATGTTTGCAAGAAAGTTAAATGACTTTAAAGATTACAGAGAAGATCCAGACGTCGAACCAGTTAGCCAAGAAGAGCTACAGAAAAGAATAGATTATATGAAGCAGATTGTCTTCCCCGCAATCAGAGAAAGAACCAAAAGTGTCAATAAGAAACAAGAAGAGAGATTCGACAGAACGCACAAGATCGTAGAATATAAACCAGGAGACTATGTCATGGTTAGAGTGCCAGAGATGACCGGTAAAATGGACCCTCGTTACAAAGGACCATACAAAGTGATTAGCCGTACCAAAGGCGGATCATATTCTTTAGAAGATTATGAGGGAAAACTCGCTGGAAGAAACTTTTCGCCAGAACAGATGAAACCAGTCCAAAAGGTTGAAGACGTACCTGTAGACGAAATTTACGATGTAGAGAACATTGTAGATCACAAAGAGCACAATGGTAATTTTCTATACCGTGTCAGATGGACAGGTTATGACGAGAGTGATGATACATGGGAGCCGCCACAGAATTTCAGCGATCCTACTTTCGTTACCAAGTACTGGAAAAGAAGAGGATTGAACTCCGGTGAAGTACCTCAAAAGGACAACTCAACGTCTGAGAAGACTAAACCACTAACAAAGAGAAAACGCGAACAAAAGAATAAGAGCGTTAAGAAAAGAAAGTACAACTTTCGTAATAGAGCTGATATCAAAGCTTAGATGCTTCTCTAACGGCAAAAAGAGCCTGGAGAGGGCAAATGTGGTGTCCAAGAGTTAAGTCCGAAAATGGAAGATTAAAATACCGAGTCGCACTCAGCTTAATGCGCGTTCAGAATCAAGGATGGTGCAATCCGTACTACATTGTCACTTAGAATCATGGATGGTGCAATCCGTACAACGTATTGCCCAGTATAAAAGGAATATTGAATTGATAGTTGAACTCGATCTGTTATTCAGAATAAATCCGTGTCTCAAAGGATTCCTATTGTCTCTTCTATTTGTTCTTCTATCACTATCTAAACCAGATAACACACAGCGGCAGTCCGTTCACGGAGCACTCGGTAAAAATAGTTGTTGTTGCATTCGCCATCTTCATGGCATCGAGTGGCAGAGCACAGAAGGAGTTGCCGTGTTTGTGTTTCCTGGATGTCAGCAATTTCCTTTTCGAGCTCGATCAAACTTGTATTGTCCGATCCATCGTGCATACTTGAGTGATTGAGCAGGCGCTGGCGACGGCGTTGTAAGACATACAAGTGGGAGCGGGTGCTCTTGCTCTGACCACAGCTATGATCGATTGCAATTTCCTTGAGCACTCTCTTGAATTGGTCCCATTGTTGGGCTGGAGTGAGATCTTCAAGAGGCCGATTGAAAAATTTCTCGATTGTGTTGGAAAGGAGGAGCTGAAACTGCTTTTGGTTGAGCAATAATGGGTTAAAACGCCATGTACCAGATCCAATTTCAGCACCAGGGACACGAAAGTCCATGGTCAGCATATTGTGATCGGTCCATTTTGGTGCTATCAGAAGTTGGTCACTATGGGTGACTGCAGAAAGCGAGGTGTTGGAGACAAATATATAATCGATCGTAGAGCGACGTGAACCAGAAACAAACGTTGGTATTGCTGTACGAGGGGATAGAACTCCTTCAGGTTCATCCGGATACAAGCAGTTCACAAAATGATCGAGTAACAATAACCGCCAGGGTTGGATGTTGATACGACGGGTACTCTCGGCTAAGCGCAGATTGAAGTCACCAACTACGAAACACGGCATTGTGCGATCTAGAAAACATGGCAAGGCTGGCAAAGAAATAAAAAACTCTGATTGGAGTTCGGAGTCTGCGGAATCTGCATAGCCGTAGATAACTACTATCCGACACAGAGCCCCTTGTGACGTACAACTATCAGAAACAATACAGCGTTGGTTGGGGGTCACATAGGTATTGGAAAGAAAGAAAGAAGGATTGAGACAAATAAGTCCACAGTGCTTTGTGAAACAAGAAGATGTGCGAGGAAATAAACGAGATAGAAGAGAATGATCAGTATCAGATAAAGCATGAGAACGTGAGTGTGATACTTCCTAGAGAGCAAGAATGTCGAGTTGTAGTGTTGAAGATCGAAGATAGGCAGAAAAATGAGACTGAATGGAGGGGTTTGCCACTTTCAGAATGCTTCGAGCATTCAAAGTGGCGATGCGTGCATGTTGTTTTATCATTGAATCAGGTGGCCCGTGCCACCATGGGGTGAGTTAGAGCCTGCTTGGCTTCCGTTCTGAGTAGTTGTCGTAGTGGTTGTCTGTGGCGCATCATTGATAGTGTCTATCTTCTGTCGTTTGCTGACTGGTAAAGAACCCTTGTCAGGGGTATCGCGGGTCATGGATTCTCCCAGTGATCCGTTGTCCATGATAATGTCCGGTTTTTCAACAGCCAAGAGGTCGCTGTTGTTTTTGGATGCTGCTGTTGGAGGTGGTGGTTTGGTGGCGCTGGCAATAGCTGAATCCAAAACGGCGGACGAGATAGAAGCGTCATCAGCATCTATTTTTTCGAGTTGCTGTTTGCGGTTGCTTAAAGCCGGGAATGATGCTAGGAGCTCTTCCTCGGTCATTCGTTGCACACGATCCTCCTGATCTCTTTGGCGGCGAACAGGACAGTGTTTTTGGAAATGTCCAAATTGATGACAGTGATAACATTTCACATGTTGAAGCTCTTCACAGCTGTTTTGTCGATCCTTCCTGTTTGTAGAAGCTGCAAATAGGGGGGCAGCCTTTCCATGAGACGGAAAAGACGCGATCCCAGTTGTCGAAATGGATATAACGAGTGAGTTTGCGATATTGATCCTGAGTCTGTGGTGTAACATCTAATATGACTGTGCCCTCTCCTTCAAAAATCTCGGTCTCAGGTTCGACGTACAAACGGATCTGGCAAATGCGACCGTAGTAACTTATGTTCTTGTGGAGTCCTGCTGCTAGGGCTTCACAGGACATGAAAGGGAGGTCTTTAAAGTTGACTTTAACCAGGGTGTGGCACGGAAGTTAATGTTGCGATATGTGACACCAACTGAAATTGCTTTGTCACTATCTTTAGTGTTGACGAAACGAGCTTCCACAAGCAAGTTGGTCGAGTTGCGGGTTTGAGAGACTGCTTTGGCACCGTGTACAGGGCCGATCGATTGGATCAGAGAATAGGTGTCTTTCTTAGATGGAACTTGTGTGCTGAAATCGAAAATTACTGCTTCAGTGTTAAGTGAGTGAGCAAGGATAGCTTCAGCACAGCGAGCTCTTTGTCCCTGTTCGAAGCCTTCGACTTCGTAAATTGTTACACTCTTATTTCGAGCAACTGTTGCCCAGGGTCTACGTCTCGCAGTCCCGGGTGGAGGATTGTTTTCCAGCATCGTAAGCACGCTGCTAGTGGATAGAGGTTGGTTTTTTATTGAGAAATTGCTATAGGTCTACTGCCACTAAAGTGATGAATAGTAGAGAAACCCCTTTTAGAACGGCTCATGTTATAGTATATTTAAATTGTTATTACTTATACGAGCCTTACTCCATTACGCACATCTGGGATTGAGCCCCTCCGCTACACTTCGTGTCAACACCTTTGTGCTCCATTTTCAGCGGCTCATTGGAGGTCTGCCCCCGAACCTCTGGCGGGGAGACCCCTGCACCCCCTGTTGTTATTTCCCATTCATTGAAACTTCTACATATCTTATAGCTTGAGTGATATACATTTTATTAAGAAATATATAGTTCTGTATACAAATTAGTTACATAGGGGATATATGGCAACATTGATTTCATCAGTATCATTTTATGTCTCAGAAAACAGACTGGTTAGTGGGAGTCATAAAGTGATGCTTCATCCGTAGTTTATCTGGAATTTACTGTTGGTGTGTCGAAGTGTTAAATTCGAGCCATCCTTAAGCTAATGATGTACTTTGTTTCACAATTTTAGAAGTCATGCTTAAAGTTGAAATGCACTTCATATGATACAAAAGCAAGCCATTTCAAAAAAGTGTAGAGCTATAGTGACACATCGAGCAAAAAGGACATCGTTACGCATATTGCTTGAAGAAAAGCTGCTGAGAAGAACAGCCTGTCGTATCCTGACATACCAGCCATCCATTGTCTACATGTCTTTCCATCTCAGACTTTGTTGCATCCGTTCCTTTATTCCGACATCAACAACCGCACAGTTATCTATTGGCCTGTTCACTGGCTTGTGTGTCAGTGAGACTTTGATCTGGGTTTGGACTTCAAGAAGGACCATTCACGTTAACTCAGTCTCTGCATGATTATCCACTCCTTCATAATAAGGCAGTATGGTCATTCAGGATTATGGCAATAACACGGATTCGGCTCTGATAGAAAAGCATTCACCTTCTCCGTCCCGACTCATCATCATTATAAATAGAGAGTAGTTTTTCTCAATAAAACATTATCTTATTTTTGGTCTCGTCATTTGAAGCTTTCCAATTGAGTGATACCACCTTCATGCTTACCAAATACTCAGCCAATCAGGTTGCTGGCTATGATGTATTATAGGTCCCACGCGATAGCGCCTGAACTAGCAGTCACACCTGTTGAATCAAGAGAGAGAATAAGTATGAAAGACGAATATGTCAACGAGACTAGGGTCTTGCAAAATACCCGACTACCCGTATCCAGCCCATTACCCGATGCTTCAGGTCAGGTACAGGTCCACTGATGCCCGACCTGTAAAGCCTTATGTAAGTGTGGTATAAATTGAGAAGTAGGTAGCAATGGATTTGTAGATTATAAAAATAGAATGTAACAGCACATAATAGTATTACGCTTGATGTACAAGCTTCAATTACAAGTATAAGTATCTTATGGTGTTTATTTATATCAGCTAGGCATAATGCAGCACAGTCGTGCCTTTTTTTTTAAAAAAAACTAGAAAGTGAAAAAATTTATTCTTTCAAAAAAACACTTTCTATTTACGAGCTTCGTATTTCTCCCAAGAGTCCAAGATCATAAGCCTCTTGAGGAGGTCTGGCTGCATGCGATTTCTTGTGTACGGCAGCATGAGGCGCGCCGATGAAAAACTGCGCTCTGCTGGCGTCGACGTTGCCGGAATCGCCAAGTAATGGCGCGCCATCCTCGAAAGGTTCGGCCATCGTCGCGAGTTCCCTTTCCAGTAATCGAGCTCGGCATTTTTGTGCTGGGGGCGCGGCAGCATGTTTCGCTCAGCAATGTAGTCCTCGAGCTCGTCGACCAGTTCCGTTCCTACCCCGTACTTCTTCATGAAGTGCGCCATTGCATCGTCCTCCATGAAACCCTCTGGCACCTCTGGTCGGTATGTCGCCCAGCGCTCTTCGACACTTCTACGACCAAGTTCTCTCCATTCCTCCTCCCAGCTGGAACTTGCCCACCAACGGTATTTGAGCCGCAGATCCAGTGCAGTGGCGATCGCATACATGTCGGTATCATCGGTCTTGATATAGTAGCTCTTGAGCTTGTCCTTACCAACGGAACAAGCAAAGGCAACATCTGGGATCTCGTCCTCGATTGTCTCGAGATGGTCGAGCAGGTCATTGTACTTGACAATGACTTTGTTGATGGTGGGGTAGGTACTGCCGGAAACGTTCTCCGTTACTTCCTGGAACTTGCCGAGGAGCGACGCAACTTGCTCCAGATACTGCCAGTCTTCATTCTCCAGCTGGCAATCTCTAAGATCGTCGAACAATCGAGTTACTGCATGGTACGGCATTCGCAGCAACAGAGCACGCTGTACCATCTGGAATGTAGAATTCCACCGAATACGAATGTCGCGGGAAAGGATGAGTCTGGGGCATCCATGGGCAGCACAAAAGCGGAAGAACTCCTCTCTCTTTGCAGAGGATGCTCTGAAAAGGTACGTGTCAGTAGATGTTTTTTTGTGTATATCGCTAAAACTGTACCTTATCTTGACGATACCCTTGCGCAATTGCTTGATGGCGGAAGGTCGGGCAGGGTCCAGTCTTGGATCCAGTGTAGCTTCTGGATTATGGCTGCCAGCTGGTTCATTGAGGTCTTCTTCACCCTCGTCACGGTCTGGTGGTGGGGCAGCAAGTCCGACGTCAAGTATCTGCTGCACTGCCAAGTTAATGACATGCCCCAAACATGCAATGCGATTCTTGGCGACACAGAATTCCAATCTGCATTAAAACCGTTATTAGGAAATTTGTTACCAAGGATTATGTCAATGCTTACCCATTCGCCATCGCAAATGTTTCGAGGTATTTGGCCATGCTCAGCATGTTGGATGCGTTATCGGTCGTAATGGTAAACAGCTTATCAACGATGTCATACTCTTTCAGCAATGCTACAAATGCATCCTTCAGGTTTTCACCAGTATGCGCACCGTCGATTGGATGGAAGCCAATTACCAGCTCACACGGCTGCCACAAGTCTGCATCGATCCAATGCATCGTAACACCAAGGAATTCTTCTTGGAAGGGACTGGTCCAGGCATCGATGGTAAACGAGATCTTGTCAACCTTTGCGAAAATGGCAGTGATTTGTTTGACCACTTCAATATGTCGCTCGGCGAGCTAATTAGAGCAGCTATGTTAATATTTCTTCTTCATGATATAGAGTTGTCCATTACCTTTCGACCGATTGTATCGGCACTGGGGAGCTTGATCGCATGTAGGTTGGGGGCACCTTGCACATGGTTCAGCAATACCTGGAATTCTGGGCTCTGTACAATCGCCAATGGCAAGCGGGATCGGACTAGGAGTCGCAAAATGTTGTTGATGAATTGGGCTCTTTCCACTATGGATCACAATTCACCAGGTGGCACAACCAGCGACCCTCAACAGCTCACTACAACACCTTCATGTCGTATTCCCGACATACACTATCTTCCATGGTTACATGCTTTTCCTTCGTTATGCTATATCCGCTGTCATTACGACATCAACAACCGTACAGTTATCGATTGCCTTATTTGCTCTTATGTGCAACCATTGCATTGCTCTTATGTGCAACCTTGATTCGGGTTTACCGATCGTAAGGCAACTCCTTTAACTTGGTTCCATATGTTCTTCGGCTCCTTCATCTATAAGGCAAGATCATATGAAAGTCGGCAATAACATGGATCACAGGCTTATTAGACAAAGCATTCGCCTTCTTCGTCCCGAACTCATCAACAGTATAAATAGAGAGCAGTTTTCCTCAATAAAGCATGATCTTATTTTTTTGGTCTCGTCTTTCGAAAGCCTTTTTCTCATTAAGCGATACCACACTTCACCATCACCAACAGCAACCGGCGAATCGCCAGCAACACTCTGGTCACAGTTTCGTAGTCATTCTCTACAATTTCATGCTCGCAACCATGAACGTATGACCATGAAGATATTTGAGGACACCGACGCCAAGGCTGCTCAACGGCAGCAGAAGATGGAACGCTTGTGGATTCGATCTGCCGAGAAAAACTCGGTCGTCTTTGATTTGCGTCGCCATACGTGTACTGGAACCGCCTTTCTCGACGCTCTACACGATCAATTTCCGGAAGCCATCGGTGTGGAATCGAGACGGGGAGACCACAACGGTGTCGCCATAGTTGCATTCGATTCCAGCACAGCACGAACTAAAGCTTGTACAGTGGGCGTCACTATCAGTGACAGTCTGACCATTGTTGGTAATGCTACGGTCGACGTCGATAGTCAAGTTCATCGCTTGAACCTCGAAAGATTGCCTTTGCTGCGTGCAAATGAACTAGGCCCATTGATAACGCGTGCCTTGTCTCCTTATGGAACAGTGTTGCACGTGAACATGTACACTGACGAGCGTGGCCTCTTCTTTGGCAAAGGTTCCACGATCATTGACCTTGCTAGTACTGAAAATAAGACTTTTAAACCGCTCACCGCTAAGATTCCCCTGGGCGACGATCGCCTCTTTTACACTAATTGGAAGGGCATGCCCAAGAAGTGCTTTTTCTGTGACCAAGAAGGGCATTTACGGGCCGCCTGTCCCACACGACGACGCGGGCCAAAGTTGTGCTTCGCGTGCCAGAGTGATGGTCATTTAATCGCTGATTGTCCCAAAGTCAATAATAGTCAAGTTGGGAATAAACGGCTGCACATGGAAGATGCTCAGGCTATCAACGCTTCCGTTGCTTTGGAGCTTCAACAGCAGGCCAACCTTGTGGACACGCCTGTGGACCCAGCGCCTGGTTTGCGCGACCAACAGCTGCGCCCGCAGGATACAGTCGCAGCAGAGCATGACACCACCCCTGTGCGTGTAACATTGAAACCAGTGCCCGCTCCTGCAGTGGAGGCCACAAGCAATAATCCACTGCAACCGAGCATCACTACTACCGGGGAAGGCGAGAAAGGAGAATTGGATGATGAGGTCGAGATCCTGGACGACGACCCCACTGTGCACGACGATGACGATGACGCCGACGCCGCGACTATGGACGTTGAAATGCAGGAGGCCGAAGTGAAAAAGGTCGACAAGTGGATGCAGGCCAACAGCACGGCCCCACTTGCCCGCCAAGCACAGGCAGCGATTGACCGAGGTGACTGCAAAACCGCGATACGTCTAGTGCGTCGTCACCTGCGCAACATTAGGGATTTGAAGGAACACACTGGCAACGGTACTGCGAATGGTCGCAGCCGTACCAGTACCAGACTTGCCAACACAAAGAAGCAATGAGTGATACAACCACGCGTATCACTGTGGCCTCACTCAACTGTCAAGGCCTCAAAAAAATACTTCATCCGTCGGGTCGCTCACTGGCTCGACATATACGCTCCTTATCCTACGATCTCATCGCTCTTCAAGAAACTCATGCCGACTCTCACAAGTTACACTCACTTTTTGCCACATGCCTTCAAGTCCGCTCCAGCACTTGGACCCAGCACTGTGGGCTTATCTCCTATAACGCCGCCCTTGAGGTTATGGCCGAATGGGCTTCACGCGACGGGCACCTTCTGGTGGCCCGTGTGTCTCATCATCAACAGCTATGCGCCGATTTTTTCGTTTATGTCATTTATGCTCCAGCAACAGAAAGTGCGCGACCACCTTTCTTTGCCGCTCTGCACGGATTGCTCAATTTTGACTGCCCACCACAACGTCGCAGCATTTGCCTAGGCGATTTCAACCACAACTATCACACGCTGACTACACACTCTACAGACATGACTCAATGGCTCCACTGGGCTCGTGGCTATTGGCACGACCCACACCACACATCTGCCTTTCGGAACGCGCTGCCAACATATCGCCATATCTCAACCATCGACTTCATCATGCTCACGCCTGATCTAGCAGACGCTGTCTCACAGCCTGACAATCGGCATGTAGTACGCTGCGACCATGCGGTGATCTCTGCGTCTCTTTCGATTGGTATTCCAGCGACCGGCCCAGGTATTTGGCATTTCAACACTCAGTTCTTAGCACAGCCACTCTTCTGCCAGGAACTGGATGCCTTCATGTTAGCTTCTGCACGTCATCTAGACACCACCGACGCAGCGTCCGCTTGAGATCTCTTTAAATCCATGCTTAAGAAATTCTCGCAAGATTTTGGCTGTAAACGCCAACGCTGCTTACGCGGCCAGCGGGAATCTCTTCAACGGCAACGCAAGATTTGCCTCCAACAAATACACGATGCCACCAGCAACACGTCGACCGATGCACCACTGGTCCGGCTCGGCTGCATCGAGGCCAAAATCGACCGCCTTGACGAACAACAAGCCGAGACGTTGGCTTTAAGATCGGGTCTACGCTGGCGCGAAGATGGCGAGCGATCAACAGCATACTTTTATCGCTGCCTTCGAACCCGTCAACAAAAACAGCACATTGCCGCATTACAGCAACCGAACAGTCGCCTCGTTACCATGCCAGCCGGCCTGCTCCATGAAGCTCAGCAATTTTATCAGCAACTGTACACCACCGAGCCAGTCTCTCAACCTGACATCGTCTCTTTGCTTACCAATGTGCCGCCCACCGTCATCATACCACCAGAACAACAATCGCAGCTTGTTGCCGAGTGGACTGAGGACGATCTTTTCAAGGCTCTTCGTCGCACTTCAACTCGCAGCAGCCCGGGCATTGATGGTATTCCCTATGAGCTCCTTCGACACCTGTGCGAGACATACGACTTTATTCGAATTTTGTTTCTCGACGTGCTCAACTCGGCCTTGCTGCATAATCGGTTTCCTGACACTTGGCAACGTTCTGTTGTCATATTGCTGCCGAAGAAGGGAGACCGCACACAGCTCAAGAATTGGCGACCAATTTCCTTGATCTGCGCCGATGCTAAACTGTTTACACGCTTGCTTGCCAATCGCTTTAACCCTGTCATGCACGACCTTATCGATCCACACCAAACTGGGTTCATGGCCAACCGGTTTATCGCTGACAACGGCCTGACAGCACGGCTCATTATGGATATCGCTCGGCGTCACAAGTTACCTGGTATTGGATTGCTGTTAGACCAGGAGAAAGCCTATGACCGTGTACACCCACAATATCTACATGCTTGTCCCCTTCGGTTTGGGTTTCCACCATCACTGGTATCCTGTCTGCGCACATTGTTTTTCGACACAACCTTGTGCATCAACATCAATGGCTTTTTGTCAGCACCGTGTCCACAAGGCCGCGGATTATGTCAAGGAGACCCGCTGTCACTGCTGCTCTTCAACCTGGTTCTAGAGCCCCTTCTGTGTACGATTCGGGCTAACTCCAGCCTACCAGGCTTTCGATTCCTTACACCTGGCATTGCTTCCCGGCCGCCAGCTATAGGAGACGCCCCTGAGGTCAAGGCCATGGCATATGCCGACGACATTCTGGTCTTGCTTTCCAAGCCGCACGAGTTAGCCACCATGCTGTCTATCTTTGACAGCTATGGTCGGGCGTCCAACGCTCGTCTCAACAAGGACAAAACAGTAGCAATCTCTCTCAGTGGCCAGGCTCAGGCGGTCTGGCGACGAACACTGCGAGACACCGGTATCACTCAATGGCATGACAAGGCATCTTTTGAAGCAGTTATCTACCTGGGATATCCTTTGACTAGCACCCCTTCACAACTGGCTGCTTATCTTGAGCTTGTGTTAGCCAAGGTTAAGCAATATGCTCAAAGTTTCTCTCAGCGCCGATTGTCGATAGCCGGACATGGACTGGTTATCAACTCCTTGTTGCTCAGCCGAGTATGGCACACAATCCGCATTCTGGCCATACCGCAAACATTTCTCAGCAAGCTACGTTCAGTCGCCATTCAGTTTCTGGCACACAAGGCTTTCCCGGCGGTTAGCTTTGCCACATGCACACGACCGCGCAAGGAGGGTGGTCTAGGGGTCCTTGACCCATTCGATCAACACGCTGCTTTACAACTTCGATGGGTTTTGCCTTTGCTACACGTTGAGGCTGACCACCTAGACACATTTGTCCTGCCAATCTTACAGTATTGCATCACGACCGTTTCCGGCACCGCGGACACTGCCCTTGCCCTCGGTTTCAATGAATGTCACACTGCACATCTCAAGGCTCTATCCCCAGTTAAGGCCATGCTGTCTACTGCAACAAAACTGGGGCTTCAACCACATTTCGAGGCTTATGGTCCTGCGATTGTTCTAGAGTTACCAATTCTTGTGCTCTGTCCAGATCTGCCCCGCCGCCCACCGGAGCCTGACCATAGCACAGCATACCAATGGCACACGCTTTTAGTCAAAGACGCCTACTACTTTCAACGATCCTTGGGTAAATTTCGTCGCTTGCTACCATCACATCGTGGCGCCCGCACTCGCCTAATCAACATTTTATTCCAGCACTTGGACACTAGTACTGCTCACATCACCGCTCCCCTCCTTTGCTGGTTTGATGAGTCAGCCACTACGACTTCACCTCAACACCCGCACATTTTCAATGCATGCCAGCTTTTTCGATCCGAGCTAACGAGTGGCATCGACCTGAACGAGATCACTTCCAAGAAGTTTCGACATACGCAGCGCACCCCGTTCACCGACCTTCCAAGATGGTACCCGCGGGCGTCGTCTAAACAGTGGAAACACTTCTGGCAAGCCTTATAGCCCCACCATGCACATACTGTACTCTGGCGCGCATTCCATACAAAACTGCCTTGCCGTGAGCAGCTCCACCGACTCCACGCTAGAGCCTTCACCGACTCCACATGTCCACTCTGCGATCAAGTCGATACGGACCGCCACTTCATGTGGGAGTGTGTTAAAAAACGCCCAGTCTGGACTGGGATAGCTCAACGCTTTTTGTAACAGCCACTGAATCTTACCTACAGGCATCTGTCCATCCAGCCACCATCTTCACTCGCAGTCCGAGATATCAATCATGTCGGTGTTGCCACCATCGTTGCCTGTACCATGTTGGAAATTTGGCGAGCTCACTGGCGATTTGTCTTTGACAATGAGCCTTTTTGGCCGAACGGAGTTGTTGCGTGTACCATCCGTCTTCTGCGACGCCTGGAAGCCGAACACCAATTGTAGCTAGAAATTTATCCATAACTATACCCCTTTATCATTATCGGTAGATGTCATTCGTCGGCGTCTGAATAAAAACCTCACTTACAAAAAAGAGTTGTTGATGAATTGTCGTATTCCTGACATACACCGTTATCCATGGTTACATGCTTTTCCTTAGTCCTTGTTTATATCCGTTGTTATTGAGACATCAACAACCGTACAGTTATCGATTGCCTTATTCGCTTGCATGTGCAACCTTGATCCGGCTTTACCGATCATGCAGGGCAACTCCGTTAACTAAGGCTCTGTATGACCTTCGGCCTCATTAACATTAAACGGCAAGGTCATTAGAGACTCGGCGATAACATGGATCTTTGGACTATTAGACAAAAGTATTCATCTTCTCCATCCCGACTCATCATCATTATAAATAGAGAGTAGTTTTCCTCAATAAAACATTATCTTATTTTGGTCTCGTCTTTCGAAAGCCTTTTTCTCATTAAGCAATACCACATGAATTCATCCCGACTGAAGACTCGTGGGCACTTCGTGTTATTCAACATCTTGTCCAGCAGTCCGAGTGTGGCGTTGCCATCGTTGACACCTCCAGAAACATTGTGCTTTCGCAGCAGATGTTTTTTGATCGTCGAGGTGTTTCCATCTTTTCCATGGACGGACTTGCCGCATCCAGAATAAAGGCATTGCATCTTGTCACCTGCACGCTTACCCCAGTTGCCATTAAGGATCCAAGATCCTTCGGAACTCGATGATGCGTTGGACGCAAGGCTTGCAGGTTCCTCATCAACAACGATGCTGTCAACGTCATCATCGAACGTTTTCTCATCGTTGATAAATGCTTGCTGTATAGAAGGATCCGATAAGTATCACGATCACTATCAAACCAAGAATGAGGTTACCTCTTGGGGAGTCAAGATCAACTCCTCTTCATCAAAGCGTTGGTTGGAGCTGGAGCTGGAGCTGGAGGAGCCGGCGTTGTAGGACATGGTTACAGTTAATGCAAGTGGAACTGGATAATGTATCACAAGTGATGGTGTCTTTACTGGTAAGTGACTCTCGTATTTATAGTGATGATGAATGGATCGTACCGGAACCAGATACTCTTTCACAGAAACCAATCGGTTGCATCATGTCATCGTGGATAATTGTTACTGTTCATTATGTTTAATGAAGTGGATGGATGCACTCCTCTACAATAAATTCAAGTGGTTCCCATCAGTTTTTGCATTAGTTTAAGCCTGGATCAAACATTATGAAACCAGGTACACCAATCGGATGGATCATACCCTTTGTTTCAGTTATAGCAATGTGCGGTGAATGTTTAGGCGGATTTTGACAGCGGATAAACTCGCAGGTCGTATCAAACAGCAACAATACGTAACGATGTCAGTACTTTACAACATATTTGTCGTGGCTGACATGATAATTCGCATAAAGATGAATTCGGATAAACATAAGTTCGGATAAAAGAAGAATCGGATAAAAATGAAAGTGAAACAATCAGAGTGAAGAGCGACACTCAGTGAAACATCACTAGATGACAAATGTACCTTCAATAACTAGAAGATGCTAGAAGGACAGTCAAAGATGTGCCGTAGTCAACAGTATAAATAAGGCACTAGTTTAGCATATGAAAACACAACCAGAACAGAGATTTATTTTACGGTCTCAGCGACTCTTTATTGTTACCAATTGATCCTTCTACATCACATTTTTTTTCGCTGAATTCCACTATGTCTACCCCTGCCGACAAGCAACCTACCAAGGAACAACCTACCCCTCAAACCATGGACAAGGAACCTGTAACCACTGGACTCGAGAAACTTGCCATCATCGACGATCCAATGGAAGAAGTCCAACAGGACAAGGACCCCAAGCCAACCGACCTCGCCAATCCCAAGGAAGAAGAGCGACTGGCATTGGAAACAATCCAGAAGCTTCAGTCCCAAGTCACCGATAAGGAAAAGGCCTACCGGGAAATCATCAACAATGGCGGCACTATGGGAGAGCAAGAAAAGGCTCTACGGGAATTCGTTGCCCAGCAAGACCACCTCGAAATTTACCATACCATGTGCAAGCAGCGCCATCCAAACCGTCTAGAATTCTATACCTACGAGGAGATCCAGGCTAAAAATGCCAAACTTGAACGCCAGTACCGGTCAGTGGACAATCGTGCAAACGATCATTATGTCCCTAAAGACCTACCAGTCTTACAGATTGTTGGCTCAGACAAGTGGCACCCAAATAAGGTCGTGCATCTGTCCGCAGAAATGTTTCTAAGGGCATTTGAAAAGGAATTGCGAGCATGCAACTTACCTATTAGCGATCACTGGGAAAGATTGTTGCCTAAGTGCTTCAATGACGGAGACTCTATATGGTTGGATGATGAAATGAAAACTTCATCCCTCACCTGGGCTCAAATCCATTGCAAAATCGTAAATAAGTTCGACACGCCAGAACAAAGGCTCAAGGGCATGGAAGTAGTCTTCCACATGCGCCAGAAAAAAGGCGAAAAAGTTCGTTCGTACGTCCGTCGATTTCACCAACGTTGCATTGAATCTGGATTAGACCAGTATCACGTCCCCATGATTGTTGCCTTGCTTTCCTCTTTGGAGAAGAAGAACGCCGCTTATAACTTGGTCTCGACTAAGTTCGGTGTTGAATTCATGAACCAGACATTGGAGAGCATGGTCCAATACTTGGCCAGTTTGCAACTAGATGACTCAGAGAATGACAAGCGCCCCCATGAAGACGAATCCTATGAACGTCGTAACCGGCCAAAACTCTGTACTCACTTCTCTTCGGGTTCTAGTGCTTCGATGCACAACCCAGCCAACAAGAGGCCCGCAAAAGACTGCGATTATTGTGGACGCCCCCGAAACGATAAGCATCGATGCAATGAGTTTCGCGTCGCCAAAGGGCTACCTCCACTTCCTCACTTGCCTCCAGCAAAGAACAAGGTGAACCGTAGCGCTCAAATTGTTGATCATGACACAGATGACAACATGTTGCCTTGTAAGTCACCTATGAACAAAAATGAATCAAAAGAAAATGATATTGATGAAATGCTTTTACCTGTTACGATAGAAGGCAACCGCATTATCGCGCTCATGGATGATGGAGCCAACTTTTCCGCGGTTTCCAAGACCTTCTGCGAACAAAACAAAATCAAAATTATTCCTAGAAAAGGATTTATACAATTAGCAGACGAAAATAAAAAGTCTGAACGTATTGGCATAACTGAACCTTTAAACGTGTGGTTTAACTACCGTAATATAAAACACTCCTTTGAAGTAATGAATCTTGCTCAGGGAAAATTAGCCAGCATTGGAAAAAACCTCTTCAATGAGTTCGGCATTGGCTATACTGGCTTGACGCACGAATGGAGAGATGACTTGAAAAAAGAAGAAGACAAAGAAGAAATTGACGAATTGCCCACATATGATGAACCAGCTGGGACACATGACGACCAAGTCACGTTCCACAACATGATTAAGCCTAGCTTGGACAAAAATGCGCAGATCAGTAAAACTTCTGTTTGTCCTTACCCTGAAGCAGTGATTTCTATACCAACGCCACCTGGTGTCATCTGCAATCGCAAGCAATATGAGCTCGCATACCATCAAATACCGATCGTTGAACAAGCTATAAGTGAATGGCTTGAAGATGGTACAATTGAAGAACTACCTCCAAATGCAGACAACAGATGGAACAGTCCTATTCTCTTGGTACCTAAGCGGGATCACGAAGGGGTACTAAAAGGGCACCGTTGTTGCTTAGATCCAAGATTGGTCAATCAATATATCGAAGACCATCCTCAAAGGATTCCCCTCATCCGTGATATGTTTGATAAGCTTGCAGGCTCAAAAGTAATGAGTGTGCTTGATTTAAAAAGTGCTTTTACGAGATTTCCGATTTCGGAAGAAGATCAGCACAAACTCTCGTTTACCGGACCAGGAAACAAAAGATATTTTCACAAAAAGACACCCTTTGGTTTGCGGCATGTCGCGCAAAGCTTCCAAGCCGTAATGGACCATTACGTGTGTAGAGATCTTCCTTACGCACAGTGTTACGTTGATGATATCATTATTATGAGCAATTCCATTTCGGAGCACATTGATCACTGTATAACTGTCATTGACAGATTAACAGCTGCGAATCTCATTTTGCAACCAAGCAAATGCCAATTTATGCGAAAAAGTGTTCATCTACTTGGATTTTATATCCATAATAACACTAGACGGCCTGACCCTAGCAAAGTCACTAATGCTCAAAATTGGCCAGTACCGAAAACTGCAAAACAGTTACAGGCATATCTTGGTTTCATCAATTATTTTCGAGATAGCATACCTTACATGGCTGATATAACCAAACCTTTGGATGAATTGCGCCATTCGACAAATATCACGGCTCTATGGACCGAGAAACATGATAAAGCGTTCAATACATTGAAGTATGCCTTAAAGCATGCGGTACCGCTTCACTTTCCTGATATGTCTCGTCCAATGTACATTGCCACTGACGCCAGCAATGTCGGAATAGCGTGCGTATTGTATCAAAAAGAAAAAGATACCAACAAACGCCACGTTATTTCCTACATGGCTCGTTCACTAAGCAAGGCAGAATCCCGATATATGATCACTCGCAAAGAGCTACTAGCCGTTGTATTTGCATTGAAAAAGTTCCATAAGTATATCTGGGGACAAAAGTTCACGATCTATACCGATCATAAGGCTTTGACTTATTTACATTCCCAAAAACAACTGAACTCCATGTTAACCAATTGGTTTTCTACCATTTACAACTATGATTTTGACATTGTACACATTGCCGGTAAATTAAACGGCATGAGTGACTCCTTATCCCGTCTCTTCCACGAAGGAACAGACTTGGAGGGGGGATCAGCAGCAATATTTAAGCAATATAACAGTGAATCTAAAGAACTGGTAAATCGCGCTGCAAAAATAATCATGGAGAACACATTACTTCCCCCAGAAAACGAAAGGAAAGACTTGCTGGACAAAGCACATTTGTTTGGTCACTTTGGTGCCAACGCAATAGTCCAAGCTATACATAACAATGGTATTCATTGGCCCAACATAAAGCAAGATGCCGTTGACTTAGTTATGGAATGTCCTGAATGTCAAAAGTTCAATATCGCTCAAAAAGGATATCACCCATTACGAACTATTACTGCCGAAGCACCAGGAGATCACTGGGCAATTGATTTGGCAACATATGAAACCTCTAAAAAAGGAAACAATTATTTACTCGTTCTCGTCGATATATGCACACGCTTTTGTATATTACGTGCAATACCAAACAAACAAGCGGAAACAATTGTAAAGACTCTTGTACACATATTCTGCGACTTCGGTTTACCTCGCGTCCTTCAGTCGGATAATGGCAAAGAATTCGTCAATGACCTAATGAAGAGATTTGCAAGAAACTCTGGTTTCGAGCATAGACTTGTCGTGCCGTTTCACCCAAAAGCAAATGGTACTGCTGAAAGATGGGTACAGAAAGCAACTCTAGCTATAAAGAAGTTGTTAAAAGGTGCTGTAAACGATTGGGATACACATGTACCAGCTGTCCAGCTATGTCTGAACGCAAATGTATCCACTCGTCATAAAACACCTCCGTTCACTTTGATGTTTGCAAGGAAATTCAATGATTTCAAAGATTACAGAAAAGACAAGGAGCTTAAGCCTATGTCTGAAAAGCAATTGAAAGAAAGAATTGAAGAAATGCAATCGATTGTTTTTCCTGCAATTCACGAGCGAACAAAGACCATCACTCAGAAGCAAGAACGACAGTTCAACAAGACGCACAAAATGGTAGAATATAAGCCTGGCGATTATGTTATGGCAAAAGTACCAGAATTAACAGGCAAACTGAACCCTACTTATAAAGGTCCATACAAAGTGGTCAGTAAAAGTAGAGGAGGATCGTATACTTTGAAAAATTACGAGGGTAACCTGCTACCCAGGAATTATCCACCTGAACAATTGAAACCAGTCAGAGTCCTGGAAGAAATACCCGCAGATGAAATATATGAACTTGAAAGTATCGTAGCCCATAAGCTTCATAAGGGTAACTTTCTTTACCGTGTTCGATGGAAAGGATACGATGAGGAGGATGATACTTGGGAACCTCCTGAGAACTTTAGCGATACTATGACCATTGCCAAATATTGGAGAAGATTAGGTCAAGACCCTGAAAAAGTCATGCATAAGACTTTACATAAGCATGATAAAAGAAAACGCGAGAACATTACACTCAATGATGATTCTTCTAAGAAAAGAATGAACGTCTCAAGATATAACATGAGAAGCCATAATTAAGCATCCACTTCACATCCGGCATACAGCCTGGAGGGGGAAATGTCGTGGCTGACATGATAATTCGCATAAAGATGAATTCGGATAAACATAAGTTCAGATAAAAGAAGAATCGGATAAAATATGAAAGTGAAACAATCAGAGTGAAGAGCGACACTCAGTGAAACATCACTAGATGACAAATGTACCTTCAATAACTAGAAGATGCTAGAAGGACAGTCAAAGATGTGCCGTAGTCAACAGTATAAATAAGGCACTAGTTTAGCATATGAAAACACAACCAGAACAGAGATTTATTTTACGGTCTCAGCGACTCTTTATTGTTACCAATTGATCCTTCTACATCACAATATTAATCTCACTCAATACCAATGTTACGCGCTCAAGCTACTAAACACATAGAAGCCCATCACTATATGCGCCTCGAGTACATATTGTACGTACCGATTTTGCACATATAGCGATGGGCTTCTGATTTTCAAAATAGCAAGGTAATGAGTGTGATATCAACCGCGACACTCCTTTTTAATCCCCAACTCAACAATCCCATTCAAAACAACATTAATTATGTGATGCTCCCAAAACTTCGTCATAATTATTAATAATCCTGCCAGTTCCCTCAACCAGCGACTCTTTGTTTCAGATAGTTCTGGTTTCTCACAATCGCCGCCAGGAACAGGAATAGCAATCTGCACAACATTACAATCTCTACTCCCTGCCCCATTTGGTTCCTCACGTCAGTTTCTTCTGTTATGAATTCGGCATTAACGACATATAGCATTGCACCTTTTTCTATGTCTTATTGTTGATATGACACCGTCGCTATTGTGCTTTATGTAGACGTACTGAATTAGTACACAAACCAGAGCAGTTTGCACTTCACAAACTTATCAAACATATTGATATCAGAAACACCAATTATGTCAACCTCGTTTATGTTTCAGCTATAGCAATACAAGGCAGCCATTTGCATTTTTCACTTATGATGCCATACATATGCACAGTCGTCTCATATAAACGCAAAAAAGGGCTCATCGCTGGTGCACGGTCGTCGAGTACACATTGTATCTCGATGCTCGTACACCAACGATGAGCCCTTTTCTAAAACTTTTCATTCTTACACAAGATTAATAACTTGGTGACAGACCCTTAATTCCGCCAATTAATTAATCAGCCACAACGCTTTTGTTTCTTGCCGATACCAAGTGCATCGCCTTCAGCAATGCAGCCTCGACTTTTCGACCCCATTTACATCTCTATTTCAGTTACTAACTTCTTATGATTATAATGTGCAACATTTGCAATAATAAATAAGACACATCTTTTTAACGTATGCTAATGCCTTAAAATTCTGCATTTGTTTCTAATTCATTCCATTTCACACCAACACATATCTGTTTCACACTGGCATATATCCATTTTTCACCAATACCATGATTTTCATATTTGAGTGCTGTCCTGAAGAGTGTAATTCCCCAAAAAATTATTACTTTCGCTAATTGTACCAAGTCATTGCAGCTATTATTCTCGAGTCGGGTATTGGGTATGGGCCTTCGGGTCTTATGGGTCTTTTACAGGTACGGGTTGACTTCTTCAAAGCTGGGTACAAGTCAGCCGATACCTGACCCAATACCCGAAATGCGATACCCTAATTTGAGCAGAATGAGCTGGTTTAAAGGAGGTCATTAACCTGGCTCAAAATTGCTCAAATGTAGGATTTGAGCCGGCTCAAATCAGCTCAAAGTCGGCCTTTGAGCCCAATTTTAGCCAGGCTAAAAATCATTTTAAGTGCAGTAGTTAGGTGCCAATATGTTTGGCACACCTATGATACCGTATCGGTAATAAACATCCGAGCTTCCTTAGCGCAGTCGGCAGCGCGTCAGTCTCATAATCTGAAGGTCGCCAGTTCGATCCTGGCAGGGAGCAATATCACAATGATCAAACGTGATCATTAAATATCTTTTATTTTTGTATAAAATTGTCGTCTTCATATTTGGCAAAATAGACCTGTCGTAGCCATTCTGGTGGGCTTCTTTGCATTTCTCTTTTTGAACAAGTCGTTCGTGACATCTCTTGGTTGCACAGTAACGTGCTGTTGCACGAATACTACTTACAATGCATTCATCCCTTTTAGACCTCAGCATGACTCACATATATTCACCTTGTTGCTTACATTACTTATACCATAGTCATTACATGCATTATTACAGATAATACTTTATTAGCTAGAATATATAAATATCCCCATAGACAAAAGCAATAAACGTCATCTATCTACTTCTCTCTCAAACCTCTTTGTTAAATCAGAGAGAAGCAAGTGTAAAAGACAAATATGTCAATGAGACTCAAAAAGGTAACTGATTTATTTCATATGTTTTGCTCTCTCTCTATTTATAATAAATGCTTATCCATGATGGGATTTCCTTAAGCTGGTGTTTCTGTGAGTGATGTGTAATGTCAACCTTATTATCATTGAGCAGTTACGGATCGTGATGATCGATAGGATGAATGCTGACAGAGCATATCCGTGAAGAGACACGTTGACCAGAAGGTCGTGTCTATGAGTAACCTGATTGGCTGAGTATTTGGTAAGCATGAAGCTCAATGTTCCAATGTCGGAAGTGGGAAGCAGCGGTAAGGATGGAAAGCTCTTATTTGCTGACGAACAACGTAGATGACAAAGAAGCTTGTTAGGGTGTGTTCATGTTGGATACAACACTCTTTTCTGTTATTGGCCATGAATTTATCTGCCAAAAAGTGACATGACACATGTCATGTCACTTGTTGGCGGATGAACCGTAGCCAATAACAGAAAAAGGTTTGAAAGAGAAGTCGTAAGATAACGTTTATTCTTTTAGTCTAAGGGGATATTTATATGTTTTATAATGTTAATAAAATACTACTGCGGCTTACTGCGGATTGCTGCGCATGATATGAATAATGAATATGATGATAAAGATAATACTAAAGGGAGTACAAGAGGTACTGCGGCATACCGCAGCGATCTGTGCAACAGCTAATACTGCACGACAAGGAAGGATCATCCGAAAAGGAAACAAAAGGAAGTCCGCCAGAAATGGCTACGACACAAGTGACATGACAAAATTTTATACAAATGTCGTAACCATTCTGGCAGGCTTCTTTGTATTTCTCTTTTTGGACAGATCGTTCGTGATACCTCTTTGTTGCACAGCAACGCGCTGTTGCACGAATATTACTCACAACGCGTCCATCCCTTTTAGACCCCAGCATAACTCACACATATTCACCTTGTTGCCCACATTACTCATACCATAGTCATTACACGCATTATTACAGATAATACTTTATTAGCTAGATTATATAAATATCCCCATAGACAAAAGCAATAAACGTCATCTATCTACTTCTCTCTCAAACCTCTTTTCTGTTATTGGCCACGGATCTATCTGCCTGTCGTCTTCGTATTTTGGCGGATAGACCGTAGCCAGAGAATAGACTTTTGGAACAAAAAGAAATAAAGAGGATAACAGATCGATGATGTTTATTGCTAATGCATGATTGGATATTTATATGTTTTGCTAATTCTAATAATAATCTAAGATATGACGTATGATGAGGACGATGCTGAGCATTGACGAAGACTAAGCGGGCGTAGCAGTCTTGGCAACGTTTGCGCAGCAAAACGACGGAAGAGGTATCCAAAAAGGAAACGGGAATAAGTCCGCCGAAAAAGGCTACGACAATATCCCCTCCTTGGAATGTTGGACGTCCTCGGACAACAACGCGATATGGCCAGCGGCTTCGATATAACGGCGTTCAGCGGCGCGTGCGGCGGTTGGATCGTACCAGGGCTCGGAAGGTGGAGACGAAGATGGCAGATGGATAGGGCGTAGACGATCGGTGTGGACCCAAGAAGAGTAATCCTTGCCGTTCAAGTCTTGAAGCTTGTAGATGTTGGTGTCGTAATTGGCAGCAAGCACACGGAACGGGCCTTTCCAGTTGTATTCCAGACTGAACTTGCTTTCGTGGCGCATTAGAACGTGATCACCAACATTGAACTTTTGTGGCTTCAACGCAGCATCCCAACGGGCCTTGTCCTTGGCGGCATTAGACTCAAGACGAGCAGCAGCTAACGCACGGGCTTCACGTAATCGTCGGACCTCAGGGACACGGCCTTGAACGGCAGCAGGCTCTTCTGGAACTGGGTCGGCCATGCTGATAAAGGGGCGGAAAAAATCGCCAGGGAGCTTTGGCTCTTGCCCATATACCAGGAAGTAAGGGCTGAAACCAGTCGTACGATGTTTGCGGATGCGGCAAGCAAACACAGCAGGCTCGACAAACTGATCCCAGCGGTGAATCTGACCATGCGCGTACTTGCGTAGCATTTGCTTGAGGATCCCATTGGTACGTTCGGCCTTGCTATTTGTTCGTGGATGGAATGCGGATGTGAAGACGTGGTTGGTGCGGAGGCGGCCCAGGTAGGTGGCAAGGATGTTCGACATGAAATTGGCACCTCGATCCGTACAGATTTCGGCAGGACAAGAGAACGGCAGCACAATTTCTTCATAAATAAAGTTTGCGATAGCTTCACCAGTGGCATCAGGAACGGCGCGGGCGATGGTCCAGTTCGTGGCATAGTCGACAGCAACAAGTAACCAACGATTCCCTCGAACGGTGGTCGGCAACTCACCAACAAAATCCAGATGCCAGCGAGAAAAGGCAGGCGGTACCTCAAGGGGCTTCATAGGAGCATGGTGGACACCCCGATCGGCATTGGCGGCAAGTTGGCATTGTTGACACGCGGCAAGCCAATTTTGGATGTCGGCACGCATATCCGGCCACCACCAGCGCTTGCGCATCAAGTCGTACATGGTTGTGTTGCCAGGGTGACCGAAGGACTTGTGAAACTGCTCGACCAAATCGGCGCGACGGGCAAACAGCACATACCGGACCTCTTGAACCTCGTTGCCAATCTTGACCTTCCGGAAAACGAGGTTGTCACGACTGACGAACTTGTCCTTGTGCTTCAACAGCAGGTCCTTGTACGTTGGTGGCCAGGTATCCTCGGGTTTCGCGTAGAATTTTGGCCAGTCGGATTCTTGTACGGCCTTCATCGCATAGAGGTAGTCAGGCTCCATATTTGGTTCGTGTGTTTTGCAGGCAGGACCATCACGGTGGGACAGCAAATCAGGAAC